>VZRS01011584.1:762845-803435 GCA_013398055.1 Ifrita kowaldi | reverse complement strand
GCCGCCGACACGGGCTCCGGCGGAGGTGCATCCTCCCCCTGATTTACTGCCGACGCTGGAGGAATAATAAGGAGACTTGTGCAGCAGCCGCGCGCTATTTTGGGCGCTTTCAAAAATAACGCCTTGCACTTTTCGGGGAGGGGGAGGTCCGGTCCTCGGGGGTCCCGCCAGGTGCTGCTGAGGTTGGGTGGTGGGCGCCGGGGGACCGGGGAGAGCCTGTCTGCGGCTCTTGGCCCCATCCTCTGCGCAGAACAGACCTGGGGCAGAGGCAGGGCAGCTGGGCACCAGTAAGGAAAGTGCGGGTCCTGCGGGAGAGAGGCTGCCCTCCGCCGCGGCCGGCCAGGGGATCCCCGAGGAGATGGTCTGAAGCCGGACAGCGCGGAGCCAGGCTCCTCCTGCGCTCCCGAAATACGGGGTGCGTTCAGTATGGACACGTTCCTTGTGACGGGCCTCCTCTCATTTACAACCTCACCAGCTTACAAAATAAAACTAGTCTCAGATGTGCCACCTGCTTGAACACATCTGTGCCCTGTATTCTTAAAGACAAATATCATCTTCATTTATTTTCTGTCCCTGGTTCAGAAAACAGTGAAAACTGAAGGCCCTTGTTATTTCATGGGATTGCCCAGGGTGGGCTTCACCTGCAAGGAGGTCTGTAAGCAAAAGAACCTCACACAACATAGACCTGTATGAGGCCTAAGTGTACTTAGAGGAAGTGTAAAGTGGAAGAGGAAGGATGGAGGATTGTGATCAGATGTAAATATGATACTTTAAAAACTGTATATACATATATGTATGTGTAGTTTGAGGCAAAGTATAAAACAACATAGAACACAATCTTAATTATACTAATCCTAAATATTTTCTTCAGACCAGACAGCATCTCCCTGAAATAATTCTGTCCTAAAGGCAAAAACTGGCAAAGTAAATTTTGAATTTTTGATAGTTTGGCATATTATTGTGTATCTCTTAAAATAACTCTAAAATTTCAATGCATCTTTTGTTAATCCCAGTAATGATCAATGACCAAACTTTGTTTTGCTTTTATATATGCTCCTTTCTACAATTACACTTCCAACTTTCACCCAAATTACTAGAACAGAAATAATAATACATACTAATAGGCAGCCAGTAATAAGTATCAGTTGAATATCAATAGAAATAAATACAAATGACAAGACTAAGTACAACCTTTTTTGGTATTATGGATACATACTGTATGATCCCCATGATGGGGATAGCATTGCACTGGACATGGGATAGAGATGGTCCATCTCTGACAGTACTTCCTAGTCTCAGCTTCTGTTCTGTAGAGTATTTCCTTTAGAATGTGTGTTAAAATATTTAAGAACCAAGCTTGACAACTCTGCTCCCTGAAACTATGCCCATGTTCAAACAGTTCAGACAATCAGGCTTTTACCATACTATCTTGACAGTTTCTATTTAATTTTTTTTCACAGCAGTAAAATGAGGCTCGCAATTAAGTATTTGCAGGATTGGTGCCTAAGCAAAATATGTTATGGTTGTTTTATGATGAGCAATGATGAGACTTCTCACACCCCTCCAGCTCAAATGGCATTGCATATAGGCTGCAGTTTTCATCAATAAACATATGTTCATTAGAAACTAATTACAGAAAACAGTATTAAACTAATTGTAATAATTAGTGATAACATACATTTTAACTCTTCTAAAGATGCAAAAAATAGTAAAGAATGAGAAAATTCCTACTTTCCACCAGTGAACTCTTAGTTGAGGAAATTTATGTGTTAGAAACAAAGAATAAACTGTAACTGAAGTCATTCAACGCTTTTTTGAAAATTATTTCCCAATGTTCCCAATGTTCAGTGTTGTTGAAATGTTTTAAATCAGACAGTTGCCAAATAACTAGATTATTCTATTGTAGCATTAAATTAAAAAGCTGGGCTCTGCAGAAGATACTCAAAGGATGGTACAATTTAGTGATATTTCAAACACTTTAGGATGCTTGACCTGTACTGGTTATTCTCCAGATGATGTTGATGTTTTGGGGGAGGATGTAACATACTCTGTTAAGAAAATACATTTCTAAGAGTACAACTGGACTAGTTATCTGCCATTATTTTATTTATGCTTGAAAGACTGTCCCTTTCCTCTGAAAATTTTAGAGGGAAACATAGTCATGTGTGACTATGATATAAGAGTGTAGCACCTTACAGAAAATGATGACACAGGTGGAAGAGCTCCTTGAAGGATGTACATTGGAAGGAGTAACTGAAACCAAGGACTTGAAACGGCACATAGCTGCTTTATTGGATCAAACAGATAACTCTTTGATTTAAGTAAAAGGACCTATGAAATTAATAAAGGTACCTTCTGTCCTCTGTCTCTTCTTCGATCCTTGCCCTAATCGTGGTGTGTCAGCTCTTGATGTATAATAAACCCATTATTTTGTCAATAAAAATTTATTGAGTAAAAATAGATTAAACATTACTCACATATGCTCTTTAAACATTCGTTCTGTTGCCATTTTATTTAATACTAGTATTCCATCTGCATTCCAAAGGCAGAGAATTTCAAACACTTGTTTTCTATATGTAAGTATGGCATTTAATATGATTTTGGCAGTATGTTTAATGACAGATTTTGGAGTAGCTAAATTTGGTCTCTCTCTGAGTATTCTTGTAACTCGTTGAATAGGTGTTTGTGCTGTAGCCAAATACTGATTATTTTTCTAAGAGCATGTGCATGAACATCCATATACATGGCTTCCAAAATCCAAATCTTGAGTACCATTTAAGGGGGTGAGAGCAAAGAAATGTGCATTATCCATTCAGTTTGCATATTGGGTTTGTGTGTTCTAATGGCTCCTCAGCAAGTATCTACATAAACTGAGAAAAAGAGAATCGGTATTTACATTTTCCCAAATTATTTGACATTTCTGGGGTCTTGATTTCTACGACACAGATGAGCATGCCTTAAAGATGGCCTTGTTGATCAAAAATAGCCTGCATGGGACTTTTTATCACACTTTTAGTAACCTGTGCAGCTCATTGTGTGACCTTTCCCACAAGTGACAGTCATCAGTCTGCCATGTGATTCTTCTCCAACCTGGTGGACTGCAAAGAGGGCTTGAGGGCAATCACTGGGAAAAAAAAAATATTGTATATGCTATGTAAAGCTCTAAGACAGGAAAAATGGAAGTGTGAAAGCTTTAAGAAGTTGGGAATGAAAAGAGAATGTGTATGTGCTCATCTATCAATTAAGGCAAGCAAATTTCAGCCCATGGTGATTCCAGTTCCTCTCAATAGTGTTGTCTCCCTGTCCAGAGAATTTGATGTCCACACTGATGCCAAGAAGTAACGACTGACTTATTATCAATAGAGTCAACTGGTTTTGCCACTAAACCCAGAATAATTAACAAAGTTGATTCAAATGTCACACTAAACTGGAGAACCAGTATTACCTCCTAGATTTCAAACCTGTGTGCCTGCCTGGCTGCATCCCAGCTCCCCACCAGTGTGAGACTGGGATAGGCAACAGTCTTTTTTTCCTGGGAAGGAAACTTAAGCATGAGTACTTGAAAGAAACTGCAGTGTTTTCCAGAGAGGTTTCATTCAGCCCAATGTGCCCTGGATGCACTGTAGGTGCAACCTTGGACAGCTTGTTTCTGGAGACACTGATTAAACCTTTGAAAATTCCTACTTTTACAAAGTTGCAAGACTACAGAGCTTTCCAGAGTTTGTCTTCATCCTAAAGAAATTCAAAGGCAGATAGGGAAGTTAAGGGATTGTCAGTTCAGGAGTGAGGCCAGAGTAATATTGCATATGAAGAGTTTGGGGAGCATTGGACCAGAATAATGAGTTGTAAAAGCAGAAAAAGTAATTCGTGAGTCAAATGCAAATTAGCAATATTGGTGAGGACTCTTGGACCAGGAGAAGGCTGAAGTTAGAAGCTTAGACATGTGGGTTCGACATTAGGGAAGGGCTTGGAGCACTGGCAGATCTTAAATCAGTTGAAGGAAACAGGAGGTGGCTCCTGAGACAAGAGGCATGAAGGTACAGCAGAGATTGTGTGGTTTGGAATGGATGATAGGCCAAAAGAAATGTGTAAGAATAAAGGTCCTGAGGGAGAGGAGAGGAGGGGGTAGTAGGAAAAGAGAGACACCACGGAGGAGGACAAGTGGTATGGAAAGGGGCAAACAGAGAGTAAGTGGTTCAAAAAGGGAAAGGGGAAAGAAGGGAGGGAACCTATACCAGGCAAATCTGGAAGTAAGAGGAGATTTGCATTGTTTAAAAATGGAGTTTCCTAGATGTAGTTTTAAGGGATAATAATGAGCAATATCTTGGTTATGAGTGGGTAAGAAGGTAGCCACCACATGGCTCTGTTTGGCACAGAACTGTATTTGTGCATGCTCTTTCCTAAGGTATGTGGCCACACTCTGCAAACGAGGGCCATTATCATTTCCCGTAGTAAAAGGCTTTGACTCCAACTGTGCTTACGGTTATAACAGCCTTGCAGCAGAGCATTACATTGGACAGTGTGTTCAGGCTGTATTCTCCAGACCTGTCATCCAAAAGCTAGTAGTCACTCTGAGAGCTGAGGCTGTATTTTTAATATGCACAAAGAAGGCAAGTTGATGAGGCAGCACAGAACAAACATCACTCTCGGGAACAGAAGCTGAATGAGAAAGGGTTGCAGTCTTCACTTCTTAGGTGGAAAACAATTCTGTTGAAATAGGCAACAAAAGCAGGGGTTATTTTAATAATTGTTTGTAGAATTTTTAGATCTAGAACTGCTGCTGAAAAATATCTGGAAGTGAATAAATAGCTCATCCTGTGGGTCTGCTTGGACGGCAAAGCCTGACAGCATGGGGAAAAGAGGAGGAAGTCCCATCCAAGGTCCTTAAAACACAATGGCAGGGTGAGAACTTGCTCTAACTTGCACTCCCTGGAGAGCAATAGAACAGTTTTCAGAGCAACATGTGTCAGACTTAGTGACTCACAGCCACATGTGGACATTCCTAGTAAAATATTAATTGGTCCAGCAGTAGATGAAGAGGAAAGAATCCCAAATATTGCTTGTATTAGATATAAGAGCAAATGACTCAAAGTGTGCATGCAGACTCTTCTTTCTTCATTTGAAAATCTTTTTACCTATTAGTGTGTTCAAACAAGTAAATAACACCCTTTTTTTTTTAAATTTTTCAGTGCTGATGGTGTCAGATTGCATATACCAGGCAATACATGCTTGCTATATGTGGGATAATGCAGAGGTTTGCTCTGAGCAAACAGATCTCTCCTTGTAGAGGCTAATGCAAAAACCTGATGCCAACAGTTAAAGGCAGTAGAAGGAAACCAGAAATGCAGCAAACGCTGAACAAAGTGGTTTTGGACATTGATAAGAGGTTTTCCTTACCTGAGAATTCAGAATTAGGATTGCAGCAGAACAGATATCCACTAGGCCTGCCAAATGTGACTGCAATTAAAGCAGCAAACATCTCCTGTTTGCTGTTAGGTCCAACAACCCATGTAGAGCAGCAAGAAGTGAGTCCTTTTTAACATTTTTCCAGTGATGTTGTGTCATGTGGACACAGCAATAGCATTCCCCTCTTTGACAAGCAACAGAGAATATTAATGGGGCCTGTTTCTGAGACTGACAACGAATGGATTATTCAGAATCTGAGAAATTTATATTCCATTGCTGATGATCCTGAGTCATCAGGCTTTGTGGAGTCAACTCTTACATTTCCTGTGCTGGCATAGTGGGCATTGTGCTTTCATTGATCTATATATGTAAGTGAATATGTAAATGTTAATAGTAGCTTCAGTCAGTAAAAGGGAGTTTTTGTTCTGGACTTTTAAGCTATTTGCTAACCCCTCATGCCAGGAAATTAATCTGCCAAAATCTCATTTATTATCTAGAAAATAATGACAAGTGTGAACTAATATGCTTAGTAAAATAATTACACACAATAGCAAGAGGTGGGAGTACCTGTTTGCTGTAGAATTCAAGGTTCGACAAACACATTTCAATGGAGAACTCGGTCTCCTGGCTACCACAACAAAGCAGGCAGGATATTCTTTTTGCTTTGAACACAGAACTGTATATGTTAGTAGTCTGTGCAGGCTGATGCCTATTTGTGGAAGAACCAACTCGTGTTGGTTTACATTTGCAGTTTCCCACAACATGATTTGATTTCAATATCCACTGATAACAGAACTGATGCAAGCTCTTAAGCGTTCAAGGGGAACTGAACTTCAGAAAAGATACTTTTGCTGAAACTAGTTCATTTTCACATGTTCCAAGATAAGCTTCACGTGGCACTTTACATCAATCCCTCCTAACTTCTTACCCCCCGGGGAATTCTTTGCAAATCGAAATCCTCTGTGCCTTAAATTTTAGAAAGAAAATGATGCAGCATGGGAACATCAACTGTAAAATCATTAATATCATTATAGTGCTGTATTGGGAAGCAAATCTACCCTTCTTTACATAACCTCCAAATATTTAAACTGGAAAAATTAAGTTAAAACTGAAGGACTTTTAGATTTGCAGCGCACAAATACTGCCTTTGGGGGTGTTAATGAGTTCTCAGGGAACATTTAAAAGTTGTAAGCATCCAAGGAAACATGGAAGGACTCTAAGATCGTTGGCTAAAACCAGACTTTTCTGGCTCCAAAGGGAAAGTTTCTTCCCCTCTCACCACTCATCCAGGGAGGCAGGGATGTACGTAGCAGTTTCATAAATATATTTGTTCATTCTGAAAGCACCATGCATATTCTTCACCTTACTCACAGAAATAATTACAGTGATGGTGATGTGTAAGTGTACTGCTAGTGCACAAACCTCACCTGGGGCTGTTATCAGTGGCTAACTTATGGCTTCTCTCCTACGTGTTGAGTTTGGAGCTAAGGCTTTATAGAAAGCCGGTGGAGTCAAGAATGTACTTTAGAGCGGGACTCAAACATGTACATGAAAAGTTTATTGCTTTTATTAAATGTACAGTGAATTCAGATATGCACCTTACATTACAGATTATGTGAATGTCTGAATTGGAATTCTCAGTTCAGAAATTTTTGTGAAAAACTGTCTCCTACATGATGATGATATCTTTCCATTCATAATATTTCTGACTTCATCTGTTTTGGATGAGATATCCAAATGAAATCCAATGAAAAGGGGATATTACCTAAATATATCTTAGTAAGAGTAGTATATACTCTTTATTTATTTATTTACATTAAACTGCTGAATCTTTTGGTGAGTAACAGGGTTGTTCTTCTCTATGGAATGTAAGCCAAGTTTCAGCTGGGAACAAATAATTGAGTTATATAAGCACACATAAAAATAGACTGACCCACATCTATAACAATAGGATCATATTACAATAAAATGCTATTTCTTGTATAATTTCCTGAATGCAGAAAGCACCTATATAAATGGGCTTGTATAAGGAAAGCCATGTTGTATTTGGCCTATGTATTGGTTTACATGCATGTGAGCCAAAGCATGAACAGCTTCCCCTGTGGTGCAGTTCTGTTCTGTAGTGAAGATGGGTATCCAGGCCCGAGTATCACGATTTGCATTAGTATCAGAAGATTGATATAAGATGACATGGTCTGAGAAGAAGAAGAAGCTGCATGCAAAAAATACTATACAAAAATAAGACTTTTTTGTTTTTGGAATAGGCTACAGTGCTGTACAGTTTTGCTTAGGTTACTACAACCCATCAGAATAAGGCTCTACCGAGCACAGTTCTGCACACATCAGGGAATCAGCAGCTGCAGATTTAAATAGGATAAGAAACATTATATAAACTTACTGCACATGCTGCTTCTCCTGTTGTAGTAGCTAATATGTCAAGACGTACTTATAGAAACAGACACATGCATATGTGCATGGCAGACAAGGTAGGTGCTCGGCTGGAATTCAAACCAATGTGTATTTACAACTGCTGTTGCCACCCCTCTCTTGCACAGCTTGCAAATTCACAAGCTGACACAGTATATTCCAAATATTTTAAGTTGTAGTTCTCTTCAAAGCTCAAGGATGGAAGTATAACATGGTAATTTTGAATATTTAATACTTTACAATTTTCACAGACTAGTTTTATCAAACGGTGTCTGTTCCTAAACCAACACACTGTGTACAAGAAGAACACCTTTCTTTACTATAGCTGGCATAACTGGTGCTCAAAGCCAACGTATGAATCCTTAATGCTTAGTTACCTCAGAATTAGTTTTCTTCACAGTAAGAGCATGATGTACTCCAAAGTAATGAATATTTCCATACCAATTTCTATTTTAAATTCTTAATTTTATTGTCTATAGCATTTATTTATTTATTAATGTCACAAGAATTCTTTCAGTGCAGAGAAATTTTCCACACTATTCTTTCATAACTGCTCCCTAATATTCTAATAAGTGAAAAATAAATGTTGGTAGAAGATAAGCATGGAAAATTCCAGCCTAAAATACTTCTTTAAGTAATGAGTACCTGAAAACAGGGAATTGGAATGAAAACCATTTCTAACTTTGTTGCATTTGCCTCCTTGTAGCTCTAATATAGAGTTCACATTATGAAAGGTGTGTGTATATGTTTCTGCAGCCTAGACCTGGTTGCTTAACCAATAACACATAAATCTAACCAGTCAAGTACAGCATAGAAAGAGTAAAAATTGGGAATTTTCTTACACTGCTTAGCTTCTCTGCATTAACATAAATGTAAAACTAGCCACTTGAGGCAAACTTAGGTTCCAGTTGCTCCCTTAGCTTAGCTGAGAGAGTTTCATTTCAGCATGCATCAACTCAAACTTACTTCAGCTGACTGTTAATAAGAGCCAAACCCAAGCATTCTCCATGATATAGAATCCAGTTCTCTTAAAACTAATCAAGACCACAAGGTAATCTTGCTCTGATTATTGAAGAACCATCCAAACAATTTTTTTCTTGCTTCTGTTCCAAAGTGGACTGAATTATAAAAGAATTCTACATCAGAAATTTGCAGTAGTTCCAGATCAGTAAGATATTTAGTAGATAAATTCTGTATAATAACTGGTGATTAGTCCTGCTAGCTATGATCAGATAGACTGGGAACTCATGCCAGTATTTCAGGTGCTTAGCAGGTGAGATAGCAATGCTGATGTTTTAAAATAAGTGCAGCACTACAGTCAGTATGGCACTGATCCCTCAAACAATGTGACTGCCTTATTCTCTGTGTATATGTGTGAGATGGCAACAGTGTGGTCATTTTATATGTTTTTACAATTAAAACAAAATTCAGAAGATAAAATGCACTTCTAAATCCACTCAGTGACTGGTCAGTCAAAAACCCACAGAGATCAATAGAACAGTAATTTTCAATGGGAAGTGGGCTCAAAAACCTTTATACCATTTTGAAAATTTTGCCCAAGTCTAAAAACAATCAATTATTTCTGGAGCCAAAATGTCATGTGCTTAGGGGATCATCCTGAAACTTCTGACAAAGTTCTGACAAAATATCTCTGACATTGTGAATGTTAAGAAAAATAAAAGTCGTGGCTTCAGGAAAGACTGATCTCTGAGACCAAATAGAAGCTATGTGAATTGAAGCAATTAAGCAAAGTCATAGTAGTGTTTATACAAAACTGTTGAGTGTAGCCCTTTCCCCAGACTGCAGTGAGCAATAAAGATTCATCTGATCTTACATAGATCTTTCCTATTAGACTCAATAGCTTTGTGAACCCTTAATTAACAACTTCCTAAAAGAAAATATTTGAAAAATTGCTTACTGACCTGTAAGCAAAATAAAAATTCTGCTGACAGATTCACCTTACCAGGGCGTACCATTCACTGCACTGATTTAAAATTTACCTGCAATTAATCCCATACCTGGCAACTGGAAAACATAGGAAATCTAGTTTAAAACATAGTTTTCAAATTGCAGAAGAGGAGAAAGTCTCAATAGGTGTTCACTTTTTTTTCTTTTTTTTTTTTTTTTTTTTTTTTTTTTTTTTTTTTTTGGTGGAAGGATGGCCATTTAAAGCAGGGATATTAAGTTGCAGATCACATAACAAAAGTTTAATTTCCTTGGCTATATCTGTAGCCAACTTCCAAATGTTCTGGGGCTCCATGTCAGCTCAAATGTTCCTTTGTTGGTCATCCCTCAAAGCTCACCCAGTGTGATGCAGCACGATGTCAGCCCAGGCAACTTGCAGAGACTTTGCACAACTGTGAAGCTTGTGAGAGACCAGCTGAATTTCACCCAGGTCTGGAATGCACAGCTGGGAGATTTTCCCAGCTCCAGTAATGCTCCCAGCCCCACTCCTCCACTCCAGTCACCCCAATCACACATAACTGAAGAGATCCTGTAGTCCCACAGCAAATCTAAAATGTCTCTGTCAGCCCTGTATAAAAGCCTCTGTGGGCCTGAAGTAGCTCACTGAGCATGGGTAAATAAGTAGCTTGTTCCAAGATTTCCCTTTTTCACTTCTGAACCCAGCTTTTGCCTGCAGTTCATCTGCTAAGTAATTATTCCCAGCAAGCAGCATCCCAAAGAAGAAAGTAGTTTTTGATAAACTAGTTGGCAGGAATCACTGCTTCCAGACAAAACCGAACATCTCCCATGCCCCTCTGGCAGTCCAAACACGTGCTGCCTTGACTGTGAGGACGTGATATGAATCACCTGGTCTTTTACAAGCAAGAGAAAAGAGTAAAGTCTTAATACCCACAAATCCAATGCAGGAAGTATTGGTGCTCTTGGATTCAGCAGAGTCTGAGTAGTGAGCTCTTCCAGCCAGCTCTTCACTGCTGCCATAGGAAAATACATCAAAGGAACCACACAGGACATTTTGTGGTAACATTCACTGGACGGAAAGTCATTAGATTCTTTGAAAATTTGGATTATATCATTCAGATATCTTGAGGCAAAAAATAAAAGTCATACTGAGTCTTGTCAAGTAGCTTAAAAATCAGTAGTTCTGATTTTCAAGGTGAGAAAACTTTTTGCTTTTTCAATATGATAATTGTTCATTCCTATGAATAGAAGCTGAATGAAAAAAAGTCCACTTTTACCTGTCTGAAATAGATACCGAGAAACCTGGATCTCAGTGAGTGAGGAGAAGGCTAAATTAAAAGAGATAGGAGTATGACCTTATCATTTTTATGTATTCAAATATTACATATATCAGAATATGTAACAGTTTTCTTATATAGCATAAACATTAATGTTTGCAAACTGCTTGAAAGGTGGTTCTTAGTCTTGAGTAATTCTGTGAAGATAGGAAAAAGTATTTGGAAGGCACTTTTTATGCCTACATTTTTGTTTTAATATTATTCATCTTTTTAAACACAGAACCTTGAAGTTGCTTTGAGGTTTTGCACCTTGGAAGTTATTCCACTGGAGAAAATTATTACACTATGCTTTTCACTATATATAGTGTTACTGGATCAGATAGCACAGTCTGTAGTGAAGATGTCCCAACATTTTTCACTTCAAAATAGCTCTTAGAGTTACTTTGTCAAATGAGTTTTGGACTGAAAAATTTCTTACCAGGTGCTTTTCCTTAGCTTTATTATTTTCTTGTTTGTTTCTCAATTTACAGATAAAATAATGTAAGACTTTATGAGGACAAAAAGTGTGTTATGTTGCCCATGTTGAAAATGTTGTGTGTTTTTACATTAAAAGTTTTACTCCATCCAGTTATTGAGGTAAAAATATTAAATCTGACAGGAATAGAGGGTTTTATGCTAGAGAATTATTCATGCTACTCCTCTTAGAATCTACTCACGTTTGAAAAATTTCGTTATGCAAGTGTTCAGAAAATACTAGCTAGATATTTAGCTGAAAATTCTGATAAGTCTGTCTGCTATGGACCTACTCAAGGCTGCAGGGACTTAATTCTTCCTGTGATTACAGCCAAGCTCCACAAAAATGTGTGCCTCTCAGGGACCTTTCTGTTGACAGGGTACAGCAGAGAAAACAAGTTAATTTGAATGCAGTGTAGACAAAAGTGAAATTTAGGAGCTAGAGATTGCATACATGGAGAAAGAGATGGAAGGAGTGTGGTGAGCAAGAGGGTGGGACAATGAATTGCCAAGTGTATAGGTAGGAGACTAGGACTGTGAGCTTGTGTGGAAGATGAGGTTTAGAGGGTGACAAGCAACCGTGGTGCACAAAGGAAGAGAAATGAGGTTGGCTGGACAAAGAGCCAGGACAAATATTTGAGGAGAATTAGATGAAGATTTCAAGGGAAGGGGTCAAAACTTAACACCAGTTCTACCAGAGATTAAATAGTGCAAGAGGGCTAACTTGTGGTTTGGAAGTTGGTCAGTGGTTAAGCTGAGCTAACTGGGTAGGTAAGAAAACAGGATTGTAAAAGGCATAAAGAATAAGATTCAAACAAAACATTAAACCAGCATTTTAAAGCTGCAGTGCAAGGCTACATGTAAACTTTTAACACATTGGAAGTGTGGGCATTGGCACTGCTTTTGAAACTTTAATTTGAGCCCTTGGGCACAGGCATAATGATACACTCTTATGGCATGATGATAGACTATTTCTTCTACAGAAACCCAGCCTTACTCAGGGAACCCCATTATAAAAAATCTCCTCTGGGTTTCCACAAGGTTGTATATTGAAGGTTACAAAGCTCCTGCTTCATTGACTCTGGCAGTCAGAAGGTGTGAAATGCATTAAGCAGTGGATTGCTAGAAGGAAAGCCACCTGCATGGAGATGCTGAAAATTAGGTTCTTTCTTTGCCTCTGACAATACTAAACTTACTTTGCCTCATACAATACTAAACAAGTAATTTCCAGCTGGTTACTAATTTCTCATTTTCAGAGAGCCACCCAAAGATCTGAGATCTGGTCTGAAATAGTGTTGGCTAGTCATATCTGAATTCTGCTGGAATAATGGTTCAGACACAGTGGCTTGGGAAGTTGGGTCCTTGACATGCTGGGCATTGGATATTACAGAATAGTTTTGACTCAAAGTTTTGGCTTTCCGATTCTATGGCAGTCAATGCTTCTCACCTCAAACTGTTCTTCAGGTCCAGATAATCCTCCAAATAGAGAAACATAATTTCATTTGTGTATTCCAAGATATTTCAAGTTGAATATTTCAATAAACAACTCTCTTATTTATGCAAAACTATATGGATTTGTTTGCTGCAACTTGAACATTTAGTTCAGTCCTACAGGTTTTTTGGCATTTTTTTGATTAGCTTGTGATTCATCTCGTGCAAAGGGTCAACTGTGCTCTTGAATTTAATACGTGAGAAGAAAAAAAGAAACAGTTTTGGAATGAGAAAGTCACTGTATCTAGGATTTACTGAATAAAAACCTAGGTGGTTAAGCTTTGTAACTAAAATAGAACCTCCACTTTTGGACAGAAAAAGTACAGTTTGGAGTTACAGTAGAATGTCATGTAGGCAAATTAATTTCAATGGAACAATAGTTTGAAGCATTGTATTCATTTTGTTTTCAAACTCAAGAAACACAGACTGTGATTCTTTCATACCCAAGTAGAGTTCCTTAAATGACAGCTAATGTAGGAAGATACAGAGCCAAAAACGTGGGTTAGAAAAGGAATATTTTTTGTAGTAGCATGGGAGGATGAAACTCAGAAGAGCCTTTTATATCTTTTAGTGACTCAGGTATTCCACACCCAGATGAGTGCCTAACAGCACAACAGTTTGCAGTGCAAATTCTCAGGCTAGAGGACTGAAGGCAAAGGGTTACATGAGGGAAATCACAAGTGTACCCAGTTCAGCTGAAATCAAACTCAGGGCACCCCTAACCCTGGAGTGATGTTTGCAGCTCATGATGCTGCAATTAGAAAAAACAAACAAACACGCAAACAAACAAACAAAACCCAAACAACAAACACACCAAAAACCAAAACAAAAACAAAAACCCACAAAGAAGTTCACTAACTGCATCAGAACTGTAGATAGCACAGAAGAATTTAAATTTAATACTCACTCAGAGTATTAAATGGTGGAAACTTAAGCTAGAACCTGTCATTTGCTAAGCCTACCTATTTTTTTTTCCTTTTTCTTTTTTTTTTCCCCATTGTGCACATATGTACAATGTGGCACCTTGCATTAACAGGTCTCATGTCACCTTGCCCTGACCCAAACATCCAAAGAACTTCATGTGACAGGAAATATCATTCTCCGACATAACTGTAGACTGATAGCAGACGCAGAGGAAAGCTAAGGCCTCCTAAATTCCACAGAGAAAGTTTAAGTGAGAAATAAGAAAACTCCTGAGACTCTGCTCAGTTTCTTAATACAACTGTTAGCATAACGGAGACAATTCTTTCCCTTCTAAAAAGGTCACTCAAAAATAAGGAATTTTTTAAAAATTGTAAACATGTATGAAGATGTATGCTTACAATCTCAAAAAAAAAATCCTTTTTCATCAGAAAAGTTAACAATCTGTTACAGAAAAATGACTTCAGCCTTCTAGGCTGTGAGAATGCCACTGCATTTGGATTACAGATCTAAAATATTGCAGTTTTCTCTAAGCAATTTTCCTTTGAGCAAGACAATGTCTGGTACTGAAAACAAGTTCATGAAATTAAAAAAAAATCTGAGACACTAAATAGATTTTTAAACATTCATTTAGTTTTATTTAAAAGAGCTCCTTCAAACCATAAAAAAGATTATTTAATATAAGAACTGGATTCCCTTACCTTCTACATGAAAGAAAAGCCTCTGAAGGGGCTAAATTTTCAAGAGTAGTTCATTTGCAAGGGAAAAATTCATTACTGTATATTCAGGTCAATGGTCTGGCATTTTGGCTAAAAAATCTGAAAACATTGATTTTGGCATTGCAATAAGGTGACATTGCAAGTTCCAGCAGGTATGACCTTTTGTTTTCACAGCCTACAGCCAGAAGGAGCCATTAGACCCTGTAGTTTTACCTCCTGTAGGATACAATTAGGTTTAAGCCAGACCTGTTACTGCATTATGTTCAAAATTGAGCTACTAAGTTAGATGAATAAGGTTTCAGTGCCCAAAAGAGTAAGAGATTTGTTAGCCACAGTCAGAAAACAGGACAAGGAAGGTAACGCTTGTGCCCAAGGCCGCTGCAAGAGCTGACAGCCCAAAAGGTGATGTGATCTCAGAAGAGGAACCACACTCTATGCAACAGAGGAAGAAAAAGTCCTCTGCAGCACTTGGCAAATTTAATGTGGTGGTTATTCATTTCCACCTCCAACTCTGGTAAAATCCACGTATATAAGGAGGACACATTAAGCAGGACAAGAAAAGTAGAGATCCTCCACATGGCCTTAGAGCATGAATTTGTTCTGCCAGAGGTCCCATATCCAGGTGTGGTTGATCTCTGGTACTTCAGAGGACTATCAAGAAGCTTGGGATAACTTGCTTACACGTTGCTAGTTTTTCATGAGGCAGAAAAATGCCGTGCTGATTCTTTCTGGTGAATAACTAATGGCCCTATGCATGAGACCCCATTGCAATGATTGCTTTACTGCAAGGTTGAAATTTAACAGGCACGCTGAGGGCGATGCCTACAACATCCCTGAGGCCTGTGAAGGGTGGCAATAAACATCACTTCACTGGACACAGACTTAGCAAAACCAGAGGGAGCTGCACACCTATTCAGTCAGCCCAGTGGATCTACTACACTTTTTCTCAGGAACTTGATTAAAGCAAATCTTTTTAGAACGAATCTTGCTTGAGGTTCTGACGTGTCCTAAACTCTCTACATATTTTTAAAAACTGTCAATTTGCCACACCAATAGAAATTAAATCAGAACCCAATTTTTATTTTTGTTATCATAGCACTAGTAAGCTAAACTAGTGTTTAAAAAAAATCCCAAGTCAGAATTGCCAGGCTATTTCCATAAGAAAATGACAGTACCACTGCTGATCCTTTGTCCTTATGAACTGTTAAATCTCAAACAAGCTAATCCACAAAAAAACATGTGTGAAAACTCAGATTTCAAATAAAAACTTATCAAGGATGGATACCAACATCAGTTAATGGCACTGCAAGAATATAATATTTAGATATACATTTATTTATATACATCTGAAATGTAAGAAAGTAAACTAAGCAAGCAAGATAATTTTTGTCTAACTCCTGCTTTTAAAAGGGATCCCTGACTGTTGGTGTCAGACCAATGAACAATAGAGAAGTATACAAACAGACACAAGGCCTATGCCAATTGTTTCTAATGTAAGATCACTAAATATTTCCTTGCATTATGATAGCAACACTGAAGTGTCACTGGTGTGAAATGGATAAAAACAAGATCTTGAGTATGTTAATGTGTTAATGAGTTTTTATAAGTGACCACAAATAGCACTTGTGTATGGAAATGTGGAGCAGCTGCTTAGAAAAGCCATCCACTATTGCAAAATTATGAGGGAAAAGGAAAGGATAGCGTCATAAGAGGTCCTGCCCCTAGCTGAGGCTCTGTGTGAACTGATGGATGCAAAACTCTCCAAATCAGACATTTGTGGCACATGAAGGATTGGGCACTGTAAAATGTGAGCATTCACACGGGTCCTGTATGACTGGGCACATATGAAAAGGGATTTAGGTTTTCAAGTCTCCTTTGTCTCTGTTGGCATGTGCCACTCACTATCTCTTGACTCCCATGGAACATACGTGGTACCTAAAACTGAATGATGGGCCTGAACTCTGGCATTTTTCTTGTGTGATGTGAAGTTAAAAGGCTTAGTACAACAGACTTGATTTAAACAAGCAAACAGAAACAAATATGATATTTACTTACTGTAGGCGCTTTCAGTACCTAAGGTTAAAGAGTCATCTGTTTCTCTGGTGTAATTCCACTGGTTTCAACGGAATCGGGGCAGGAAATATTTGATGCAATACGTTCACCTGGTCACCTAGCACACGGCAGAGACGTTCCCTTTGTGTGAAAGGCTGCACACAATCAGTTTGCCATCTAGTGGCAACTATTTTGAACACAGACAGCAATTTAAACCAGCATGTGATTATTTTGAATAGCGGGATGTGTTAAATCAGCTGAGGTGAATGAAAACACACATCGTTAGGTAAAAACTATTTTGAAGCCTCAAAGGGTAACTGCGTGTATACCCAGCATTGTACATTCAGACAGGAAAAATGTCCTGACTCAAGCTGTCTAACAAAACCATTTCCAATTGTGCTAATACTTCCTGCACAGCGTGACTGGATATAGATCACCTGTAGCATTTTACATAAAAGAAGATGGAACAACATACTGATGATTAGACACCTCCTAATTCACCCATCTGCTGCTCCTGTCAGTCTCTCTCTGGGATTAAAAGAAATGCTGTTACTGAAAATTTTCACGTAGTCAAACTGGCCCTACCTGGGTCGAACCAGTGACTGGAACTGCAGCTGCTTATGTGGGAAAAGCAATGACATGGCCAAGTCAGATTGTTTGTGTTAAGGTTATGAGTTACTAATAGAAAGACTAGTCACAGCTAGAGATCAAACGCCGTACCTCCGAACCCAAAGCAGCTACCAGAGTCTGCTCAGGAAATGCAAAAAAGGTGTTCTTTCTGGTGGTAGGTGGCCTGGTAGTTCTTATGCATTTATGAGAGTGGGTTTATTTCCCCTACTTTCAATGTTAATTCAGTTGTTCTTAAAAGTGACTGGACATTTATCTGCTTGTAGTACCTAAATGATCTTTGTTACTATACAATTCCTTGACTATTAATACCATATGTATTGTGACACAGGTAATGTACCTGACATAGAAAAATGTTATTTTCCTTTTATAGTTGCTTCAAACTCAAAGTGGCAAAGACTTCTTCCCTTCCTTCTGCACAAAGATTTCCATAAATTTAATAAGAAACTTTAAAAAAACATTAAAACCAGAATACAATGTTCCTAGACCTGATTTTAAGATAGTAAAAAGATACGAGTCCTGCATGTCTAAATTCTACTGAGAGCCAATTCCATAATGATGGAGATTAAATACTTAAGAGCTAACTGATGTCAGCCAGTCTAGAAGACATGCCAATAGCTAGCAGCACCTAGCCTTAGTGAGTGACAGGAACCAAAGAGTGACCAAAGGTCAGCTGTGAACACAGGTCCTCCAGTTTTAGAGTATCTTTAATTGGCAGGGGAATCCCCTGAATGCTAGAAACTTGAGCAATGTGAAGTGAAAAACTTGATTTAGGGAAGATTTTAGGCTGCTGAAATTCATATTAGGATGTCATTAGCTATTATCACGCAGAAAACCATTTAATAATGAATTCTATTAAACTGGAGTTGTACTAAAGAGCTGTTGACATGCATTTTGGAGATGTCATAAATACAATTTTGTTTGTTTGTTTTCTGGCAAATATCAGCTGGATTTAATGTCAGAGGAGCACTACAATTGAGTAAAAATTCTTTAGATGACAATATTTACCATGTTTCAGAGCTTAATGATATGTCTGCTTACACTGTAGTAGTCAAAAACATAAATATACATGGATGTTTCATTGAGTTACTGAATGCATCTGTACTCAATCTCCTATTCAGTGATCACAGACAAATGCTCAATTCATTGAAAATATACTTTAACCCCATTTACCAACCTAGTTGTGATAAAGTGACTTGCATTCTGTTCTGGGCCATGAATCATGGTCACAACAGTTAATTAAAGTTCTAATGGCAGGGTCAACAAGGTCAAGTGAATGAGTTTGTCTCTATGTAATTAGGGCAGAACAGAAGATAATGAAGTTCAACAGGTGTAACCGAGAGCGGAAGCTGTCTGCTGTATCTTCAGTGCTTGACCTGAAGATTCAAAATTGCTTTTGGAGTCAAAGGTTGGGAAAAGTATCTTTTTACTTGTAAATGGAAGAAATTTCTCTCTAGAATGAGACAATGCCCCAGCAACATCTTTACTCTCATTTTCAAACCTGGTGAATTCAAGCGTGTTAGTAGCGCAACTGTTTCGACAGCACACGTTTTTATTTTCTAGGCAAATGCAGTGTAAATATGACTACAGAAAAATCAAGATAAATGAGAAAATTCTTCAGATGGAAATTCACCCTGGATGTGGTTTATTCCATATCACATCAGTTTTAGAATTCCTTTATTTTCTCATATTAGAAGGATCAGTTGAAACTAAAGATGGCAAATAACAAAGATCATGAATTTGTGGCACTCTTCAATCTAATAAGAAAATACATCATTTATCCTGACTCCTCTATACAGACATCTCTTGCTCACAAGCTTGCTCTTTTTGAAACAACCACTTTCCCCAGGTACTCATAAACAGAAAAAGCATTCTCCATGAACAGGACAAAATGCATGCAGGATAATTTACTGCATAATCCTAAGAACACAGTGCAAAAGCACTGAGGCAGGTTTGTTTAAACTCCATCTTCAGAGAGCAAAGGGAAATGTGTGAACATGGAAGCATCCCAATAGTCCTTCCCCAACAATCCCTGTATATTAACAGGTTTATGATAGCTATATGAACTGTATATTAACAGGTTTATGATAGCTATTGGCAGTGCAAATTTCTTTCTGCTACCTTGCCCATGCTGGAATCAGCCCTTCAATCAGAAGGTACACTTCTGCAAATGAAAAAGGAGTTCAGTTTCCACACTCAATCAATCCCAGTATCTCTCCTAAGAGCACCAAAAAGAGATCATTAATTAGTGCCACATATTGCTGTGCTGGTGACACCTTTCCACAATGAACAAAAATGTGACAGGTCATCTTGTAGAGGCTCGACAGTTACATCTACCCAAGTAAATTAAAACAGCGACTGGGAACATCCCGGGCACATAGAAATGGGATGGCACATTGAATTAAATGGTAACAGGAAAGGTTCATGTCCATGCTGGCTAGCACAGCCAGGGTGGGTGGCACGGGCCTTGGTCATGCTTCCCATATGGCTTGTGGGCAGCCAGTCTGTCTGATGGAGTGAGGGCACACCACTCATGCCATACCTCTTGGCCCAGGAGCATCCACAGCGCTTGTGCGTTACCAACGTACACACAGTGGGTGGCTACGTGCTACGATTTCATGTAATGTATACAATTCATAGTTGAATCAATTATGTAACAGATAATCCCATCAACTGCTCAACCATTCCAAAATCGCCTGTAATATCCTGCCAGATAGATTTCAGCATTTTTAAATGGTGGAAAACCAGGCTTGGCACTGTTAGATGATGTGGTAACAGCCTGTCTGCACACCCCTGAGGGAGAGCAGCGAGAGACAGTGTCAGAGGGGGAGCTCAGACCGTGGTGGGCTAATCAAGGAGATCCACTGATCCATTTCTGCAAGCCCAGGCAGCTCTGACATACAATGGCAGCCGGGAACACAAGTTACTGCCTGTGAGGAGCAAACACCTTCCTATGGTTATGTCAGGAGAGCCTCAGCCTCTTTGCCCAGGTGTGAAACCCATCAAGATGAGTCACTTGGAGCTTCTCTCTGAATCACCTTTCAGGCTAAAGGGGTAGGACACAGTATGGGATGCAGGGGTAGAGTGTTTTTTGGGTTTGCCCAGTATTTATAATGAGATGCTTAGGGGTGGAACCAAAGACTGGGAAAGGAGGAATTCAGGTGACTGGTGAAGGAACAAGTGTGGAAAGGTGTGTTTAAATGTGAGAGTCTAGGCCAGAAACTGGTTGCAGCCACAGGGGTTAATATGTCCTGGTCTCAGCACTGGACAAACTGGGATCCAGACGCCAGCTACTGGGCAGACTGTGTGCTGATCCAGCTCCTGGAGCTGGGTCACAGCTACCTTTCTGTTTGTATAAGTGTATCTTCTCACTAGTGGGCCTCCAGCCTGTTCAGACAATGACGGGAGCAGAATGCGACCACTGGTGTTGTCTGTGTGTGTGTAAGTGGCCTGGGTGCCCATCTGTGAGCTATGTGGCATCCATGTGTACACGTACATGCATGCATTTGTGTGATGTGTGTGCACATATATGAGTGCTGTGTGTCTGTGGTTACACACAGCCTGGCTGCTCTTTGGTCTTGGGAGCAGGGAGGTGCAGCAGCCTTTCCTATACCCAATTGTTTGATCCCACATGATGCATTTTCCTCTAACCACAGCAGCAATTTTACAGCTCCTCAGTTTTTGTGGATTTGTCCTAAAGGGATTTTTCAGTGCTTCTCTGTACTGACCAAAAATTCCCACTAACGCTAGTGGAAATGCCAGAATATCTTCAAAATTTAGGCTTGTCAGCACATTTAGCTTCTCAGTAGAAAGGCCAAATATTGATTTTTTTTTNTAAAAGACTAATATTTTTTTTTTTTTTTTTTTTTTTTTTTTTTTTTTTTTTTTTAATACAGACAATTAAACTTTTTTCTTAGACATACAGTGGGGCCAGAGTGGAAAGTTTACATTGCTGCAATTGTGTTATAGCTTCTCTCTGGATAAACAGAAGACTTCATTTTCAGTTCTATCAATCCCACACCATTCACAAACAATAAAATTAATTTCTAGTTTGAATAAATAAAGCCTACTAAATTGGTTTCTTTGCCAATACTTTCAAGCTTTGTATTGAACTTGTTCACAAAGCCAACAGTGTCAGTTAACAAAACAAGAGATGTTATTTACTATTTTTGCTATTAATTAAGCCAACTCCTTAGATACAAGTAGCTCATTGGGGTTAATTATTTCTGAAAAGAATCCAATTCATTTGCAGTTTGCTAATCAGAAAAAATTTTACCAGTTTTTGAGTTGAATTCTTTTGGTCCAATGAATATTTTAGAATGTGTAAGCTTTAATACAGAAATTCAAGGAGACAAC
Source organism: Ifrita kowaldi (assembly GCA_013398055.1). Classification (NCBI taxonomy): domain Eukaryota; kingdom Metazoa; phylum Chordata; class Aves; order Passeriformes; family Cinclosomatidae; genus Ifrita; species Ifrita kowaldi. Next base: position 781,723 of record VZRS01011584.1, on the reverse strand, counting down.
TTTTCAGAAGCTGAAAGTTCCTAACATTCACTTCTTATTTAATCAATTATATTGAAAGTTCTTTTACATAATATTATCAGGAATAGGGGCATTGTTAAAAGCAATTCAACAAAATTCAAAACAAGTAATAGACTGATACATTCAAAGAACATTCCTGCTTCCACCTAATTCTCAGATTTCTCACCCCTTAAAATGTATCCATCTGCAGCAGAGGTTAAAGAAGTAAAGAATCTAATTGCTTTAATCCTCATGGTGGTAGAGTTTAGACCTCACATGATTCTGTCTCCTCCCCATATGGGAGTCAAGCTGTCATATTGAGGCTGCACAATGCATATGTGACCAATGCCAAATTGTAGGGGTTATCCTTCATAGGACACAATTAAGATACATTTAGTCATGTCACGTTCCAAGTCAAGAAATATTAGCTCCCTTCACTGCATTGACAGATCCTGCCAGCCACTTACAGCCACAAAAACAGCGGCCACCATTTATTTTTCCAAGCTCTTCTATCCTCACACACAATGTAAGTTCTTCCCTATCAGCAGATGGAGACAGAGTACACGTGTTTTGATGTCATCATCCAGTAAACTAAAAATTTCTCATCACACAATCCACTCAGCATCCATTTGTTTGAGCTCTGTATTTTTTTTAAGATTTCAGGATAATAAATCCAAACTAAACTAATCTAAAACTTGGCATTTAGTAATTTCTCTGATTTTAAAACTTTTTTCAGGTTTTGGAATTGCCTAAGGAATGTGATTCCTGGTCCAGCTCTACTTTTTAAGGCACAGAGCTGCAGTGCTTAACAGCAACACAAAGTACCTATTCTTTTCCATGAGCTGTTCCTGTAATATGGCTGTATGATACAGCTCTTAAAATTGTTAATTATTTTTGCAATACTATTTGACAGCTTCACAAATTGTGCGTGTAAATGGTAACATTCTAAAAAAAGCCAAAACCCAGAAAAATAAACCCTAAATAATAAGCTTAGGCAGCAAGCTTAGCTGTAAGTTTTATAAAATTTTCCTCACAATTCATTATTACCTTTGACTTTTTGTTTTGGCACAGGTATTGCCTTGCTACTATTAGGTGCCATTATCATAGTCTTAAAAAGAATTACTGCCCTATAGAAGTATCCTTAATTTTACTTTCAAAAGGTGTTCTCCATTCTGCAATTTTCAGTTGTTATGGTTCTTTGAATGTCTCTTAGATATTGTCCATTACATATCACTACAAAGAAAGCATATGTGTACAGTCAAATGTCAAATAACAGTTTCTACTAACTACTGTCAAACATGTGAGGGTCAGGTATTGATGCCCTATCTGGGTAACTGTTTCCCGTGTGCTTCCATAAAGCAAACTAGCACAAACTCCAGGGGTTCAAAAGTAATGGGGTACTATTTTTCCTCACAGTCCTAAAAATAATCTGTAGTGTAATGATGAAAACAAACAAAAAAAAGTGTATATTAAAAGGTAGGGCTTGTTGAAACCAGAGTAGATAATTTATTTTAACTTATATTAAAGCTTGTCTTTTGTCTCTCTCTGCTGAGTAGGAGTTGTCATTTTTCCTACAGCTGATCCAGTAAATTTTAAGAAAATAAAAAAGACAAAAAGTCATTGTTCCATTACCTTCACATGCAGCTAACAGCAACATCTTTATAGTTAACATTCACTACTGAGTAATTTAGTCAGTATTTTGGGTCACACACACTTTCTGCCACTTCCACGTTTGATTTGCTCCTGCTCACTGGGTTACCACAATTCAGATGCTTTCAGTCTTGATGCAAGGGTGTGACAGCAATATTATCTGTTCCCTCCGAGTATTTAAGGTTTTGAACTGTGCAATAGGAATGGGAAGAACCTCTTAGTCTGCCCAACAAATCCATGCCTGCAGCTTCCATTACATTTCAGTCAAACTTGTTGACTTTGCTTCTATCATCAGTCTTTGGTTAAACTGACCCTTTGATAAGAAGTCAGTGAATACAAACACTTGTTATGTTTAATAGTTATCTTTGATTAATGTAATCCACTACTTTTTCAATTGTCTTGCTAGTTATAGCTACTGAAGAAGTTTCTGCAGATTAATTTTAGGTCATGGCTATTTTCAGCTAATTCTTTGGGGTAGACAGGATGCTCTTTAAATGAATCCTTTTGCTCCTTTTCAGGCATTTTTTTAATTATTAAAGCAAATATTTCTTCATTTATTTGCTGCTTGTGACTATTGCAACTGTTCAAGCAACGTAGTTTAGGGGGTTTTATTTTGTTTTAGTATATTCCTTTGTCATCCCTTCAGCCCTCAAAATAGGACTTTACTGATGTACAGATTTTCATGCTAGTATTTTTGCACAGGAAGGAATTTCACACAATACTACCAGTAATTTCCCTGACAGTATTCACAATCTGGAGCTATCAAATCTATGAGTGAAAGCTCTTGTTTGCTGAGTGCAGACTGCATTTTAGAGTGGATAACATTCATTTTGTATGACTAAAAAGGCATAAAAAACCCTAATGAAATTTGCACATATTATGTTAGTGTCAGCAGAAAAAAAAAAAGTTCATTCTTGGTTCAGTTTCAGAAGCATCTTCTTTTTCCAAATAACACAGCATACTGAATCATAATGTGCCTGTAAAAAGTCAAAATTGAATCCATTAAGGAATTGCTCAGTAGAAGTTGGATGTGCTCTAAAACCCACTAAATTTCATTCTACTGAAGGAACAAAATGCAGTTCAGGAAAAGAAGAGTCATAACATAAGTCTGGAATTTCTTAACTTAATTATACCTAATTTAATGTGATTTATACTTAATGTAATAAAATGATAGTCAGAAGAAAAATGTTAGCAAAGAACATTATGAAGAATGTACCACTCCACATCTATAGTCAATAGAGTTAATGCTAGAAAATGTGAAAGATAATTAAAAGTAGTAAGTTACAATAACCTCAAGGAACTGTGATCACACGAATGCTGAAAAAAAAGCAATTAAAAGGTAGAAAAGAATAATAATGTTATGTCTAAATAGCCAAGTTATATTAGAGATGTGTTCTGGCTGACTGTAGCTACAAAAGTATGAACATTGCATGAGCAAGCAGGATTTTCTCTTTGCTCTTCAGCGGCTTACATTTAGCTCCCAGATGTCTTCTGTCTCAAGCCAGTTTAATCCAATCAACTCACCTCACCCTGTCCTATACTTACCCATAAGAATGTTTTTTGGGGTGAAAACCAGCTGCTTCTTCCTGCTAATGTTGGCATACGGAATATAGCAACAGCACTTTCTTTCACTCATCATGTGTCCATGGCTCTCAAGGTCAAAACTGCTGAGACCAAGGTAAAAGGAATTGAGTTTATTTAGTGTTGTATATGTCACCAGATAGTATTAGAGAATTAGACAACTGCTACGGGGCTGAAATGAGCTGTTGCTTTCATTCTTACAGACTGTTCTTCAATGTTCTCTTCCTAAAAAACCCCAAATTAAGAGGATACTTTATCCGTTAGTGCTGGTAGCAAGTACTGCAAAGTACACACTATAAAAAGGATTTCAAAATATGTGATGTTGTTCCACTTATGAGATATAATTCTTGGAAGTGTGTAATAAAATTTTACATTTGATGTCACCAGCCATTTCCTAAGATTCTTCCTTTAAGTTGTTTTGACATATAGTAATTAATCCTGTAATTTTTAACCTGTGGAGTTTTTTGCTTTGAAATAGCATAGGATCTAGAAAGGGAAAAATAGATTGAAAATAAAAAGTATTCTCAGATTAAAAAATGTATGTTTAAATTTCTGTGGCAAGGTCAAATAAAAAAACAGGGTAGAATGTGATACAACTGGAAACTTATCAGTGTTTTTATTTTCATGTAGCATGCATTTCCTTTGGCTACTCAAGTGAGCAAAGCATACTATACCTAGTACCTCACTACATCCCTAAGATGGGAACTAAGAATATTCTGGGTACAAAGAGAAAAATACTGTGCCTTTGATGCCAGAGAAAGTTGGTCGCTGACTTCAAGGCTAGGAATTTGCCTACTGTAATTACAGGTCAATAGGTCATCATCTCACAGCCATCCTTCAGCTCTGTGATTTTCCCTTCAGTCCTGGCTCACCATTTTTATTGCTGTACCAATCCCCATCTAGGGCAGATAAGGCTTCACAGAGGCAGTTGCAAGAGGAGGGGTAATGGATAAAGGAGAATTACAGGAAAAGTGCAACTGCTCAGAGCAGTGAAACGAGAAAGATTCACACCAAAAATGTGCCAAACATTAAACTTCCAATGCTTCCAATGAAATTATGTTTGGGAGAGTAAGAGGTAGCATGGCTGCCAAACTTACACATGACATTGTAGTAAATTACCATTACCACAGTAATTGTGCACACTGTGGAAAGGAAGGGATCAAATGGGTTATTTGGCCAATTTTTGTTCCAAATAAGAATACAGACAGTACGAAGCAGCTGTATTTAGCCCACAAACCAATGTGGCAGAAGAGATTAACAGTTCTGAGTTTTTGCTTGGCTTTGTTTCGATGTAAGGGAAAAAGAAAAGAGAAAGACTGTCCTAGACTTTTTCCTATTGAAAAACACCTGTTTTGTAGAGGCATGATGGGTTTTTCTCCTGTTGCATTAGAAACTAAAGCTCTTTATCCTCTTTTCTTGTGGCAGATAGATGCACTATTCAATATTTATCACTTTACAACATTTAGCAATATAAAAATAAGAGGTTTGCTAAATTCACAGTACTTCCACTTCTGTCAATGTTGGATGCTTCTGCAAATACATTACCTACCACACAACCACTCAAAGAACTAAGGCCAGAAGTGAATGTTAGAGTCGAGGTTTCATCCTCAGAGGCACTTGCTACTGCTTAGTAGGATCTCTTATTTCCAAAGGGAGTTTGTTCTATTGGGTAATTACCCTTACAGTTCAAGATATCCTTCCTGCAGCTTTCAAATTTGTCTAGCTAGAACTTGTAGCTGTTTACTTCTTGCGTCTTTTCTGATAGATTAAAGAGCCCTTAAGTACCTGGTATTTTCTTCCTGTGAAGGTACTTATCTATCATAATCAAATCATCCCTTGGAGCTAAACAGATTGACCTCTTTTAGGGCTGTAGTCCTAATGAAGAAAAACCCCAAACATTTCTAGCTGTCAGCTCCCTTTTGAGTCTCTTTGCACCTTCTTAATTTCTTAATAGCGATCAAGAAATGTCCTTCTCCTTTTTAGGAACACTTGTAAATTATATATATAGTAGGTTTACAACAATATATGATAAAAACAAAGCCATACATGATAGCCACACGTTAAGAGCTGAAATGTGTCAGAGCGCTTTTAGCATGTTTATGTAATCAACAACAGCAAAAATTCTGCCTAAATGTTTTATTTTACAAACTTTTTTCACATTATGATTGATAGAAATCTCGAATTGTTTTCTGACAATGCCTGATGTTAACATGGCTTTAGGTTTTACTGTCTTATGCCCTTTTTTAGGTTGTTCTGGTGAACCTGTTGATATGCATAGTAGTTTTCTACACTGTGTACTATGTGGTCCTGTCTGTGTGCTTTGCAGTATTCAGGTAAGATTTCCCTGTCTTTAGTCTAATATGCTGACATACTGCAACTGGATATCATGCCTGTTTAAAGGAAACATCCAGACTGAAGGCATCCTGACCCAGTTATTCTGTGAACGCATTTTTGAAAGTCAGTTAAATTGTTGTACCTGAACCTTCTTTCAAATGCACCAATTGGCAAATGGAGACTCAAAACTAATATAAAATGTTGGTTATAATAGTCTTCCTTGCAGTTGCACCATGTAAATTAATGAACATAAGAGAAAAGATGACATGAAAAAAAGGAAAATAAAGATTTTTTATTTAATGAAAAAGACAAATTATATCCCCTTAGGAAGTTATTGATTAGCATGCATAGCAACAAATATCCTAAATAAAAGTGAGCAAGGGGAAAACAACAACTCAGAATGGTACTTAGAGAGCTTGCAAAAACCCAGAGTATTCAATTTGAAATCCTATTTAAAAACACCCATAAAATGTCATATAATCACTAAGACACCACTAAAATTCTCTGGTTAAATTTATTCATTTTGTTTCCACAGGATTAAAATGTTGGATGGTTTGGCACCTTTTGATTTTAAGACAAATCCCTCATGGATTAACCCATATTATTTAGGTAAATGAAGTTTGTTTCTCTTTTTTTTTCCCCCTCAGTCAATAAAATGTATTGTATGTGGATGTAAACTTGTCTTCCAATGGACAGTATTTTAAAGCTGTTTTCATATACCAATGATTCCTGCATTTTAACTACACTGCAATTAAGTGTTTATGCATCTTGCCAGCACTTCTCATTTCTGTATTGCTACTTAACATTCAAGTGATTTTTAGACTTTTTGTTGAGTTCTTCTTCTGATCTTGCATCATCAGAAGAAAATGTTCTGCTTTGCCAGGATGTTTCATTTTCATTGCAGAACAATTACCTATTCTACATCAAATTCCTCCACGAAGTTGTTTAATTCAATTTTCATACTGCACCAAATTTCTTATAAATCACTGGATCCAGATCTGAGAAACAGGTCACATTCAAATAATGGCAATTTTGCTTTGGTAATGCTTGAATACAGTGGGCATTAAAATATCAAGATTTGATTGTAGCTCAATCCCTAAACATATCTTTATATATCCTAATACAAATTTCTGCAATTTGTCTGAAGCTCTCAACATATATTCTTTTTTTTCTAAATTGTCATTCCTAAAAAGTCACATGCATACATAAAATTTTACCAGATTTGTAATCTATTTTACAAAGGCAAACCTCATAAACTGTCAGTAAAATACGTAAAGCTCAAAAGTAAATTGGTTACTTTGTAGGTTAAAACGCTGAGCCATAGTGTTCCATCCTCATTTCTGTCCCTCCATGAAAACATGGAAACACGTAAGAGCAACTGTTTAAAATCTAAGGGCATAGAGTCACAATGTAGATGTCTGAATGATGTTGCAAATGAGAATTGGTTTACTCGAGTTTCACTCATTCCTGTTAAAAACAGAATAACCTCAAAATAAAGATGGAAATCAGCTAAATCGGTCATAGTCCTATCACTGGTCACAATCCTGTTATTACATGTTTTTACGTAAAATATATAACATTTTAAAGTCTATAGGCAAATCAGGATACAACGCATGCTGATGTCTGTGGCAAACTTAAAAATTATCTTTGTAATGAAAATATAAGCATAATATTTCAGAGAATCAGAGAATCACAGGACCAACTAGGTTGGAACAGACCTTTAAGATCAAGTCCAACCATCAACCTGGCACTGCCACCATGTTCACGTTCACCATTAAACCATGTCCTCAAGTATCATATACACACTCTTTTTTAGACACTTCCAGGGATGGAGACTCCACCACTCCCATGGGCAATTCCAAAGTTTCACAACCCTTTCTGTGAAAAAAAATTTCCTAATACCCTACCTAAACCTCCCCTGGTACAACTTATGGCCATTTCCACTCCTCCTATCACTTGTTACTAGGGAGAAGAAGCTGACTCCCACCTGGCTACAGCCTCCTTTCAGGCAGCTGTAGAGAGCAGTAAGGTCCCCTTGAGCCTCCTCTTCTCCAGGCTAAACACCCCCAGCTCCCTCAGCCGCTGCTCAAAGGACGTGGGCTCCAGATCCTTCACCAGCCCCATGGCCCTGCTCTGGACATGCTCCAGCACCTCAATGTCTGTCTTGTAGTGAGGGGCCCAAAACTGAACTCGGTGATCTTGTAAGAAAATCTGCTGTCTCAGATATTTTAACTTCTTATTGCTATCATTTTGAATATGAGGTCATTCAAAACTATATTTGGTGAAAATATCCTATTTTCATTTACAGTTCTTGTGATATCCTTGGAAATAACTTTCTTTGTTTGTGGTCTGCTGTTCGCTCTGGTTGTGGAAGAATGGGTTTGGGATTATGCTGTAACAGTTACTATTATTCATATCATCATAACTTCAGTTGGTAAGTAGGTTTACTGCTAAATATATGCGTAGTATCACAAGTTGAAGGACAAATTCACTGTGGTTCATTTAATGTATTACTGGACTAACTTAATTTTCCCTAAAGCTAAATAAATATATATCTCTATTTTCCACCCATTTGACTCATGCCTCTGTTTAAATCCTCCCATTTAAAACTTAATTCTGGATTTGTTGCAGAATTTTAAACCATTATATTCTTATTAAAAAATCAGAGGTTTTGTTCATATTCTAATACTTCATTACAAACAGATCCAGCCTAGATACAATTTCTGCATCTGGGAGGTGTGTTTTTTTCAAATCAAGACATTAACAGTTGTTCATGTCTGGGCACTTTAAGAACTAGTAATTAACACTTTAGCTCAAGTTCAGAGTAAAAAGGAGTTTTGCTTCAGTAAAGTCATTGCAAAGGTTTTAAGTTAGACCATTTGAACTTAATCTCAATGAGGAAAACAAAGCATTCTACCATGAAACTCCTTTGTCCTCCACAAAACTCTTCCCCTTAAAGGAAAGAAAAGGAAAAGAATTAGCTGCTGTAAATGAGACTCATCATCTCTTTTTGCCAGCACCTGGTAATCTGCTCCCTTGTCTCACACTGTCTAGCAGAATACTTCTACGGCTAATTAGGAAATATATTTTAACTCCATCCTTGACAGACCCCATCTGAGGATTCTTTCCTCTTAAAACATTGAGCTTAATATGTTTATTCTAGAATTCAGAAAAACAAAAATAGTTTTGACAAATTAGGGCTCCCTCCCTGCTGTATAGTAATTAACCTTCCATTTTCCATTGCTTTTTCCATTTGTCTTTTAGCACTTTATACAGATGGGAGATTCCCCAGTTCCCTGACAAATTAAACCAAAGACCAACTGAGATTTTATCTTTAAAAAATAATTTAAATTAATTTAAATTTTTGTATTTAAATCAAGGAATTCTAAAAAACTACAAAAACCCTGTTTTTACATAATTTATACAGGGAGTTAGCTTGTCATTATATCGAATGATGCATTTTGATTTCCAAACAACCCCAGATTTATCATTGCTTCTTTCAGATGGCCAACCAAACCTCTGCTGGCTGACCTTGAGCTGTCAGCACATGCAGTGTGCATCCCAGTCCCCTTTACTACTTCTGTCAGCTTTCTTTGGGGGAGACAATATGGTCTCGTTGGACGGCCCTGCAGTTATCACACAGCGGGGACATGGGTCAGCTTGGGTGTGGCCAGGGCAGGTGCTGGTCAGGACCTAAAGCATTCTCCATTTCAATATATGTAAAATACAGAATCTATGAAACATAACTAAGCCGACCTTTGATAACACAGTGCACTGCTTACATGTCCCCATTCTTACAGTTTTAAAATTTACATTTCTACTTTTCTTCTTCTTGCAGTTATGTCTGAATTCCCCCTGATGTTACACTGGTGGCTGGCATTAGGTATAATTACATTCTTTAAAGTTTAAGTTGCTAAAATGTAGAAAATCAATACTTATAGTATGAATTGTTTTTATTAAATATCTGTTGCCTCATTAATTTGAGAAGTGTCAACATTTAAAGAAAAAATATAGGCTTTTCATTCATACTTCTTTTAAGGACACAGGTAAATAATGGTGGACTAGGATTTGCTTCACCTTAAAAAAATTCTCTCTTTTAAGGCCAGAATGTGCTCAGCTTACATTAGTCTTGCAAACAAACAGCAGACATGACTTAAAATAGGTCATGATTAAGTCCTGACTAATCAAACTACCTCAATTCAGGCATCAAAAAGACAGTTGTCCAAACTGATTTTTCTTTATACCCTTTATAATCAAAGGAAAAAACCGAGTCCCTTCAGACGCAAGTTTTATAAACATTATGTACTGTACTGGTACTTATGATACATGAGATAAATTTCAGTTTCCTCAAAGTGAACGGCAAACCTACATTTCTGAATGTTTAATTTTCTGTAAAATTAGAAGCATAGATTTTTACATGAAAAGTAGATTATCTTGAAAAAAAAAGTAGTTAAGGGAGAAGCACTGGCTTCTGTTCTTCTTTCTTATGTGATGGAAAGCAAGGATCAACAGCTGCAATAAATTCCTAAATGATGGGGAGAGACAAATAAATTCCCTGTCCTACAACTGGTTTTGCATTAGCAGCTGCTGGGACTGATATTTTTGTGAATAGTTAAAGCCTTGGGCAAAATGTTTAAGTAGGAAGGCCATTTTAAAAAAAAAAATTGAAGATAAAAAGAATGCTGGTTTAAAGTTTTATCATAAAGTTTGTATTCCACTATAAAAATTAATACAAAACAGCCGTATCTTTTCTTTCAGGATCTGGAGTAATTTCAATGATTTGTGGAGGACAGATTTTGGCATACTGCTTGTTCAAAGACAACTTCATTTACCCGATTCTAGATGATTTTTGAAAAGGAATATTAGAACTTGCCTTGATATGTACATGAATTCTATTGTTTCATTAATCAATGTAATTAAAATGATTTGAAGTTAGCAACTATCTAATTGTAAGGTTAATACTTAGCTTACCAGACCTCTTGTATCTTACGTTTTTTGGAAACGTAATCACTTTCAGCTTTTATACGTACATTTTTCATTAATCAAGTAATTAGAAACACTGTCTCCTTTTTAAAAGCCAAGAAGCATTAGGGCGGATTAGAGCAATGATGCAACACTCCTGCAAAATTCTACAAAATTCTTGTTTATTTGAATGTAATGCTTTCAAGGTGCCTGTTACCTGTTGTACTTTATGAAATACTGACTCTAATTTAGACTGCTGTCTGACCTCTCACAAGCACTGCAAAACTTTAAAGTCACCTTATCTGGCATAAATCAGTGTAGGTTTAAAGCAGTTTTTACTGACAAACTCTTGTCAAAGCAGAACCCTTGAACAGCACATACCTCTGCACCTCATTCCGTCTTAAAGCTCTCAATCGGAAGCTGTCCAAGACAATGGCAGGCAGATGTAAAATCCCTAATGTTGGGCTGCCCCTCTTGCTTCCAGCGATGCTACAGCCAAATGTGTTCTACAAAACTTTTAGGCTATTCTCGATCTCACTCACGGCCCATACGTGGTCTGGCTGTGCTGAAAGGAGGAAAAGAAAACACTACTGACAGACACTTTTCTACATATCGTTCTTTCTTCCTCAGCTACCAGTGGCCAAAGTGGGGGTTTATGGGTAGCGGTAATTAAAAACAACAAACCAGCCATAGTAGTGGCTTCAATTTACTTTTTATGTCTTCAGTCATAATAAAGTTGTAACAGGAAAATTGTGAGAAGGCAACTTAGACTTAAATATGAAATCCAGTGATTGGATTTCAACTGCAGTTTGCTCGGGAGAGGAAGACTAGTTTGCTGTTTGCACAGGAGTGCTAAATGTTGCATTTGCCTTAATCTCACTCAACAGATAATGCCTCTGAAGAACCAGTCCCCTGTTGATCTAATCAAACATCTTAAAACTTATTACAAGTTTTAAAATTTTCAATTAAGCATCAGTACTGAAAGCACATGTACAGTGAGAAGCACCTCTCAGAAGACTCCCAAAAGAAGGAGTTTGTTTCTCGTGAATGATAGATATGTAAGTCATTTTAGAGACAAACCAAATATGTAAATCCATAGCACTGAATCAATGCAGACTTTTAGAAGTTTTTCAGCATAATACCCTGCATACTGAAGTCAGAAGGGATAATTCTGAAAAGTGAATTAACTGACTTGCAGATCTTCAGAAACATTACTGTGCGGATAACTGGTACTATAGTTTGGAAAATGTTTGGACACTTCTAGGTGTGTTCCATTTCAGAACTATAGAAATGGATGGGAAGGAAGTAAGGTCTAACGTAAGTTTGTACCTCTGTTCTCTTCCTCACAGAGCTCGTGTGTGTAGGTAGTGTGCCATGTGGCAGAACATGAGTGGATTAGATACAAAGTTAATCCACGGGTGGAACATGTTTCTATTTTTAACCTGACAGGATTTTCCTCTACGTGTGTCAGCCCAGCTGTAGCTTTTAGTAGCTCTGCTGCCCAGTCTTAACAATTTTAACTTTTATTTTCTATTTAAAATCTTAAATTACCGACAAGAAATACCTTCAGACTAATATGAAGAGTGCATTAGCCCCAGTATTTCTTCAAAGAACATACAACTAAGCCAGTAGTAGAAAACCAATCACAGCAAGACTTCTGTCAAGGATTAAAAGCATTAGTCCAGCTACTAAAGGGTCATCAGGTTTTTGCATTACTTTCACATATGGAATTGTGAGACAATTTCAACATTATTTATTTCATTTTTTCCATCACTTCTATGTTGCATCCAATGGTAAATATTATACCTAATGTTAAAGTGTTGGCAAATTTCATATTGTTCAATAAATAATAATCATATAAGCAACATGAGCTATATCTGTGTGGCCATTACCTGGTTAGAAGCCTTCAAATATAATATCTAATACTGTGTGATTCCTAACGAAGGTACCAAAACAGTACTTTTGTATATGACAAACCTAGCTGTTTCTGGAACAAAAATGAAGCATCCCACTTGAGCAACTTGCGTGTGACTAACTGATAACAGTCAAGACAGTCAAGGTGGGAAAGAAGAGACAAAGGACATTGCATATGCTTCCCAGCAGACCTGCTGAAGACAGCAAGAAAAGAGCACTACAGAAAGCAGAAGGAAAACAGAAAACAACAACGGGGACGTGTTTGGAAAAAAGGCACATGAAAGCAAGAAATGAGAAGACAGAATCAGACAAGATCAGTGAAAGAAGAAAAAAATCTGCACACTGAACTTGTGGCACTGGAGTCTGATGACACGAGACTCATATGGCACTTGTAAACAGCAATCTGTTTCTCTGCTGAAGTACACATGACTCTAAAACAGGTGGTCTCCACGTCCATAGTTACAAGCACAATCTGTGATGTTGTGCTTGTGGCTCCTGACCCAGGATTTTCAGAATTCTTTGCTTCCTGACTCAGTCAGTCACATGAATATTGTCTAATTTAGTTGTTGTGGGTTTAGTGTTATTTAACCCCTTGTGATACAGCCTAGCAGTCACAGATTTGCACATACCCAGGTATCAGTGGGGGTGTAATCAATCTGGAAAACCTTACAAGCAGATGGAGACTTCATCCACTTCCAGGCGGAGTTTTCAGGGAAGAAGATTAGAAGTTACAAACAGAAATCAGTGGAACAGTACACAAATAGCATACCTTAATAATACCATACTTAGGGTCATTTTAAGATTTCTTTTCAGAGGCAAGAAACTCCTTTTCATCATGTACAACCACCTACTGAGACAGATTATAGTTCTTGGTTCAGCCCTCTCTCTAAAGGCCTCTGCATTCATCCTCGTTCCAAATGGTGAAGTGTCTTTCTTGTAAAAAAGAATGTGAGTGAAATGGGGGGGAAGGGGGGTTGAGACTCTAAGCATGTATCCCTGGGCTAATGCCTTGGAAAGTGGCTAATGCCAAAAAAAAAAACCCCAAACAAACCACCAAACAAACAAACCTTGCTCTGGGAGCAACAAACTAACTCAATCATGTAAAAATAGCCAAATATCAAACTAAGGCGTACAGAAAACATTATGGTTTTTAGTTGGCATTTATGCAACAATATAGGTTAAATACTTATAATTTCTTAGTGAAGCAAAGAGTTGGTTATTGCAAACTAAGCCTGTCCTTTTTCCAGCTCTGTAAATTGCTTGATCAACATTTCCATCTCTTTTGTATTCAAATTTTAAAAAGCAAGCAAAATAAAACCCTACAGTACTAATTATTTCTATATTCCTAAAAATACCAACAACTGGGACACCAATAAATACAAGAAATCACAGTATGAATAATACTGGATTACCAGCAATGTAGATGAGTCACCTGCAGTTTCCTATGTTGGATATTCATGCACAGGATTCCTGTGCCCCAGTCTTTTGCCCAAGTGAGCTTTGTTAAACTGAGAAAAGATGTGAAAGCCTTACACATTCTTTATTTCATCATCTGGTATGTGTGTTGACACACCATAAAGTTAGATCATCGTTAATCTCCACAGGTATGTAAAGATTTATTTAAATATTTTTTATCTCCCAAATGTGACATAGTTGGAATATTTATTTCTTGGCTTGAGATCCTGTGTAATGATCCATCTGCTCAGTAATGTCTAATACTTTAATCTCTCTTTTTTTGTGAGCTAATCATGGCCCCAGACAGCATGCACTCTCTCATTAGATGTCAGAGAGGATAAAGGTCTTAGGAATGGTTATAAAATTTGGTGGTGTAATTAATACCTTTATTACTGGCTTTAAAACTTGTAGTGTGAGGCTATGTCCCAACCTCTCCTCTGCTAAAGGAGATTGATATGGATCCCTTTACAGTCGCTCTTCAGGTGCACCAGGATAATTATGCCTGTTTTGTAGGGCAAGCATGCTCTGTGATGGACTTAGGTCCTACCCATCCATTCTCCAATTCAGGGGACAAAAGGAATACCTTGCAGTCCTCTCCCAGTTTGTACACTCAAGTTTCCTCTGCCAACAAGGGTGAAAGAAGAGAAACATATGTGCCTAGGTGTTGCCCTGACACGTAGTATGGCATGGGCTTGGACTGGGGATTTGGGAAGCAACACTGTGACAACAAATTCCACAATGAAAGCCTGAGGAAAGGCCTTGGCCCCAATCTTTTCAGGTGGCCAACCCCTAGAAAACAGTTGCACTCAGATGGAAGGATGTATAGTTGAAACTGGAGCCTGTAAGGAAGATGCAAATTATGTCACATTCTTACTGTCATTGTCCTAAAATAAAGATAGTTGCAGCCAATTTTGCTCTTTACATTCCAGTGAAAATAAATCCTAATAGGAGATTATTTGCTGGGCAAAAAGATCTGTAAACAAAGGGCTGACTCCTGCCTCCAAAGCAAAGATCCTGTTATCTCTATTGGAACAACACTCTATAAAAGGACCACTTATATGTATCCAGAAGCTCTCTCAGAGCGATCTTGTCACCAGATTTTCAACATCCAAAGATGAAGTGTTTAAAAAACCCCACAGATTATGGCAAAATGCTCAAATACATTAAGAATTGCCAATTTCCTAGCAGTCTTCAGGAACTTCTCAATTCAAATTACATCTAGATCAGTAGCTTTCGAAATATGCTGAATGAAGTGCTTTGATACACTTTGTAAACATTATTGGGGTTCCACACAAAGAAGTAACATTAAAATTGACAGAAAAGATCAATGTTTGATATCCCATATGGTATGAATTGGAAGAATTTGCAGATATTAGCCGAATTACACAAGCAAATTATATTTACATTACTTCAAATTTAGTATTTAAAAATAATCTGAATTCTAAGGGATTGTTTTAACACAACTTCTCTGGAAAATTATAGCAAATCCTACAGAAGCTGGGGTATTCCTTAGTACACTCTCAGGAGAGAGAAAGACAGGCAGTGAGTGGCAAAGGCAGAGGGAAGAAGGTGTTTCAAAAATGTAGCAGCTTCAATACTCAGGAAGAATGAAAGAACTTAAAGGAGATGAACCAATTTACATACCTTGGAGCAATTCTCCGCTCTACTGGGAGATGTGCTGGTAGCTGTTCCTGGCAAAACTTTTCAGTAAATCAGTGATACACAAAAATTCATTTTAAGACACCCAAAACCATCAGTGAACATAGTTGATTGAGTTTTGCTTGAAAAAGAAAAAAGGCGATGGCAATGTCAGTTCATTTCAGTCCCATTAGATCTCAGTTGTTCAGGACAGACTCACAAGGGTACCAGCAATGACAGTAGAGACATTCAGATCTAAAGCAGTGAACTCCCTAGATCCCCTGAATCCATCAGTCAATTATTTGGTATGCTATGTTTTACAGAAGTTTTTTAAGCATTTGACCCTTGCTTTAGAAATAAATTTTATTTCCTGAACATTTGCCATTGAAACATTTATGGAAAAATGAAAATTGTAATTGAAAAGCAGCTACTGTTTTTCCATTGTCAGGAAATGAAACAACATCAGGTCTTCAAGTTTTGAGCAAGTAATTCAGTTTTGAATTAAAGTTAAGTTGTATTGAACTGAAATTTTCTCATAAAAATCTGCTTAGACCAGAAGGTAATTTTATTTAAAAAAAAAAAATCCCCCAAATGATAATGTTTCAGACTTTATTTGTTGTATGTATTTTTAGAATGTGTTATGTATCACTAGATAACATTTGCAGACTGTTCCAGTTGCCGAGGTAACTATGTTATTTTAATGATCAGCAGAGAGGATCATTATGTAAAACATTATGTTAATTACAAACACAGAAAATTGATGTCTTGCTGTTACCTTGAAGCTGCACCTTTTTTTTTCCCCCCCTCAAAGTGCCTTTTTCCATGAAAATTAATGGTACAGCTAAGTGCTTGAGTGTCCTTTTCAGAGTGATTCTGGTTGGGTTTGAAGGCAAATAAGGCAAAAAATTACACCTGAAAACCAACTAATGGCAGATGAAGAAATTCAAATCACCACATTTTTTTACAGGAAGAGTATAGGAAAAATTTTTCCATATATTCTTAATAAACATGGACAGTGTGTAGGAATTTTAGGAAAGCGCATGTATAATTTAATTTTTGACTTTGAAATATATTATTGTTTAGTTAAGGAAGGCAAATTATAAAGTCTATTAAAGTTCTGTTTATGATAAAGGGTGTGTATTGTCCATGATACAGACCATGTGATGAAGATATTAAAAACCTGACGTTAAATTTTTGCTGCTTTTATTAGATTACGTATCTATTAGATTACTAGATTATACCAGCAGTACAAATGCTATGCATTTATGATTCTACTGCAATCGCAAATGCTCTTTCTGAGCCTGCAGTGAGAACCTTGTTGATGCTAGTAGTTCATGGTGCAATTCTGTTCTCAAACCTGCTTTCTCCATAAATTTTCTAAATTATCCAAACTATGTCTCACAAAAATTATGGGGTTCATAATGACAATTGGTGCTATAGGACACCAGCCTCACAAGAGCAAATTTTCTCAGGCTACCAAGTGCAACTCAGTTTTGTCACCAGAATCTTCTTTCACCTCTTCTCTGAAGTTCTGTCTGCAGATTGTGTTAAATTATGAACACTTCATTCTCCAGGTGGAACTGGATGCTTTTATGTATCAGAATATGATATGCTCAAGACATCTGAGAGCTCCTATATTCTCCTGACACTTTAATATAATCACCTGATCCATTTTAGAGTCAGTGAACTCTTTTGACAATACTCAAAGTGCATTTTGATGGAGTCTATGTTTTTTGGACTGTACATCTTCATTCCATGGAGCTTACTCGAATCCTTTCCCAAGGATTTCCTCTTCAGGCAAAGCTCTGACTTCAAAAGGTGGTAGCTCTTTTTCAGATTCTTTACCCATAATTACACCTAATACACTGCTCTTCTGTTTCACCCTCACTACCCCGACATGCTCGTCTGGCACGCCGAGGTTTGCCAATTTGTACACATCCCCATGAGGATTGCAAGTGGAAAATGTAAGAATGGGAAAAAAACCTTCAGAATTGCATTAAATCAGCTAGATACTGTAAAAAGAACACAGGATGATCAGCTGGGAATAAGGCATCTATTAGCTAATAGGATTAGGAATTTATTTCCCCCTTCCAACAGCTTATGCCTCACTTGGCCCCTATGGCCAATACTTTATCTGAAAAGCTTTGCTTTCATCCCTAGCATGGTGAAAATAGTGGGCTAAATTTTCAATCCTTCGAATTATTTAAAATTTTCTGACGGATAGCTTTCTGCTAGAAAATGGTGATTACTCAAAACCTAAAAGTTCTTTCTGTAGAAATCTTTTGACAGAATATAATCAAAATACATGTGTTACCCTCTTGACTACAGAAATACACCTGAAGATGATGCAAAAAAAATAGCTTTTTGTAAAACAATGTAATAAAGTGAAGCAATACTGAAACAAAAATCCTGAAGCGTATGTGTTATTTCAAACATTTTGGAAAGTCTTTTTAGAAATTGTAAACCAGAATTTTCAGATTTTTTTTCATGGAAAGTTTAAATTCTTGCAGGGAAAAAAAGAAAAAAATTGAACATCTAAGACGAATTTTTGGTCTAGAAGGGTGATTTAAATGTTTTAGGGAACAAACAGTATGAATTTTAATAGCATTTTTGAGCTACATCAGATTGCTGATCTTTCTGAAAGAAAAAAATGTTATATGGATAAATACAAGCATGGAATTAGCAAGTAAGTATTACTTCAGGAACACAACTGGGAGATAACCAATTTTAAGAAGAAATATGAAAGGGGGATCATAAGTACAAAAAAAATAAGCCAACTGTGCTAAAGCTTCTAGAAATGAAACACTACCTCTGCTCCACTCCGCTGTAAAATGTGTAGAAAGCAGCACGGAGGATGAGAACAAGTTGGCAAGTGAAGGGCAAATATTTTGGAGCTCTAATTGACATGACCTGGGAAATACAGGAAGTACAGAAAGAATTTGTGGAGAGTAAAAGAATGGCATTGATGAAACAACAAACTTGAGGATGTAGGATATGAAAACATATGTACAATGAGACAAAAATATCCAAGTTGCAGTATTTACCCACTACCAAAATCCCCCCCCAACCTATTTTAACTATCTGCATAATTTCCTGTGTGTTTACAGAACCTGTATTCTGTCTGATTCATCAAACTCCCCAAAACTAAACACACTTTTCTCATAAATCTGATACTGTCAAGAATGTGCAGATAGAAGGGATTAGAGACCACAGGAAACCACAGAGTTAAAATTCGTACTCTTTATGGGGATTTCCAAGCAGTTCTTTCTAGAAAAACTGAATTAAAATTTACCGTAGCCAGCATACTTCAAGAGATGTATATATATATATATATATATATATAGTGA
>VZRS01011584.1:735337-761775 GCA_013398055.1 Ifrita kowaldi | reverse complement strand
CGGCCGGGCGCTCCCCCCGCGCTCCGCTCCGCTCCCCGCCGCGTCGGGCTCTTCCCGGCTGCTCCCCGAAGTGCGTCTTGCGGCACCGCCGGGCAACAAGGCGTCTTTGCGGAAAACGCCCGTTATTAGTCTAAAGTCTGAAAAGTTGGTGTCCCTACAGCATTTTGTAGCGTAATTATAGTAGCATGGATTAGACGAATTGCATATTTAGTCTTTTTTGTTATACGGCTTCTGTCAGGATGCATTACTAAGCCGTTTTTCCCAGTATCATCTATTCTAATTAGAACTTAGCCGGTAAATACAAGTATTTTTGCACTGAGTGGAGAGAAAGCAAAAAAGTGCTCA
Organism: Ifrita kowaldi; assembly: GCA_013398055.1. NCBI lineage: Eukaryota > Metazoa > Chordata > Aves > Passeriformes > Cinclosomatidae > Ifrita > Ifrita kowaldi. The sequence goes on along the minus strand of VZRS01011584.1, from coordinate 761,430 downwards.
TTCCCAGCGATGTTTCATTGTGTTTTGTTGAATCACTGTTTTTCCCCTGTATTTGAACACTTGATGTACATCAAAAGAGTTGATTGAAAACTCAAATAGCATGTATCAAGAGTAGCAAGCAGAAATTTAATTTCTGAACGTAATGATATTTTATTGTAGCCTTTTCACATAAGGCTGCTCTGAGAGTTGATTCCATTACCTAATTTTTTTCTAGTTAGCCATAGGAATGAGTGGAAAAAAGGGCAATGAATTGTTCTCTAGCTTTTTATTGGTATGATTTACGACTTGATTCCTAGAATACCTGCAGTCTGTAGATAGCTTTTAAACAATTATTAAAATAATAATACTTTGAATGCATTGCATGAGAAAAGAATGTAATATCACCAGTTTTAACTGGGCTTTTTCACCGATGTAACTGCTATAACTGTTAAACTTGTTCTGTAAGTCTGACCAAAATCACAGCTCTAATTTTGTAAATTTGTGTGGTTTTATACTGTATTACTTTGCTGGGCAAATAGAGAAGGAAGTCAAGAAGGCAAAACCCCTGCCTCTCTTCTGTTGTTCTCCTCTAACAGTGGTTATTTGTTTAAAGGAATATTCCTGCTGGTTTTGAACCAGAGCTTCAAGGCTCTCTTTGCTTTATAAACATCAGAGTAAAAAAAAAATCTCAGCCTCAAAAGGCTTTATAAAATAAAGGGAATTAGGAAACAGCAATTAATGCAGACAGCTGAATGAATGCAGCAAAGCAAAAAAGTTATGTTCTTTATCCAGTAGCATCCTGATCACTGTCAAGTGTTTTGTAGGTATCATGAGAAAAGATGTAAAAAGGCTAACAAGTTCAATAAACTTTAAGGATGCTCTTCTCATGCTGGATGAGCACCAAGGGACTGAGAAACAGTGAGCAGCATATCTGAAAGTTTGATAAATGCCTGGTCAGTGCCCTGGCTGAAGGCAGCATTTGAGTAGTTTATTACTGGGTGGAAGAAGTCAATAAAATTAGGGAAGATGTTAAGAAGTCAATCAATATGCTTTTATAGGAGAAGTAGAGCTGTTGGAGATATGGCTGAAAAGGGATGCAGTAAAAGCAACATTTGAAAAACTGAAGGTTATCAGTCCTGAATGAACCTGAGCAAGGATAAAGTTCCATTTTTCAATGCTAAACAAGAGGATAGCTACTTCACTGAGTATTGCTGGAGTGGTAAATAGTGGCAGTATCTAACAGGACATAAACGAGCAAAAGATGTTCCCCAGAACCAGTATCCATCAGCAAGACAGGGAAAATTTGCACGCTTGGTCATCTTTAGTGAGTCTGTAGGCTTAAAGTGTGGATTGATTTTAGCAAGATCACATCATACTGTTTTTCCATTCATATCACAAAATCATGATAGATAAGGAATGGATGTTTCAGTCAATATCAGTCAGACATAAACAGCTACTATTAGGCGTTACCAGCTGCTTATTATTTGCCTCCTTTAGTAAGTGACCAGAAAGATAAAAATTAATCCAGAAAACAATAATGTAGAAACAAGTGCACACATATGATATTGTCTGACATATTCTTGAAATACTACGATTTCTGGTTAAATAATTTTAGTAGGCTTCTGGGTAGCCACACCATAATATTTTTTTTACTATTCATGAGAACGGAAGTAGCTAAAAACCAATTAACAGCAAGGAAGCAAAAAAATTAGCTGTCAGTCTGAGTTAAGAATAGTTAGGTAGCTGGTGTAATGGGAAAAATGCTTCTCATCAGCATTATGACTTTTTCTCACCCTAGGCAGAAATGCTAGGGGTAAGTTGTAACTCCTGTGTCCTGTATTCTAAACCTTTGGGTCCCAGTCCATGAATTTAATTTTAAGGTTCTGCCACCATTAAGTGAATAAATACTGTGCTATTATATATTAAGAAAAATATATTTAAACATTAAAAATGGTACTTCATAAATTTCTAAGAACAGAGTTTGTGACAAGATTAGACTATGACAGTAAAACAGTACACTGGGCAGCCCAAACAATTACTATAATCAGATCCTTAGAGAATCGTAACTATGCCCTTAATTCAATACTTACTGAGAAATAGATAATTAATTCAAATCACTTTAGGACTTGCACAGTTAGGAGAAATGTGGACATCATAGGAACCTGTCTTTGAATTTGACACCTTACAAAACAGAGGATCCTGAAGCTATGGGAACAATATTAAAACCTTGAGCTCTATACAACTATTCTAAACAGTCCCCTTTCTGAAAATCAGGAGTAAGTACACTGAAATGCAATGCTCATAATGCTAGAAGAAGAAATCATGTAGCAGTACTTAGTCTCTTATACTTACCTCAACTAATTAACCCTCACAGAGCATGGTTATGTACCATTTAAACCCCATTCAGCTGAGTCATAAACTTCTGATTAGTTTCAGTCAGACAAAATCAGGCTCACTGAATGGGAATGGATTAGCCAAGAAACTAATCGTAAAAATACTAAATTAGGTTCTCAGCAAGGCGAGATGCTTTCATATAAATATACTTTATGTAATTATCTCTACATAAGTAAAGATTGTGCACCAAGTGAGAGCAGAGCAGTGCACAAAAAAGAAGAAATGAGCAGTGATTCTTGAGAACAACAGACAAAGGAGATGGCAGCAGATAGAGCAGTTCCCAATGACAACACCAGGCAACACAAGCAAACTGAAGACAAAGGTGTAGACTTATGAATGTAAGACATTCATGAGGGGACTGAATATTCAATGCTACCAAGGAGATTTCCACAGTAAATTGTATTGCAGAAATTCAAACTGAAGCATGGCTGGTGTAGTTCTTCATTTTAGGAAGTGCAAATACTTAAGCTACACATGTGGAAAAGCACAGTCCCAGGCTTAAAATGCTATTTTGGAAGTTCAAATTTTTTTATCAGTTAATTATTAGTTTTCACAACCTGCCTCTCAAAGTGGTCACATGAAATGCAATTTTAGTTGAAGCAGCAACTAATAAGACTATTTTAGAGCTGTCATGAGATTCCTGCTTTTTTATATGAAATTTTTATATCTTTAAAAAGTTGTCCAGCAAATAAAAAAACCTTCTGCTTATACTGTCAGTTACATCTTGCTTCATCCCTCTGATTCATTCCCTTTGCATTCATCAAAAGATCTCACTTAGGTTGTGCAGTGTTGAAATGTGTGTGAACTTAACAATATGCTTCTTAAAATGCATGGTTTGGGTCCACATGGTTTAAGACGTGGCTGATGGACTGAATCGTGCCTGAGGAACATTCCTAACTGGACTGGCACATTTTTCTTAAGGGAGCCTCCGTTCAAGAAGTTTGGACAAGGCACTGTACCGATGCTAGTCCAACACCTCAGCATTTGGTGGTGCATGGTTAGCTTGAGGAAGGAGCATCTTTCCTTATCCTTCTCTTGAGAGGATGAAGAAGCAGAGGAAGGAACGCAGCTACCTCATGCTTAAAGGCCCAGCAGAACTTGAAGCTGCTGCTGTTGCTGTTACAAAAACACACAGTCTGGACCTCTTGGTTCAGCATCCCTGGCTACCATACTAGGGCAAAGTGTTTCCCTGTGAAACTTTTTTCAGAAGTTTCATGAAAATGCTCTCTTGGAGCATTCCAGGGAACTGTGATGATTTCTGGGCTTGGTACTAGTGTGGCCATCTCTGATGGTCAAGTAAAGGACACAGGGTTCTGCTGAGTACTGCAGGTGAGGTTATAGAGCACAGGTATTATTTTATGGCTCCTTATGCTCTTGCAGGAGCATACAAATGGTCTGCATGGACCATTGTCTGGTCTTTTATTCTTACCAGCCCCTCCTCCCCGCTCAAGCCAAGGATACACTTGTGGATGATTTTGTTTGATTTGTAAAATTATACACCAAAACAATTTTCATATTGGTACACATGAACCTGCAGTGATGTTGTTGACTTCTGAAGTTCTTGAGTTCATGTTCTTTTAGAAGCTTAATGTATCTTTAACAATTTTTTTTTCTTTAATATCTGATGTAGCCACTGTATTGTATCTTATACCCTGGTGTAGGAACACAACCCATAAGGATGCCAAGTTGAAAAGAACTTTCTATCTCTCTGAGTGCTACCTTGCAGCTTATAAAAAAGCCTCTATTTTTAGTCCACTTCATAAACATACGAAGCTTTTTTAAAGCTTAGGCTGTTTGTCCTTCTCTATGGGTGTGCTGGATGGAACCATGCTCCCCTTGAAATTTAGAAATTAATTTCTAATTGTCTACCTACAGTTGCCAGTGGAAATTTTCTACATATTTCTTTTGCATTGATATTTTCCATGAAATGAAATAGATTTTTCCACCCAAGATATATATGTTCATGAGTACTCACAAAAAGCAATTTTATTGCTGCTTCTTAGCTGCTTGTGCTGAGTAGATTCTCTTTTCCATGTGATTGTCCACATTTGACCACATCTTTTTTGATTATGAGTGATTGGAAGTGACACTATAATTTTAATTAATGTGTGATCAATGCCTGTGATGATATTAAAACTCTTCTATCTACCCTGGTATAGCTAGATCTACACAGAACTGCTGATACCTTTTTTATTGCTGTACAGCACTATGTTTGATGGTTGCCTTATGACCAGTTAGTATCTGTCATTTCAAACTTATGAGTCCCCTGGCTTATAGCATAAAATCTAGTTATTAAATCTATTAAATTCATCCACTTGTGTATGATTTTTATTTTTTCAGTCCTTTCATTAATCCATTTTTCCTGCATAATATCTTGGACTTTTTCTAAATTGATATCCTTAATTTTATAATATCAGTAAATTTCACGATTCTTTCTGTCCAAACTTATGAAACCAAAATATGAAATATTAAGATCATTAGTAAGAGGAAACCTAGAGAAATTTTAATAGGAAGACTCCCCCAATTCATTAGTTTGCTTTTCAGTGTGATGTATTGCTGTCTCTTGTCAGATAAGCCTTTCCCCAGTGTACAAACTTGTGCTGTTCTAATGTTTAGCTCTGTATGTAGTTATGGTCCTTCTGTGCTCCAGTATCAGATGCAATACTGAAGGCCATATAGGATACGTCTCCTGCAGCCCCCCAGCCTTAATACAAGCTATTTTAAGACTGTGTTTACCTTGGTAAAGGTAAATAATGCCTTGTATTTTATCCCAGCTTTCCATTTACCTCTGTGTCTCAAAATATGCTTTCCTTTGAAGATCCTAAAAAAGACTTGCACAGTGTCAAGCTCAGAGCAACAGGTGTAAAGATGTGAGTTTTTCAGTTTTTCTCTTTCTGAATTATATTTGTGATGTTATATTGACATTCTCTGGTAATATGACATCACTTGAGCTGATAGATCTTTGTAATCACTTGCTATTGAATTAGGGGAATTATTTCAATATCTAGGACAGACGAGTATCTATTCTGCCTGCCTTAATTTTACTGAACCTTGACAACTTTGCTTCTGTCTTGAATACAGTGTAGTGTTATCCACAGATTTTCAGGAGTTGTCTGGCTTTTGCTGTCATTATCCTGACAGAGTATTGAGTCAAGAAGTTTTGGGGTGGCCATGCCAACATTGTCTTTGATCTCAACTTCATTCTTACTGTGCAGCAACTTCACTACCGTGTAATTTCTCTTCTTCTCTGTACTGTCAAAGAATAGTATACATAATTTAATTTATATTGCTAGGTGTCAAGACCTGTCAACTGTCAGAAGTATGCTTGACTTTTGGCAATTTTTACTTTATCCCTACATTTTGACTTTTAAGACAGAGCTTTCTTGTCATCCCCTGCTGCTCCTCCCTCCCCATTTCTTTCTTGTAGACTTTTTGCTCACACCTTATGCAGTGTTTAGATAAATACATTTATTTTCTCAACCAAAGATGCTGCACACTTGTCAGTGATCTTTATGGAGCTGCCAACTCTTCAGAAGATACTGAACATCTGAGAAGCCTGTGGTGAGGCTGTGGAACAGAGAACTCAAGGTCTTAGGCTTGGGAATCATCTGTGTGTAAGCCTGAACTCTTATTTTTATTTAAAAGTGACATGCAATGTAAAAAGCATGTACTCAGCAAAATGCTGTTAGTAACAACATCCTATTTAAAGTTGTCAATTCAGCTCATTTTGACTAAAAAGGATTAGTAAATGATTGTATTCCAGCTCTGCAAAGAAGTTACCTTCTTTCCTCAGCACTTTTGGCTCAAAAAGGCTATTCATTCATCACTGCTTTGAAATGGCTTAAACCACTTTCTGACCAATCTATGATAAATAACAGAAAAATTCTCAGAGTGAATTAAGAATGTCAACCCAGCAGTTTCCCCTCAACTGGACTTAACTGTATCTTTGACTAAAGAAGGCCATCACCGATGTTTTGTTATCATTTAATTTCTCACCATTCTTCTCCATGTGATATCTCCTGGAAACCACACAAAGGCAGGAGGATTATCAGAGCCCAAGGAACGTGCTCTGGGACACTCACCATTTCAGCTTTTCACCAGGCTTGCCAGCTGCAATAGAAAGGAAGAGAGGCAGTTATACTGTTCGGGGAAGATGACCCTTGCCACCAAGGAGTAGGATGGTTGGCAGATATTTCTCAGACAGCGTCTCCTCTGTCTGATCCTACCTGTCAAACCAGGCATGGCCTTGGCTGGGTAGCCCATATGGTGGCTTTTCCAGCACTGGAAAGGAGATGGCTGCAGTAACTGTGAGCATGTTTTCCTCATTCTCTTAGGGAGTACAACAGTATGTGTGGCATATACACGGACCTTCATTCCCTCCCTCTTCCTCCTCAGATGCTTATTTCCCTTAATCCTTCCTGATACATCATCTCAGCAAAACTGACTGCAGTAAGGATTGAAAAGCCTAACATTACTTTTTTATTTTTTCCCTGCAAGGGTGATCAATAGAATCAATGGATGCTTGACGTCTATCATGTAATAAGTATAAATCTTTATCAGCCTCATTTTCCCTTTGTACTCTCAAAACTTCCTTCATAATCTCTGGCTAAAAAAAAGCCAGCGTGGCCATCAGGTTCCATCAACTTAGAAGGAAGAGTTGCATCACTTCAATAATTTTTGTTTCTGCACCACAAAGATCAAAATAAGAAACAGTGCTGTATAAAGCAAGATTTGAGATGGCAGAGATTTAAAGCAGAAGCTTGAATACAGTGAAAATTAATAGAAAGTCAACTCAAGAAAAAAATATAGACAAGCACATTTTACTTACTAGAAGTCAGCAACCCAGAAAGAGCTCTTAGCCACTATGTGTCCAACGGAGCTGCAGAACTCTGCACAGCTATCAGATGGAGGAATTAGGATTTGGGGGCAAACACCCTACAGCAAAGGGTGGGTACAAGAGGAGAACTGATCTATCTTGTATTTTTTCTGTATAAAATTTTAATTCTGTGAAAAGAATTTTGGTCCTCTCTGTTCTTCCCAGCACACAAACATATGGCCCTGCATTTGGTGGCCAGCACTAGCAACAGATTAACAACTCTGATAAATACTGCATTTTGCTATTATGATAGTAAATGCTTTTAGACCTGGGCATAATGACACAAGAGATTTCATAACCACAGAAAAGCACATGTTCTCTATGAATTAGGGACATAGTATTGATTTATAATAACATATATAAGATAGAATGGTTTATATCTCCAATAATCTTTAAAGGCTACCATCTGCCTCTAGACAAACTTAAGAAGGAAACTTAATTTGGATAAAAACCTGCTTGGATAGTTAATTCAGTTAAGGGATCAATTTCTAATAAAATTGAAGGATTGGGCTGTGTGATAATCCTTTGAACTACCTGCAGCAGCATATTTATCCTTGGCTTTTCTTCACCACAGTGCCACACTGGCTCTCAGCTTTCTGGTAAGTGATATACCCAGTAAGGTCAATAGAAATTGACTCAAACAAAATTGAAAGAATTTTAAAACTACTGCTGTTGTAATATTAATAATAGCAGTAAAACACATCAAAATATAGATGATAATAAAAGAACATTAAAATATGTAGTAATGATATGAAGTAAGTAGATGTTTTTAAGATTTATTTAAAAATAAGAATTATGAATGTATGCACATGTACATGTACTAGATAGAAATGGGATCAACAAAGGCCTTCAGTGTTATGGGATGGACAGACATGAAATGAGGACAGAACAGAGGTGTTTAAGTAAATGTCACTTTGAAATTTCCTAGTCTTTTAGAACAGTGTTTCTGCTCTTAAACAAAAGCAGTTTCTGTGCAATGAACTGCCTGGTATTTACTGACTCCCCCTGCACTCTGCGCCCTTAGCAATTTCCTTTGAACGCTCCCACACAGCAGAGTATAAGGTCCAGATCAATTTGATAAATAGGAAATCATAATGAGCTGTTTATAATAGATTTAAATGCTGTAAAGGATGTTATGTTTTCTTTCAAGGTGTCTTACAGCTACTGTAGAGACACCATTTTAGTGTTCTGGGCTTCGTGGTGTCAATTTAATGCTTTACATCAGATTTGTAAATCCTCCATGACATTTTTATCAAAGGAAATATTACTTCATCTACTACACTGCTAACAGCATATAGTTTCCCTAGGTAAGTGAGAAGTTCAAGACCAGTGTCAGAGCTTAGCTACATTAGCCATTTGTGGTGAAAGAAAAGCCTCTATTAATGCTTATGCACTAGGATTAAGATGACTTGAATGTTGTAATCCTTCCTGTTCGACTATTGGCATCATGCTGCCATCTGACAACAGCTGTTTCCTTCTTAATCTGACAGAAAAAAAAGGTGGTAGATTGTTACTTGCACCATTGCAAGCTCAGTCATTCCATTTTATGTTTTAGTAAATATGAACAGTGTATCATAATAAAACCCTCTTAAATGTATCCATGTGTGACATATAGTACAGTCTTGTTTATTTTTGTCCGCTGCTTTAGTAAGTACCCAAAGGACTAACAGACATTATTCTGCACCAGCACTTTATTTATAGTCCTGTAGTTAGAAACAGCAGGATCCAAAACTTGTCATGAAGAAGAAACCCAGGCATTTGGGGAACATAAGAAAAATGAGTAAGCATTGCATGTCATGACACTTTGTAATCACCACTCTTGGCAGAAAGCCAAGCATGGAGCTCGTAGAGTCTTTTAAAGCTACTGGAGCTGGAGGGTCCTTGGAACTGGATATCAGGCTGACATCTCTGTATTTCCTGACAGCTGCTACTTTCAAGACACAAAACTACATTTGCCCCACCTATTCCCTGAGCTTCAAATTGTTGGGGTACTTAGGTGAATCTTGGAGTTCTGAAACTCATCCATGAGAATCTGGTTTGAACACTGTTGGATCATAGTCCCATTATAGGTGCTGGTTTGACTGGTTATGCCCACATATATTGAATGCATTTCGTATTGGAGATAAAAGCTTGCTAAATGACAAAGTATTCCTTGAAAGCAGAAGACTGAGCATTTGTATTCTTTTTTTAACAAAAAAATCTCCTTTTGAGTTGGTGATGCACAGAATAGTGACCACTGTTGATTGTGAAGCTGGAGAATTTAACCTGAAGATCCTGTCCTGTATGTCTGTTTTCTGAGTTTAGCTTGGGAGCACAATGGAATTCAGGCATGGATAAAGGGGAGGGAAAAAAGGGTCACACTAAAAGTTAGGCAAATAATTCTGTACCTTTCAAGACTATAAACTTTATTATAATTTCAGGTGAAATCCTCTGAACAGAAAATAGGGATGTCAGTATTTACGAGAAGAATGGAAGCTGCAGAAGGCAGCACCCACCACTACCCAACCCTGTGTGTGTGTGTGCTGTAGATCAAAGGTACCCCAAAGGTACAAATCTCTCAAATACACAGGCAAAGGGGAAAGGATTATGTGAGTGTCAGATTAGGAACTATTTTGCTCTGATACAGACAATGATTATAATCAATTCTAATTATTGATGGCAGAAATACTCAGAGTCATCTCAGAATTTCCAGCAGCAGAAATCCCAGCTTCTGGGGAAAATGGACTGATGTCCAAAGTCTCCCAAAATACACCTGCTGTAGCCCCGTAGCTGTTGAGGGAAGTGAAAACAAAACTGCTGTCTGTTTTGCAAAACACAGAATATTGCTAATAGCAGGATAGAAAGGAAAAATGGTTCTACTCTTCCTATCAGATACACTCTGTGAGAAACAAAATTCCTTAATGTTTGAGGTTGATGGTTCCTCAGGCTGGAACACCCACCCCATGAACTGGCTGCACAGAGACTGAACTTCTCATTCATTTCTGGAATCGTGCTCTGGAATTTGTGCAACTATTAATTTGTGATTCAGAGGATCTTTGAACCTACTCTTGTATTAGCTAAGAGTCATGCCGAGATTGTTAACTTAGCAAATCACTTGATTCTGCAGTTCTCCTTTGTGTTAGCTGCTTCCAGTAATGAGATTTTGCATGCAAATGCAAATAATAGGGGCAAAATAAAAAACTGTAGGCCCTAACAGATAAAATTAAATATTGCAGGTATTTTCATGACACTGCAGAATGTGTGAATAGTGATCAAGTGTTTAGGAATGAAATGGAAGGAAACAAAATACGGAATTATCTGCTTATATTAAAGATCTGCTGTGTAAATTGTATTTAACATCATCTTCAAACACATGAGTTCTTGGGAGTATTCTCAAGGGGATTTATTTTATTTGCACCATCTACCTTGGTTTAATCTGAAGTAAATAATGTTTATTTAAAATTTATTCTCAGGTTTCAGTCCTGCTGACTCAAATATAACACCAAAACCAAACAATCAGCAGGACAGTCTTTGGGCATCAGTATGAGTTGGATTATGAGCTCTGGCGATGCCTGCAAACGTAATTTTTCAAAGGATATAGGACTTGATAATATATACTGACATTTTACAGTGGGAACAGATTGTTTTTCAGGAAGTCTTCTAATCCAGAAGTGTTCTAAATATTTTTACTTTTTGCTGTAGCAAAATGCATTTGACAGTTTTTATTCATTAACTCAAAATATCACTCAGAAATTCAGTGATGCAGATGTCTTTCTGTTTGTCCACTGACATTTTTGATATTTACATTTCCAATCAGGGCATAAACACAACAGTTTCACTGACTAAAGTGTACTGTTAAAATTTAAATGCATGTTTATTTTGTGAATACATAATTCACTGAATTAAGATAACACTGAACATCCACTATGAGCTAGGAACATGGCTTGTAATTTAGAAAGGGGCCTGTGTTCTGCAGATAAGTACACTGTCAGTGTTACTCTGTGTTACTCAGTGTTTAAAATATTTCAGCTACAGGGGCTAGAGTTGAAGAATTGCTTCATTTCTGCAAAGCTGGAGCAGGCCAACCTGTACCTCACAAGATCCATGGTTGGGAATGAGTTCTTGAGAATTACTTGTAACAACTGCATGTTAAATGTGATCCAGATTTCCTTGAAAGGTGATGGTTTTAAATATAATCAGGAAATAGTATCCTCAGAAAGTTCAATAAATTCAAACATAAATTAAATAGGATGTGCTACTTTTCAAAGACTTATTTTTTAAAGTAATGCAGTATAATAAAGATACTTTTGCTAGTGTCCTATATAAAGAGTAATAATTTCTACTTTTTGTCATTCACATGCATCTCCATTACTTTCATTGTTGCAAGGAACCAAAATTATTTTAAATTATGGCCTATTTGAACTTAAAAGTAGCTCTACTAGTTTGGACAGAAACCTGTATCCTACTTGTTTAAAAGACACCCATAAAAGGGTTTTAAAGAAGGGGCAATAGTCCCAATGCTTTCACCAGCTTGCAGCCATACGCTGCCAGGCAATTCCTGAGCCAGATGTTCTTTCTATGTGTTTAGCAATAGTCCATGGATGTATTTTCTGCAAACATATCTGGTCTTGCCGAGAACTTGTGTAAGCTTTTAGCTTCACCAGCACCCTGTGGCAAGCAATAACGCTGTGTAATGACACTTTATGTGAAATGCCACCCCCTTCAGTTTGTTTGGAATCAGTTTCTTCATTGCAGTTACCGTTAATTCTCCTTAGTGCTGCTGCTGGAAGAGACAGTGAACAATCCATTGATATAACTATTTTTTTCTCCTTTGAGGTTTGTATCTTAATAATTTAGTTCCCTGTCTTCACCTTCTCTGCTCTCTATGAGTGCTTGGTGGCTTTTTAAAATTGATCCTATAATTACAATAGCCTGCAGTCAAATAACTAGGATTACTTGTATGAGCAAGATATATTCAACTAAGTCCTGAATTAGAAATGCTATTTAATATAGTTTAAATCTGAATATTGTTTAAACATCAACACAGCTTCCATTATATTTTATTTGGATGTTTGGGACTATCAGCCTCTTAACAAAAAACCTGATCTGACTGTACAATTTAGGCCAATACTTGTTTTATTATTAATGCACATTGTTTGCTTCAGTAAGAATATGCTGTGCCAAAAGAGTTTGCCATGTACTTTTATGACTTAAAAGTCTTTCTGACATACAGCAAGTATAGTACAGTAAATGCTGTTGGGAGGTTTGTAAGTATATTCCCAGTATTCTTCTGTACTTTGCAATATGTCTATAATTTAAGAATGGTACTTAATCCTCTATTCCAACACTTCTGTACTTTCAGACCCTAATTGTGAATAATACAAAATACAGTACACGTAGTGAGTCCTTCAAAGCAACTGTGATGAAGCTTTATTTTAAAATTTTGGCCATGCTTTTCATTAAAGTACTTATCTGCAGCCAAGAGAATAGGAAATTAGGTTGACTAAAATAGCTACAATAGTCTGAACTGAATAGTTAAAAGTAGGGAATTCTACTGATTAAAGAGGGGTACTTGAAACATGGCAACATCCTAAAATTATTACTATTTCACAGCTTGTTGGCAGCTAAAAAATTATGTACCTGCTTCAAGGAGAAAAACAACATTCCAATTTTGCCCATGTGAATAGTACATTAGGCTGCACTTAAGACATTTAAAACTATTACAGTTTTATATTGTAATATATATTTCTCCATAATGTTACAGCACACATTACACATTGGGCTGATTCCTTCTGAAAATATCTTCCCGTGATTACTGTAATGAAATGCACTTTGGATAGATAATAACCTGATGCTTCCACAAATAGATAACTCTGAAACTGGGGCCAGGAAAAAGCAAAATCTTCAGTTTGTAAACTGCTCCTATAAGCATCTGCTCTTAGAGTAACAATAATCTTTTATAGCAATTTTGTCTTAATTTTTAGTGATGCTCCAAAGCAACTGAAGGGAAAAAACAGGCTAAGAAAAAACCAAAAAATTGGTGAGCATGCAGCTTTTTTCTTCTTAACTGTTTATTCATGGCCAGGATCCCCAAAACCATCATAGAGACATGTGGTGTTTGTGCTCTTGCTTTGGTAAAACTAAAACTAAGACGTCTGAAGGTTCAATGGCTGAAGATAATTTTTCTAATTTTTGGAAGTGCTTTTTGGGGTTTTGAGCTCCTGAAAACCAGCCTATTTCAGTGAGAAATGTGTATTTTTAGAAACAATAGCTTTACTAGGAAAAGCCCTACTGTGGCTGCAATAGAAAAGCACTTTACACTACTACAGCCACCTAAATACCTGAGCAGGTGTAAAACGTTACAAGTGCTCTTATATCGATAAAATATATCTACACTAGTGTGTTTTTTCTGTACTGATTCTGGAAGAGTTCAACTGGCAAAATGAAAGTGTAGAAGGCCCTAGTGAGAAAGCTTCCATCCCAAAATTCTTCTAATTCCTTTGGGATGTGCCTAAAACTCGGGTGCTGTTGACAAGTGCCCAGCATGAACTGTAAGTATCTTTCTGAACACGAAAGGGAGAGGGAGCTGACACCTGGTAATCCCATCATCTTGGTGGGAGCTGTGGAGGGAATAATTGTACATGGATTCTTGTGGAATTTCACATTGCTGTTCCCTTCTCCTTCTGTTTTGGGTTTTTTTACCCAAAAGAAAGAGTGCTCTGATTTTTTACCATAGTGCAATTTCTTAAAAGACCTCTCTGGTACAAAGAATGATGTTGAAATAAATCAGAAGCTGACCTAAGCAAAAAATGCAAAAAGAAAGCAGAATGAGGAAATATGGGTTGTCCTATAATTATCCCCCAGTGAAAAAAACCCAACAAACAAACGAACCACAAGGAAAAAGCAATTTAAATACTTAAATATTGCAAATCTCTTATGGACCCAAAACCCAGAGAACAAACATTTCACTCATGGATCTATTTATTTGTTCCTCAAAAGAGAATTTACAAGCCCAAAGCCAGGCTGGTGGACCATCCAGGGGACTGGATGGGTCCTGGGACAGGGACTGAAGTCTTGGTGGGAGCTACCCTGGTGCCCATCTCTCCTGCATCACCTCAGAGATGAGTATAAAGGGGCCCAAGTGTTGCAGGAGATGTTGAGCTCACAGGACAGGAACTAGGGGCTGAAATATTAGTCTAGGAAAATCAGCAGAGGCTTAGTCTCTGACTCTGGTGGGGTCATCATTTTTCTTCATGTGCTCTCGCAGTAGAAAAGCTGCAGGATTCACTGTCCTGTCATTTATAACCCCATTTCCCAAATCTTTTTCAGCCTTTGATGGAGTAAGGCTACCTTCTTCACAAACACTGATGATCTTGGCTATGGAAAGATAACTTCTTGTCTACAATGTAGGCATTTCCCTTATAATTTATCAATTTACCTTTTATCTATTTATCAATCCTTATCATCTGTTGCCTTAAGAACAGAACCTCAAACGATATATGGTAATGCCTATTAGGCAATTAGAAAAATCAGAGAGCTGATCATTATATATCTGCATATATAGGCAATGAGGGAGAAAAAACCATTTGTATAATAGTTGAAGTTTGCTTGTTTATGGCCTGTGTGCTGGTTTTGCCATGCTTCTGGTTTGTCCTTCACCTTGCAACTTGAGAAAAAAAGCAAACTACAAACAATAGGATTTTCATTTAAGTACTACTTGATTGTTCCTAACCAGCTAAGCTAACAGAAATGTGATTTTTTTGATATTTATTAATAACACTCTTGCATTCTGAGAAAACTGTAAAGTCTCCTGGAGTGGAGGTACTTGTGTACAGTTGAAGCTTTTGTACATCAGCCAGCAGGTGATGAAAGCTCCGACAGATGATTATCCCCTCATGTACTTCTGTAAGCTGTTCCAGAACAAAGGTAAAATAATTAGGTGCTAAATCCCCTCAAATGTAGAAGAACTGTACGGTGTTAGAGGTATCTTCTTTGTAATATTTTCCACCAAATTTCATTGTCATTTACGCTCACATACAAGGTGCGTCCCCTTCTCAATGAGAAATGTGAAATACTTGAATTACTGAAAGTGCTCACTTCTATCTCAATTTTAAAGATGGTAGAAAATGTATTTGGAAAAAGTGGTGAAACCAGAAGTTTATGCAGCTGATTTACTATACTGGGATTGTTAAAGTGCATCATTACTGATACAGAGATGATAGTCTGGCTGGAAATTATGTGCCCCTTCAAAAATATTACCTTTCATTAACACAAAATGCAATCCTCAACTCTTTGCCTCTGCCTGTCAGAATATAAAGTGGCACAGCACTGTCTTTTATGGTCAAGAAAGGATAGAAAAGAGATGCTGATGATTCTTTGATATTTTAAATAATTTCTCCCATGGTAAGAGATAGATGGAGTAATCTAAATTCTGAGATGGAAATATTACTGACCAGATTATAGTGCCTTCTGCCAATTTGTTTTTATATTTAGTAAAAAATACTCTGCTCAAAGGAGGCAATTGTCCCACTCTGCTGTGCACTGATGCGGCCTCACCTTGAACACTGTGAGCAGTTTTGGGCACCACAATATTAAAAAGACATAAACTATTAGGGAGTGCCCAAAGGAGGGCCATGAGGATGGTGAAGGGCCCTGAGGGGAAGTCTTATGAGAAGGGTTGAGGTCACTTGGTCTGTTCAGCCTGGAGGAGAGTGAGGGGAGACCTCATTGTGGTCTGCAACATCCTTGTGAGGGGAAGCAGAGGGGCAGGCACTGATCTCTTCTCTGGGGTAACCAGTGACAGGACTCAAGAGAATGGCCTGAGCCTGAGTCAGGGGAGGTTTAGGTTAGGTATCAGGAAAAGGTTCTTCGCCCAGAGGGTGGTTGAGCACTGAACACGCTCCCCAGGGAAAGGGGGAGATAGTGTATAAGGGATAGTGTTCCCTGATTCTGGGAATTGCTTTCTGCCCCTGAGAAAAATGCATTCTTCCACTGATGCAAGTTAGTAGCACTGCTCCCATTGATTTTCAAGTGCCAAGATGTAACCAAGGGCAGCCAAGAGCTGCAGATGGTCTTTCTCATCAAAGACCAAACACCAATGCAGCTGCACGTTGTTACTGCTCACTCTGACCCCACCTCCCTGTGGCAGCCATATGGCTTGGAACCATTCCCTGGGTTCTCTTCCCTCTTGCAGGATACATGTGTGCATCCTCCTCTGAAAACCACCCCACTTCCCCAGATGGTTTTGTGTTGTTCACTACTGTTCTAATTTTGTTTGGGACCGTATTAATTTCTCCCAGTAACCCTGTGATTGTATTTGAT
Source organism: Ifrita kowaldi (assembly GCA_013398055.1). Classification (NCBI taxonomy): domain Eukaryota; kingdom Metazoa; phylum Chordata; class Aves; order Passeriformes; family Cinclosomatidae; genus Ifrita; species Ifrita kowaldi. The sequence goes on along the minus strand of VZRS01011584.1, from coordinate 744,881 downwards.
AGATTGAAATTTCAGGAGACTTTATCATAGATGTCCCCATAATATTTATGTTTACATCTATGTACATTTGCATTGCTTTCCACATATGCATCCTCATTTAAAAGTTACTTCAGCTTCCCTCCTTTTTTTTTTTTTTTTTACCTTTCTGGACATATGGTGAACAGTATTGTACATAGCGTGAGTTATTAAATAGTAAGATACTACAGTAAATCAAAGTAAATCTAACCACAATAACATAAATACAGTTTTTAGGGGTGAATATCTTCCAAGTGAACTGCAAATGTTATGTTTTTCCTGCAGAAACTACACTGTAATATCTTGTTGTAGGCAAATGTTCAAGTTTCGCCTTCTGTAACTCCAGCAATTGCTTCCAAAATACACAGCAGTGGTAGTATATTCTTGCCTTGTAATTCTGCAGCTCTGTCTGAACCTTGCTCTACAAACCTGTCTATCACAATTTCTTTGCAGTCAAAGATGAGCAAACTAGTGCAAATTTATTAAAATTAGCCACTTGTGATTGTCACAAATGTACCCTTAGAGGACTGAGGCCTTATTGGCTACAGATTTGATGCTTTTTTAAAAAATTATTTGTGACTTGTGTGTGTGGCTATGCATCAGTCTAGAGATACTCATGAACTTTGTAGTTGTTGCTTGGTACATGGTACTACAGAACAGCTATAATAGTGCTGTGAGTTTTTATTATTCTTGGTGTATGACTGGTATTTTTTCAGCTTTCTAGCTGGCTTTCAGCCAAAAAGAAACAAAACCTCAAATATTTCTTTCTTGTACAAATATTTGCACAATTATTCATGTTATTTGTCCTTGTAGTTGTTATTCATGAGAGTTGCTTTTGAATACCTATGAAGAGTAAATAAAAAGCATCAGAAGTACTATCATAAACAATCTGGTTTTTCTTACAGCTTATGTTTGTAAATTTTTGGTTCAAATTTGTCCAATCCTTGTTACAATAATGTTTCCAATCACAAATATCATATACTTACATTAATTTCTTTTTCAAAATTGCAAGTGCTAAATGTTGTTGTCAGAGCTATTTTATACAAAAAAATAAAAAAAAATGGGTTGTGTGAAATGAGCCTTTTAAGCTCATGAAATAGGCAAGACAAGCAAGAATGTGGGAACTTCCATGCCTTCTTTCTGATTTGTCTCTGATACTTGCAAACATGGTTTTAAAAGATATTGTCCCATTAAGATGGTATATCTTAAACTGTAGTTGGAACCTCACATGTGGCCACATGAAGTATGGTGGCTTTCTTTTGGATTTTAGTTAAATTTCTGGAAAATGCAGTTCTGAGTTGATGTGAACCGTTTTTAAAATCCATATTGAATTCAGAAGATTGTTTCCACACAAAATAGCAAAAATAACACTGACATCTTAAAATATTCCATATTAAGAGGGGCTGAATTTGATTGCAGTGTAAAATGTGAGAGAAGGAAACACTTTTCTAAGATTTGTTTGGGATGAAAGAAGATGATGCAAAATGAATATTTTTGTCAGTAAGAAAGAACTAAGAATATTTTGCATTGTGTTAACTTGAAGTTTTAGTGGGTATTCTTCAACCCTTATAGAGAAGTGGTTTTCTTTCTCACAGCCCATGACTCATGCAATTGTTCCTTTCTTTGTTCTGAAGCATTTCTCCTCAGTGCATAATGACATTTCTGGATAGCTCTGGCTTGCTCAGCTTAGGATTGTGTCACAATTTTCATGAGCTTTCCTGACTGACTAAACTCTTCTCCTTTGTGGTTGCTCTGTTTTACTTCACCAGATGTTTTTGAGCTGCAGCTTCAGCTGTGATCAAATCTGCAGGCAACAGCAAAATTAGAAGGATAAGGAAGAGAAGAGCTCTCAGTCAATGTGCCGACTGACTTTGTTAACGTGTGGGAGAGGGCATGGTTTCAACTTCCTAGCCAGATGCAGACTGAAAAAAACTATCCCAGACCCTTCTGAAGCCTGATCTAAAGTAGGGGGTGGGGATGGTGGTAACAGACCCTGAACCCAAGCAATGGCTACAGCCTGTCTGTAAAGCAGAAAATCACACATTTATTTCCAAGTATGTTCTCTGCACTTGCTAGCACTCCCTCCATATTTCTTGATGAAACTGCAGCTGATGAGTTCATCAATTGTTACATCCCAAATACTGGATAGAGGGGTCTACTTACTGACCTAAAGAAGAAGAGAGGTGGGGTTGTTAGGTACGGGAGTCTTCTCCATTCCTGCCTCTTCAGTGGGTTTGGTGTTGGTTGCAATGTCCGAGAGAAGAGACAAACCCAGGATTTCTGGTCTTCATGACAGCAGCCTCTCAACAACAAAGTGAATGTATTCAGTATGCATTGCATTTAGGTAATAATTTGGGAGAATTAAGAAGGAGCAAGGTCATTATATTCTGAAAATACAACCACCTTTTCATAATTAGTGGCATATGTGAATTCATCGTTTATAAAATCCAAGTTTGTATCAAAAGTAGCTCAAGAAAAAGGGGTCATTCAGAGTTACCGATGAAAATCCCTTAGTCTCCAACATTCATGCTGACTTCCCCTTTCCCGAAAGTGGCATGAAACATCAGTTGTGGCATTCAGATTTCCCAAAAAGTCCTATACCTCATGTGGAGATGCTATAAAGTGCACTAGATTTATCATCTGTTCTCTATGCTTGTGGATGCAGAAATCCATGCTATTTTATCCCTATTAAATCACACACCAAATAAAAGTAAATGTAGTGATGTAACGGGAAATAATTTGCTGCGTTTTTTGGTACCTTTCAATGTAATTGAACATATGGCGAATAATCCTCATAAATAGCTAGATATTATTAGCCCTGTTATATGGATTCCCTGTTACAGGGAAAGGGAAGCAAGAATTGATATGAGGGTTTGCGCAAGGTCACACTACAAATACATGCGGATAAATTACCTCTACAGAAACAGATATACTTCTCCGGGTAAAATTCAGCAGCTGACTGACCATGAGCAAAAACATAAGGCAGATGAGAACCTCAACCACTCAATCCCTATGCTGTGATTTACATAAAGTAAGCAGATGGGCAGCAATGGGCGAGATCTGAATTTCTCCAGAGAAAGCATTCAAGAAAAACCAAACAGGATAAACTAGGATAAATTTATGTGCTCATTAGTCTTTATATGGATAATCTCAAAAGCAGCACCGGTAGTTACTGTTTCACCTTTCGCAAAGTCATGGAATTAAGAATTACCGAAGCAGCCACCAGAGTGCACCAGATACATTTTAGAGCAACTCGCAAGAAAAGAGAACAACCTGAGAACTGTTACTCCCTTTTCTTGTGGTCTTCTTTTGTTTTTGTTAGGGGAAACGAATCAGCTCTTTAAATATGTGTGTGGAAGGCAGTGAGGAAGAAGGTGAAGATTCAGAAAGCTGGGAAGGTGTCACTTCTCTTACCTGTGCCCATATTCTTGCAGTCGCTTCAGTGTCTTGCTTGCTAAATTCCACCGTGTACTGAACTGCTACCTGATAACAGTGGATACATTTTTTCATGAAAAAAATCCTGTGAAAATTTGAATATAAGTTACACCCTAGCTTATGAGGTCAGACCATAAAAAATGTTCCCCATGTGCTGGCTAGCAAACGTGTTACCAGCCTTCTGTGTACAAATCTGCTTTCTGTGTACAAATCTGCTTTCTGTGTACACATCTGTGACTTCATCCCCACCTTTGCTATTCAGGGATGTGTAAGCTGATCTGAAACACCTCCTACATATCAGTACATTTTGAAACACTGACTACTCCACTTTGTGTATGCCATATGGTGCACACTGTAACTGAGCATTGCATCTTCCGTATTTGGAAGGGCAACATAAAAGCATTAAAGGTGAAGTTTATCAGGCAGATGTGCACATCTGCGTGTGATCTACTCATGTAGTCAGCCTTTCTAGTCAGTGGAAATAAATGGACAATTCTGGCACATGATTTTTCTTTATGTGCCAAAGTGGAGGTCCAACATAGGCCAGAGGATTTTACCCTCTAAAAGTGCATTTCTTTCACAGACTTTCAATGGAATGTAAAATCAGTTGCATAGCTCCAGACATCAAGAGTTAAGTAACCTGTAATCTACATTTTTGTATTATTCCTAGCATTGATTATTAACAGCTGCAGAACACTCTTCACATATGTCATTCTTTAGGTAGTGGAGTGCAGCAATACATGAAATGCGAAGCTTCATGAGGGTTCAATTTCATCTTACAGTATACAAACAACTTTCCATTTCATGTATTTTCTGGCTGCCGGCTGGAACCCTGGAGACATAATTTGGACGATGGAAGTGCTGCCATTTTACTTCAATGTAAATTAGGTGAGTGAGCTGATGAGACATTTTCTGCTCAGTTTCAAACCCAACTGAACAAATGCTGGAATGGATAATAGAAGCGAAAGGTTGAAACCCTCCATTAAAAAATTGAAAATATATTTTAATTTTTAATTAAAAATATACTTTAAAACTCCAGGTGTACTTTTACTTTAGCACTACACTGGTTGTCCCAATGCTCTTGGACATGGGGATTTCTAGACCTCAGCAGGAACAAATCCATCTAGTGCCATTGAAGTCAGTCTGTGAATTTAAATTTGTCAGCTGACTTGTTACTATTTCCTCTATCCAATTCTTCTCCATGAGTTGCATTTTTACCTGCTGATAATTAACACATCATTAGAAACTGGGATGTGAAAAATCACCTAACGCATATTTAAAAAGAACAATCATGTATTTATACAAAATATGAAACTCAGTGTGGTTTATTTTTTATTTGGGAAAATTTTTAAAATGAAAATAAGTCGCTCTACAGTGAAGAGTCAAAAGCATATGTTGAACACATGCATATTCAAACCCTGTAAAGCCGCAATGAAGGATGGCACTGCTGAGAAGTTATCTTTTTAGCGGTTGTTTTGTAAGGAGAGCACTAAGCCTGAGAACTCTGCAACTCTGCTTGGCTTTGGTGACTGATTATATTGAGTGTAAAGGCAGTGCATGATGTCTTAATCTAAATATTTAAACTCTTTGAAGGAGTCTTGGATTCTGATTTGATGGTCTCATTTGTAATCTCCTTTCACAATTATATCCTCCTTTTAGCACATAAACCCAAATGCCTCAAATGGTGCATTCTTACCTAGTTGTTTATAGAGTTATAGAATGGTTTGAGTTGGAAGTGACCTTAAGGACTATGTAGTTCCAACCCTCCTGCGATGAACAGGGATGCCACTCACTAGATCGAGTTGCTCAGGGTCCCATCCAATCTGGCCTCAAACACCTCCAAAGATGGGGCATCTACAGTCTCTCTGGGCAACCTGTTCAGTGCTTCACCACCCTCTGAGTAATGATTTTCTTCCTAACATCTAATCTAAACCTGCCTGCTTTCTCTTTAAAACTACTGTCCCTTGGCCTGTCACTATCTACCTGTACAAAAAGTCCCTCTCCCTCCTTTTTAAAAGCCTCTTTAAGGTACTGAAAGGCCTCCATGAGGTCTCCCCAAAGCATTCTCTTCTTTATGAACAACCTTACTTTCCAAATAAGTATGCCTGGACCTTATTAATAAGAAGAATATTAACTGCAAACTCAGGAATTAATGACTTTAGTCAGATTTAAGCAGAAGATATACTAGTGACAGAGAGTAGTGATATTTCTGTCAGTTTAGAGCAATAATACATCTGTAGGTCAGAATTACCTATTTGTCTCTAGTGTGAATTCGGAATAATTTAATCAAAGAAAACCATGCTGGTGTTATGCTGTCATAACAGGACTGAGTTTGATTGTTGTGATAATGAGCGAAGCAGAGTCCCCAGGCAGGTGCAAAGGAGAGCCCTTTATTGCAAAAACCCAGCCTTTTTAAGCACTTAGCTGGTTATCTGTTTACGTAGTTTTAAAGCACAACAAACATAATTCAACCAACCACCATACACCACGATGTGAGCATGTGATGGTCATGCAGCATGTTTTTCTACCCTTAATTCAGCTGTGTCTCTTTCCCACAGTCCTTTTCTACTCAGCCGAAGTAACATGCCTGAGCCGTGATTTTTCAAAGGCAACAAGGCCTTCATGCAACATTTGATCCTATCAAGTATAGGAAAAAGTGTCTAGAGTTAAGCTCCTAAATCCACTTCTATGTTTGAAGTGCATCATAACAAAGACAGATGTAAGGAGGGAATAAATATCTCTCGTGGTTTTACCTATTCTCATTTTTTAATAGAACTTTTTTCTTTCCAGCTCCTTTTCTCACTCTCCTTGTGGTGTGCTTACAAAAGCTTTCTTAAGCTTTCTTATTTCTTACTCTCCGCTTGACTGGTACAAACTCATTCTGGGTTTTGCCTTTCTTAATCTCCCCCCCACCCCAAACAAGGCAGGTTCTCCCCTTTCTCCATTTGCAGCAAAATTGTCTTTTGAGCAGCCCCTAGTGATGCCACATTGACTACATTTTGTTTCTTCATTCTTCTTTTTACAGTGAGACTGCAGCATGTTGTGGTGTGCCTTAATTATGGCGTGTTTTAAGATGCTTATCAAAGAAAAAGCAGTTTACATTTTTGTTCTTATAGCACCCAATATACATTTAGTTTGGGCAAAGGGCTTTGGAAAGCACTCATTAGGCATGGAATGCTCTAAATGTTTTATTTTTATTTCAGTTATATTTTAGGGTTTTTTAAAGGAAGTTTTATAACTAAGTGTAGTATTTGGCATGCAACCTATTAGCTGAAGCTTTAGACAAGGCCACGTCCTAAGGACATTGGTATTTACATTTAGATTTTCTGGTTTAGTTTAAAAGAAAAAAATTGGGTTCTTCAGAAAATAATTTTGCATTCTGCATATGCTATTTAACAATTAACCACATGTGCATTTAAAGAAAGTGCCAAAGGCACCAGCTGATAGGAGTGCTAACATACATTAATAGGATGTTTTCTCATCTCATGCTGATGTATTTCCAAGGTGAGCAGTGAAAACAGAAGAGTCTTGTTAGCATGCTCATGTGAAAAGTTAGGCTAATTTTTGCCTTTGGGACACAGCCTGAGATGTAGAGACAGTGCAATACCTTTGCAGTGGAAGTACAGGAAAATCTTTTCACAGTCCTACGTTTTGCAGTGGTTTCATGTCCGTGTTTTTGTGAGTGTGTAGGTACATGCAGACAATTTGGCTCAGTGCTCTTGGTGCATACTCCCAGTTAAACTGTTGTAGCCATAGTACTAAGCCACTGCTGAAGCTGAACTGAAGCTGTACCTTCTCTTTTACCCATCCCCTTTGGAGAAGGAGAACATCTGTGGAGGTGAGGCACAGATGTCTTTCCTATGCATTGTAAATATTAAAAAATTAAAGAAACACATAGTTAAAAATTGACCCATTTCTTTTTCTAATGTATATGCATAAAGTATCTGTTGGTACTAATGTCTTTTTAATAATTTTTTAAAATTTCATGTGAAAATTTTGATTAAAAATTAATAATACAAAAAATATTTTAGCCAAAATACCTTGGCTAGCTGCCTACAGATAAAACATCCAAGAAACCATGGAAGACACAGGCTTCATTAAAACTCACCCCACTTTCAATAATTTATATGAACTTAAAACTAAGGCAGCACGTGACCCTCAGGTGTGTGAGAAATGAAAAGGCAACTCTGTAATGGTTGGCCTATTGAACATCATCCAAGTTTTCCTGTGCTTGTAATGTTGTGACTCTTCTCAAAATTCAATGGCGACTTTACCCTTTTCAAAGAAATCAGGACTTCCTGTTTGGCACTCTGTAGAAGTCCATCATCAATGGCAAAATTCGGTTGTCTGACTAGGACCCCTCCAGAGTCACCAGCTCTAAGTATCAAGGACTCTAGAGGACAAATTGATCTTGCTCCCACATGACCAGAAGTTCTGCCTGTTTGCTTCTCTGCTAGGACCAGCTTCTCAGTGGCCGTAGGATGAGATTTCTGTGCTGCTCCTGCAAGGCAGCTCTGTGCTGGAGAACAGCTGCACAGAAAACTGCATGGTCCATTCCACAGTCCTTTTTGCAGCATTCCAGTTTTATTTTATTTATTCCAGTACAAGGTTTAAATGAATGAAGGTTCAGAACTCCATACCCACACGCTCCAGAACACCTCACAGAGCCAAGCACTGAATTTTGCAGATTTTAACTGCAAGCAAAGCAGTTGCATGATTTGTTTGTTTTAAAAGGAAAAAAGTAAACACAATGCATATTACACTCCTACTGAAGTTGATCCATTCAGTTATAGAACAAGCTGATAATAATTCAGACAAATCATATGCATATGTGAACGAGGGCACAAATTACAAACTTAGATAGCATATGTTCATTTACATGTTGCCATGGAAAAAAACAAACAGGTTTGGGTGTTGTGTTACAGGTCTTGCCTACCAATTCAAAACTAATACCAAGGCAGTGAGTCCCATCTCATCAGAGCCTGTGCTGAGGCATAGAGGAAGCTTTGCCCACCAAAAGGGCCGACCCAATGCTGCGCTGCTCTGGCTGTCACTGCTTGATAGAGCGTGACCTTGGAGCTAATGGCGGTTGGTTTAAGACCCAGCAGCTCTGAGGCAGCTCAGTCAGCAGTGTCCTTGCTTGACATTATCCCCTGTCGTGATTTTTATTACGAGAGCTTGTCATTAAAAAAAAAACAAACAAAAAACAAAACCAACAAACTATTTTTTTTGTGTATGAAAAGTTAAAGCACTCACGGAATAACGTTGCGATTCAGTGAAATGGATAACGTACAAAGCAAACGCCGAACACATTCTTTATTTTTCTTATTGCCGTGCCGCCCTTGACACACGGCAGCCTCGAAGCGCAGCAGTTCGCCCGTGGCAGCTGACTCGGGGCTGAAAGGGCAGCGACTTTTCTTTAATTGACGGATTTCTCTGCGACACCTTCAAACAAACTCCAGGCTGCCCGGAGGACGCTGGTTTCCCGCGCCCCGCGGCGAGTGGAAGCGAACAGAGCCGTAACGCGGGCGCGGCACAGCGCGGGCACCGCTCCCGGCAGCGGCTCTGTCCCGCCGCCCTCGCCCGCGGGGAGGAGCGCAGCCGGCTCAGCGGGAACCTGTTGCGCGGGAGAAGGGGTTTTCTCCGGCCCCGGGGCTAAAGGGTTTGCCCATTTTTGCGTCGCGTCCCGTAGCTCCCAGATGGTTTTTCCTTTGTTTGTTGGTTTGCTTGGGTTTTTTCCCACTTCTTTCTGTAATACGCTCCGCGCGTCGAGGAAACCCCAGGCGTTTCGCTGGTCCGCCGAGAGCCGAGTGCAAACAGCAGCCGCCGGCTGTTGGTAAGGCGTTTGTATCCAAGAACAGTCCCGTGGACGCCCGGGTGCGTTGTCGGTGTTGAACCCGAGCTGTGCTGGCCAGTGCGGTTTTAGGCTCGGAGCGGGGAGGGTTTCTGGGTCGCAGCGGTGAGTGCTGTGCCGTGGCCTCGGGGACGCTGAACCGCAATGTCTTTGGGATCAGGCTGTCGGTGGGATGCAGTGAATAGATTTTCCTATAATCTCCTTGCGCTTTACTACTTTGTATCTTTGTAATTCGCTTTT
>VZRS01011584.1:359057-735308 GCA_013398055.1 Ifrita kowaldi | reverse complement strand
TTTTTTTTTTTTAATGTGATGAACGGGAGGAAGGTGCAGGTAAGGACAAGACAAACTTTTTAAAGCATTTGTCATTAAAACTGATAATGGGCAAGAAGCCGGTTTCACATACATGGACCTCCTAGTGCCTCACAGCACATGTTTGATATACGCTGAAGTCACTGCTGGCTTTTCCATAGCAATGACCAGAGGGACTGCTGTGTAAAGGACTGACTTGACTTTATGGCCCATTCAGTCTTGCCTCTTCCTTGCTGAAATTGTCAACAAAGGTCCCATTGATAAAGACGGGACTTTTAATAATGCTGAGAAGCCAGCTGAAACTGGGAAGGTATTGAAACTGGCAGACTGTTTCCATGTGTGCATAGGAAGAGTGTGTGTGATCAAAGAGATTATAGTCTGATTAAAAGAAGATAAAAGGAAGTATAGTGGGTCACCTAGACAAAAGATAACATGCACTGTGATCTATCACACCCAAGAGTGCACAACAGAAGCAAGGACTGAACTGAGAAATACTTCCTACCCCATGTCAGAACCACAAAGTTCTCTTTTTATTGAGGTACTTCCTTCTCTGTGACTAATGTTATTTATCAACCTCACTTGAGGTCCTGATGTCATCTTAGCTACATCCATAAGGGCTCTGCAGACTTGGCCACTTCCAATGGAATGGAATATATGTACATTTTTGCAAGAAATCACAAAATCCAAAAACTTCTCTGTTATTGTTTGTGGTGTTTCTTTGCCTCTCATAATTCTCCTCAAACTCCTCATGGAAGAGGAAGGATAAGATAAAAACTGCTTTCCCTGCTCCTTGGGATAACTTCTGAGTAAAGATGTGTATCTGTAGATTGCTAGGACCAGTTCTCCTTTTCTTTACACGTCTGGATACGTGGCTCTACACGGCAGACTCTTAGCCCCTAGAGGCCCTGGACACATGAGCACAGTCCCTCTCTGTGTCTCAAGAAACTTGTCTCCTGTGCTAATGCCACACCATTAGGAGCAGCAATCTCATGAGATTCCTTTCAACTCCTCTGCAGCTGCTTCTGTGGACAGCCTCCTGGGTAAACTGGGACATTGCCAAGCAAGTAATAGCAATCCTTCACAAATTTTTCCGGTTTGGGATTAAGAGAAGGGGAAATAAATGTGAAAAGTGGTCTCATTTCCTTAATTATAGCTAACAAATGTGCATGTTTCAGTTGTGCAGAAAAGAGAATTCCCACAGTTAGTTTGCCTGAGTTCCACCACAACAGTAGTACAGCTTTCCAGGCCATGCACATTTGCCACTTAGCTCATTAAACTAAAATCCTAAAGGATACCTCTCTGCCTTTGTGTGGTGCCACTCTAAATTTGAACCTTAGGTCTGTTTCTCCTGTTTTTATTAACCGGGATCTCAACTCCATGGTCCTAGTTGACCCCCTCCCTCCTGCCATGCATCCCCAGTGTCTTCTGCTTCTGAAGTGAGAGAGACTGGGAGTATTTTCATGGGAACAGAGAGGAAGGGGAATGGTTGCTTGTTCTCTTTTGGTCTCTCTAAAAACAAACAAACAAAACTTTCCTGTAATGTAACATTTGTAACATTTCTGTGGGATTTCTCTCCTGCCCGCTCCACCCCGTTATTCTAACTACTTTCCTTCTTTGTCAGCATTCCCAGGATGTGCAGAGCTGCGTGATACTGATAATGCTCAAACCCATATAATTCTGAAATATTTTATGAAAATAAGTTCTTCTGTTAGGCACTTCACAGTGTGTAAGTGGACCAGTTCTGCAGTCCAGATTTTGTATTTTGTTACTGATGTGAAATTGAGCTTATTTTGCCTTTTTAAAAAATAAAAAAATTAAAACAACTTTCAATGTCTGGGTTAGCATCTCACTGCTAATTTGAAAACTCTGTAAATTTTAACAGGGATTAGACTATTAGGAAGCCAATGTAATACAGTACCAGCTGTAATGAAGCAGCCCTTTTGGAAAGATTAATAGAGAAACTATGTTGAATTATTTTTATCATAGGCATTTAAAACAGTGCATGTTAGAAATTGCTTTATCTTTGGAGGGAAGCGTGACACTGGTGCATCCTGGAAAAAGCAGTATGTTGGCTGTGCTCCAAACAAAGTGACATCCTAGGAAAGAAGGAGCTATACTTCCTATCCATTTCTTTTTCCTTCAGGCGTATGAGAACTCTCACTTCGTAAGACTTAAAATTTTACTGCTCCAATAGATTGTTGAGCTACTTGTCTGTTCTGGGGTTTTTTTGGCCCTTTAAAGGCACAATGAGTCTGTGAAATACTTACGTTTTGGAAAGGCTTACCTTACCATTGGTTCAGTAGGCTAGAATCTAGAACAGCCTCAGTGTGGTTACTTCCAAGTTTGTCAATTTAGGAACATTGCCTGAACAGTCATGATGCATAAAATAGCATCAGAGCTGCTGTCTTTGCCATAGAGAAGTTTATTTTGCATTTTGCTTTAAAGTATCAGTTAGAGGATTATCTGTAGATGTTGGTTGTGGGTGATTTCTGTGGTCTACCTAAATATTTATCTTAAGAACTTTCTCAGAGAAATCAAAAGGTGGGATACACTGTATCAAGTTCAATTTTAATAGCTCTCTTTTCCGTATGCCTTAATTCGCTTACTTTCCAGTTTTAACCTGTCAGATTCAGTAATGCCTTATTGGCTGTCATGCTACTTGCATTTTGGTGTCCTTTTCTTTATGATATCCATGCACAAAATTTTAAATAATTTCTGTCTTCCCATGGAACCATTTGTTGTTATGTGGGCTGGGGAATCCAAGAGCGTATCAGATAGGTTTCAGTCCAAAACTCTGTTTCAGTGACTGAGCATAGGTATGTCACCCTCATACGTGTGAAATCCAAACCTGTGAGCATAGGTTCCAGTGCCATTTAGGTTCCTGGGGAATTTTACCCCATCTACTTTGGCAGAAATCACCACAGGTCCTGTGTCATATTTGCCAGCCACATGTAGGGGTTTCAGATAACAACATTCTCCTCATGTGGCTGCGTGGGCTTACCCTCAGGCAGTCAAATGCCACCCAGAGGGTCTTCTACAGGGCTGTTTCTCTCCCGAAGAGTGAGTGAATGTGTATGTGTATGCAAATATATGTATGTAAAAATGCTTTTTGGGTGTGGTTGTAAGGCTGAGACCAAGCCTGGAGTATTCAGTGCATGGGGAGTAGATTTATAACAAGTGAATGCATGCAATGTGCCTGCAGACCTAACTGCACCAACACACCTGTGCATGAGGTGAATAAACTTCTGCTGCATGCCATTTTCAAGAGCCAAGCCTAAAATGCAAACTGAATAATAGATAAATGATTCTGAATGTGTTGGCGACTGGAGGTAGAATTACTTTCCTCTCCATGCCTCTCTCCTATTTGGGATGCTGCTGTTTCGTGTTGTCTCCTGTGCTGCACCAGCTTGTCATGTGACAGCCTCCCTGTATCTATTTCCAGTGAGTCAATGTGCTTGCTCACCAGCATGTGCACTTGTGCTGCCCCTTCAGTGCACTGCATTAACTTACATGGGAAGACCAGTTTGAGTTTTGAAGTTTTTTGAAGCAAGCCAGTGCCTGTTTCACTTTGTATACTTCCAAGGAGCCTGTAAATCTTTGTATTGCTGATAATTTAAGAAAGACTCTGGTGTTTCACAGAGCCTAGGCTGCTCCTCCTCAGAGGCTCTGCAGTTCTATGCCTTCTTTGCCTTATTTAAGTCTTGCATTTGGTTTGCTGGTACTCACTTGCAAAATGAGAGCAGTGAGTTGAGTTTCCCGGACATAGAACTAAACCCCAGGCCATTTCTGGAAAAGAGCGTTGTAAGAGAGAGGATTGCTGCCACCTCAGGTCTCCTCTTTCAAGTGACACTGGCTAGTCAGGGCTTGCAGCCCCTGATCTTCACTGTCCTGCTTTGTTACTGAATCCACCTGACTTTGGGAGACCCAGCTCAAGCTTGGGTCTGTGTGGCAGTGAAACCAGGCAGTCTCAGTTGGGCTTTGTTGTAGAGAAGTGCCCCTTTTTGTGGGTTACTGTATACATCTGCATAAACAAAAATATTTAATTTTATATATCGTTGTAAATATGGGCTTTACGGACTTAGTAGTGGTAGTATATGTGTTCAGTTTGGGGGTGGGTGACAAGTGAGGGACATAAAATATTTGGTGTTTTCTACAGACAGCTGTGGTCTGAATCACTCGCTGTTTAATCTCTGAGTAAGAAACCCGAATGATAGATGTCCTTTGAGCGTGGAGAAGTATCAAAGACTTCTGCTGTGAATTGCCCACAAGATATGATTTTTTTAAACAATGACCATCATAGACATTACAGATCACACATACAAGGGGAGTTTATTCTTTCCTTACCAGAATAATCTGCCTCATTCTTTGTTCAAATGTTTGCTCAGTTTAATCTGAAGTTTTAATAGTTTTTATCTTAAGCCAAGAAGAAATCTAGTAGTAAGCATGAAATCATGCCTTTTTTCAAGGTCATTTTCCATCTCCTTTATTTCAGAGAGAAAAGTTTTCATTCCTCTCCCCCTCTTTTCCTACCAGTGACTCACTCCTGGAATTGAAAACCAGTGAAATCCAGTATAAGGGAGTAAAGTACTGTGAGGGATACATGTAATGCTCAGCGTACAAGCTGCAAACTCACAAGCTGATTACTCACAACTGCCTTAAGCTGGTGGAGCATTTTGCAGTTTCATTTGCAATCTGCTGGTACAGAAGGGATTCCAGGTCCCCTCTGTCATCACAGCAATTGTTGTTCCTGTAACATTTCATGATGCCAGTATANGAATGTGTATGTGTATGCAAATATATGTATGTAAAAATGCTTTTTGGGTGTGGTTGTAAGGCTGAGACCAAGCCTGGAGTATTCAGTGCATGGGGAGTAGATTTATAACAAGTGAATGCATGCAATGTGCCTGCAGACCTAACTGCACCAACACACCTGTGCATGAGGTGAATAAACTTCTGCTGCATGCCATTTTCAAGAGCCAAGCCTAAAATGCAAACTGAATAATAGATAAATGATTCTGAATGTGTTGGCGACTGGAGGTAGAATTACTTTCCTCTCCATGCCTCTCTCCTATTTGGGATGCTGCTGTTTCGTGTTGTCTCCTGTGCTGCACCAGCTTGTCATGTGACAGCCTCCCTGTATCTATTTCCAGTGAGTCAATGTGCTTGCTCACCAGCATGTGCACTTGTGCTGCCCCTTCAGTGCACTGCATTAACTTACATGGGAAGACCAGTTTGAGTTTTGAAGTTTTTTGAAGCAAGCCAGTGCCTGTTTCACTTTGTATACTTCCAAGGAGCCTGTAAATCTTTGTATTGCTGATAATTTAAGAAAGACTCTGGTGTTTCACAGAGCCTAGGCTGCTCCTCCTCAGAGGCTCTGCAGTTCTATGCCTTCTTTGCCTTATTTAAGTCTTGCATTTGGTTTGCTGGTACTCACTTGCAAAATGAGAGCAGTGAGTTGAGTTTCCCGGACATAGAACTAAACCCCAGGCCATTTCTGGAAAAGAGCGTTGTAAGAGAGAGGATTGCTGCCACCTCAGGTCTCCTCTTTCAAGTGACACTGGCTAGTCAGGGCTTGCAGCCCCTGATCTTCACTGTCCTGCTTTGTTACTGAATCCACCTGACTTTGGGAGACCCAGCTCAAGCTTGGGTCTGTGTGGCAGTGAAACCAGGCAGTCTCAGTTGGGCTTTGTTGTAGAGAAGTGCCCCTTTTTGTGGGTTACTGTATACATCTGCATAAACAAAAATATTTAATTTTATATATCGTTGTAAATATGGGCTTTACGGACTTAGTAGTGGTAGTATATGTGTTCAGTTTGGGGGTGGGTGACAAGTGAGGGACATAAAATATTTGGTGTTTTCTACAGACAGCTGTGGTCTGAATCACTCGCTGTTTAATCTCTGAGTAAGAAACCCGAATGATAGATGTCCTTTGAGCGTGGAGAAGAATCAAAGACTTCTGCTGTGAATTGCCCACAAGATATGATTTTTTTAAACAATGACCATCATAGACATTATAGATCACACATACAAGGGGAGTTTATTCTTTCCTTACCAGAATAATCTGCCTCATTCTTTGTTCAAATGTTTGCTCAGTTTAATCTGAAGTCTTAATATCTTAAAATAAATTTTTATATTAAGCCAAGAAGAAATCTAGTAGTAAGCATGAAATCATGCCTTTTTTCAAGGTCATTTTCCATCTCCTTTATTTCAGAGAGAAAAGTTTTCATTCCTCTCCCCCTCTTTTCCTACCAGTGACTCACTCCTGGAATTGAAAACCAGTGAAATCCAGTATAAGGGAGTAAAGTACTGTGAGGGATACATNATTAAGCCAAGAAGAAATCTAGTAGTAAGCATGAAATCATGCCTTTTTTCAAGGTCATTTTCCATCTCCTTTATTTCAGAGAGAAAAGTTTTCATTCCTCTCCCCCTCTTTTCCTACCAGTGACTCACTCCTGGAATTGAAAACCAGTGAAATCCAGTATAAGGGAGTAAAGTACTGTGAGGGATACATGTAATGCTCAGCGTACAAGCTGCAAACTCACAAGCTGATTACTCACAACTGCCTTAAGCTGGTGGAGCATTTTGCAGTTTCATTTGCAATCTGCTGGTACAGAAGGGATTCCAGGTCCCCTCTGTCATCACAGCAATTGTTGTTCCTGTAACATTTCATGATGCCAGTATATGGATGGCTCAGCACAGTACCTTCCATGTGTTGCTGTGCTTCTATGAAAGCAGAAAGGGCTATCTGCAGAGTGAAGATCCATCCCACTACAGCTGACCTTACAAAACCATCTCAGTCTTTTTATCTGCTACGGGTTTTGCATTAACACAGTCTTCATCTGAATACATTAGAAAAATCTTTTCTGCCTTGGGTTTGCCTGCTAATTTGAACAATGTTTACTGTCCAATGCTTATTGACATCTTCAGATATACCTGACAGGCAACAAGGCATGAAATTGCTTTATTTTGAGTTGCTTTTGTGTCTTTTGTGCTTCATGCATGTATAAATGTGGAGTATATGGCAGACCCTCAATGTGTTGCTTGATTACTGGTATATTAATCCCAGTAACTTGATCTACTGACAGCAAGATGTGGTATCCCAACATTTCCTGCTTCCTTGATTCTGGATTCCTGCTTCATGGGGTTCCCCATCCCCCAGTTTGCACCTTATTTCTTTGAATTTATCTTGCTCCTGCCTTTGGTTCTTGCTATGTCTTGCCAATCGATTAAAAAGCCCTCCTAGTGCCTGTTACCTATGGTCAGCTTTCTGCTCAATTTTATTCTGGTGGGCAGAGGGAATGACTCTCTTTGAGCCTTTGTTTCTTCAGTCTGAAAATCCTTTTTGTGACACTTTTCTTCAGCATTTTCAACATTGGTCTTTACATTTGCCCTCCTGCTTTGCTTCTCCTTTACTCCCCAGCACGAATTACATGCAGTGCTTCAGGGTCTGTCTCGTGAGTGTCACCTACACAGGTAAAATCACGTCCTTGCTGCTGATTACCACTTTAGCTGATTGTATATACTGCAGTCATGCCATCTTGTTTTTCTAAGAATCCTGGTGGAACTGCCTTCAATTTGCATGTTGTTTTTGAGCCCTAGATCTGCTGAAACTCTTTCAGTGCAATCTTCATTATGTAGACGTGGTCACTGTCTCTTGCACATTGACATCCATTCAGCCTCTGTCAGTATGATAAAACAACATTATTTCAACAAGCCCAGGTCAGTAGGTGACTTAGATTACTTTATGTTGTGGGTGTAGATTTGATTTAGTGTCCTTCACTATCAGGGCAAACAGTCTATTGAGCTCTATTTTGTGTCAGGCAGACCCTTAAATAGATACAAACAAGAGTAACTCTGCTCAATCAGTAGAGCTACATATCATAAAAGAGGGAAATCAAGGCCCTCTGTATACAGGCTTTCTTTTTTATTTTAGTGGCATACAGAATATGAGATGTCATGCTTGTCTAACTATTACGAGTGAGAAACTTAAAGGCTTTTTGAATATTTTAGTTATGGGCTTTCCCTTTTTTGTTTGAGTGTGTACAAATCTGGATGATATTGAGCATAATACAGTATGTTACTAGATGTGCTGTTCTAAGCATGTAGACTTTATGCAAAACTGGAGTGGAACGGATCAGCAAAGTGCCAGAAGAGCCGTGTAAACCTGAGCTCCAGCGTTCTAAGCGTGGCATAGTGGAATAGTTAATTGTTTCTCTAAGTTCTTTCTCTTTGATGAGCAGAGTTGTTAAATTTGTTTCTGAATAAGACTAATGGCATTTTCATTCTGCTGATATTGGCACTAGATTAAAAATGTTGTAAACTATTACTATTGCCAGTACTTTACTCTTGTTTTGTAACTGTTACTAGTGAGGCAGGAGCTGAAAGCTGTAAGGTTTTAAAAGGTTATACATGTTTGGGTAACATTTGCAGTGCCAGTACCCTTCTCTATTGTTGGTGCTTTTTTTCACTGGAGTTGCTAGAAGTGCACCTTTGGGTTTTTTTGCCTCTGGAAAAGAGAGACAAAAGAGACAGCTACGGCTGCAGGGAGGCCGTAATTACAGTAAGTGATGAAGCGAGGTTCCTGCTGTGAGTGGTGTTGCAGATTCGGCTGTGCATGACTCACTGGCTGTCATTCCAGACTCCTCAGTAAATCTGCTTGGCCAGGGGAAGAAAAATTCCCTGCTCGTAAGCTCTGAGTACTTGCAATGTGCCAACAGGCTGTTTTGTGAGGGCTGCTGTTCATTTTGCAATGAACCTGCCTTGGAGTCATGGTTTCAAAATAATCATGTTCAGACAGGGAATTTAAATACTTACAGCCAAATAAACAGGGAAAAAAAAGGGAGGATTTGTTTCTGAGTATTCGCAGGTGTGAAAAATAGACTTGATTAATTCCTTAAGTACAATTTAGCCATCATTTTCTGAGGTATATTTTTGATGATATCCTGAGCAGCCTATGGGATGAGCACCTCTGCACTCCCCCAGAAAAAGTTGAAGTTATGAACTTATTCTTTGGTTATGGTTTTGGGCTAGCTCCCTTGTATTACAGCAGAATAAAAGCATGCACAGAAATAGTTATGTACCTGGTCATATTTTCATGTGAGGGTGCTCAATATTCCCTCTTGTTCTGTGACTGTTCCCTGACATTCCTGATACAGCATCCCAATCCTGTTAAACTAAAAATGATTTCTTGGTAATTTCAGATGTTTTGTCTGTCATCTTTCTCCAACAGCCTTCTTTCCTAGGGAGGCTTCTTAGGCCAAAAGATGACAATAAAAATGTGTTAAAATGTTTCCTCTGCAGGGGCCCCAGTATGCTTAGGGAACATAAAATGGTTTGGGGTGAAGTATTTAGGAGGCGCAAGTCTGAATGTTTTTAGCATACTTGGAATAGTGGTTGAAGGTACACCACACATGAGAAAGCAACAAAGTAAGAATAGTGTTGTCTTCAGCAAATAAATAAATGCCTTCTCATGCATACTCAGTGCCAAACTGCAGCAGAACAGTTAGCACATTTTTCTTGATTTAGCATCAGTACAATTTTAATTTACCCTTCGTCCAACTCCTTCTTCCAGTCCAGCAGTCCCTAAACACCCAGACAGCTTTTACTCTGGCTTTGGGAAGTCAGATATTTTCAATTCATGTCCCTAGCTGAAAAACAAGACAATAATTAAGATGATGTGTGAGAATTGTCTGGTCAATATTTAGCAATAAGTGCTTAGTAAAGTACATTGCTCAAATTTTGGTGTTTTTAATCAGTTGATGGTTTTTAACAGATTTGTATGTAATTGTCAGAACAATGGTGGGACTCAAGGGCACTGATGAAGTATCATCTCTATCAGAAATTCTCTGCCTTTAATAAAATACAACAGCAAGGTCCAGGAGTCTACTGTAGCCAGAGGTAACTTTGCCCCTGGGTTAAGAAAGTGTAAGGTTAGATTTTAGCTGCACAAATAGGCTTGCAGTAGCTTAAGAATTCATGTAATATTTGTGGTTATAGCTGTAGTTACAAGTCTGTGATTCCAGATACAAAGCAAGAGGCTTGGAACAATAACCAGAAGCTTTGGCTACTGAAGAGACAGGAAGCCCTGTCAGTGCTGTCACACACACAGAGCTGTGGCTCAGTGGCCAGTCACAGCAGGACACCAGAGCTATGGTTACCACACGCCAGTGGAAGATGTTTTCTTTCTCAGCAGTTGCTCAGAAGATGAGAGATCTTACAGATCCATAGTGTAGCTTCTGGAGTCTCACAGCCTGCTTGCCTTTGCCACAGCTAGATAAGGGAACACTGATAATGGTGTTATCATTATGGGAGTGGTCGTCCCCATCATTATAATTCATTCAGAGGCTGGGCTTTAATGCCCTGCTAGACTCATTCATGTGGCTTGCCTGTGTTACCTTCTCCTGAGAAGCCTGTATTTCGGGTAGACTTGAGGAATGTCTTCATGTTCTGTTGAAAAGAGACAATATTTGATGAAACTTTTTCTTTCCTCTCGGCCTGTCTCCTAAGGCTGGTTTTGAATGAGCAGAAGTTTTGATGTGCAGTGATGGTGGGTGCAGCTCGTGGTCATACTAGGCTGAAATAAATGGGGGCTGAAAAGAATGGGGAACACCACTGAAAGTAGAGTTTCTTTCCATCTCTCACTTATACCTTCCTAATATTTTTATTACCCTGACATTGGCATTTCTGAGTCGACTGAAGTAGGTCGAGCTGGATTAACAAAAAATTCAATTGAAAGCAATATTTTTTGCAAGTGTTGTTTTTGTGCAGATTAGTTCCTTAACCTAACTCAGCAAGTTACTGCATCAGTGATGGTGTTGGCACAAGGAGAGTGAAGGAAACTCACAGGAAAGGGGAGTTTGACAGAAGCCTCTGGCAGCAGCCTACTTCTGTGCCAGCTTAATGTGATCACTGTGGGGCTGTAATTTGACAAGTTAACTCATTTTAATGAGTCCTAGTAGTGGCTATGGCCACATCCTGTGAGAGGCTCATCTGATATCATTTGGCTCCATTGGTTCAGTTTTGTTGAAAAGATATTTGATGGCTTAACTTCATACTGTCAGGTTTTTAGTCAGGTCATGTACAGCTTGTCCTTTAACAACCACTCTAAAGCTGGCATAAGCTTCGTCTCCAGCTCATTTAGTCCTGACTCATGCTGTTCAGTGATTCAGTCATGTGCACGGCCTCTGCCTGCAGAAGGCAGGCCATGATGTGAGAACAGATCCTTGGAATCCAGGTGCATTACTGTGCAGGGAACACCTGCACTCCTCCTACAGAGCTGCTGATAACCTGCCTTCCCCTCATTGTCTGCACGTGTCACTGTGCAGCCTGCCTCACCAAAAGAAACAAAAGCCCAGCTTGGATTCCCACAGACTTTATTGAGGTAAATGAAAGTGCAGTTTCTAAATTATGGTTGGTCATCCATTGATAAGCTCTTAAAAGCTTGCTGATCTGTGCCTTGTTTAAACACACCTTTCTTTGCTCTGAACTTTGCACTAGAGAGATTGCTTTGGTTTCTTAGTGCCCAAGGCAGTGCATGAAAACAGTATTGGGAATGAGAAGTATAATCAGAATAGCTTGCATGATTTCCTATAGGAAACACAACCTACATTTTCATTTCAGTAATGTTTTCTGGTTTAAGAGTAAAAAAGACTAAGATATTAAATTTCAAGGACATTTTACAAATATAAGTAATTGATAATGTTATGTACAAATGAAAATGTCCAAGCATCTGTCCAGTGCCTGTCTTCCCCTTTCTGAAAAGGGTGTTTACACTGTGGTACTTGTTCTCCTTTGAGGTGAAAGCTAAGAAAGGGACCGTGTTTGTTTGAACTCCTTACTGTGGATGGTACATGCAAGAACAGACTTGCACAATCTTTTTTTCTCCTAGTAAGTAGGAGCTGCTTATGAAAGTTTATGGGAAACTATGACCTTCATGCTGTGAAAGCTGGTATTTGGCAATTTGGACTTGAAATCAGAAAACAGCTTATGAAGCTGTGTGGTATTAAAATTCGTGTGATTTGTCACAGCATTTTGGTTTTTGGGTCTTGCTTGAGTTTTTGAAGAGATTGTTTCAGAAGGCTTTGTCATCCTGTATTAGGGAGGGTAAGAAAAACATTCACTTACATATTTTTGCTCATGACTGTTTGCAGAACTATTTGATATAGATCTCAGTAAACACACCTCAGTATAGCTTGTTAAAATTTCACTTTAAAATATATGTGTGTACTTAATCTCTGACATTCAGATTAGGCACAAATTCAGTTTTGGTTGTATGATTTTGCAGAAGTAGATAAGAGTAGTAGTGAGATCCGGTTAGTTAGCAGGTGAGAATTAGGTAGGGTAAAAAAGTGCATCTGGAGCCAGACTGGTGGTCAGCACAGGGCTGTGACAGTGAGAAGTGGGGCATGGAATGGGATGAAACAGGGTAACAAATCACCCAGCATAAGTGACCTGAAATGAGAGTTTTTTCAAACTTTTTAATCTGAGTACTGTAATCTCATTTTGTGAGTAAAAGTTTGTAGGAGCCTGGAGCCAGGTTCTTGGCTATCTTTTAGCAGTGGGAGTGTTCCTTCCTGAATGAATGCTGGGTATCCTCCTAGAAAACAGGTTACTGGGGTGTGCTGGGTAGTGGCACATGTCCAGTGCACTGTGCTCAGACTGTAGCCCAGCACCGGCATCCCCCCATCAGACAGCTGTGTAGCTGTATTCATGTGAGTTTGAGCCTAGGCTGAGAAACCTTCCCTTCATCCTACCTTTGTCTTTAGCTTTCTGATTTCATTTTTCCCCCCTGTGTGTGGCAGGGTGTGGACACAGGTGCACAGCCTCTGATTCTGGACAAGGTTGGTGCTTTTTGTATCATGTTCTGTTATGTTAGTCTGCTGAGGTTTCTAGACCCCCTATTTCTTTCTCACCTTTCAAATTTTGTCACATAAATATAAAAATGTATAAAGTATAAAATAAATATAAAAAGCTTAAAAATGTAATTAAATTTTGACCCAAAGGAGCTTCAATAGTTAAGAAATATTTCTCAGGTAGATTATATTGCACAAATCACTAGGAAGAGATACTGTTCTTATTAAACAAAAGAATCAAGGTCACATCTGCTGTCCTGGTTTCAGCTGGGAGAGAGTTAATTTTCCTCCTAGTGGCTGGCACAGTGCTGTGTTTTAGATTCAGTACAAGAATAATGCCAGTAACACACTGATGTTTTAGTTGTTGCTCAGTAGTGCTTACTGTAAGTCAAGGACTTTTAGTTTCCTGTGCTCTGCCAGTGAGCAGGTGCATAAGAAGCCAGGAGGGACCAAGGCCGGAACAGCTGACCCACACTGGACAAAGGAATATTGCATACCATAGAATGTCAAGTTCAGTATATAAAATGGGAGAAGTTGGCCAGGAGAGGCTGAAGGACTTTGGAATTGCTAAACATGTTTTGATGTTTTGTATTTATCCTTTTTTTTTTTTTTTATGCATTACTTTACTTATTTTTTAATTGAAAGATACATTTATGCCAGTATTGTCTATGTATCATTAGGGAATGATTTTCTGTCTGGTGTTAAGAACTTTCAGTCACTTACCTGTAGTTTAAGTTATAGCAAGATTCTTCTGAAGACTGATGAAATTGATCTGCGTCAAAATATTAGTATGAATTTAGATTTTTTTACTTAAGGTGGAAAATTGAAACTCTTCAGGTAAACATATCCTAAAAGCATAAGATACTTCTGCAAGTGGGATGAATACTTTGCACAGTAACCAGTGAGGGTATTGTAGTATTTTAAAGTTCTGATTTTCATTGTTAATTATTACTTTGGTTGTGTGCCTTGTTGCTAGCTCACTAGAGATGATCCTTTGTCCCATTTCAAGGTGCTGCTCTCTCAAGAAGCCATTGCTAGTACTTTAAACAAGGAAATGACTTAAAATAACTCCCAACGTGCCTTGTCATCTTCAAGAAAAAGACTTTAATTTAGTGATAGGCGAGCTGCCCTGTAGCTGACCTCACTAGTTCTGGAGGTGCAGAGCATGAGTTTCCCAGGTCTTCTTCCTGATCCCTTAGTACAATGTATCCATCACAGATAGCAGTCCTCCCGGGTCAAACAATAGCTTGGCAGTTTTACCTCAGGAAGTCCACCATCACCAAAAGCTTTTCAAGCTTTGTGAGCCCATGTATCATTCGGTTTCCTTCCATCAGAGAAGAATGTGAGAGTGGTACTACAGTGAGTTGCCATGGGACATTCAGCTGTGCCAGGCTGCTGAAAGGAGATTCATATCCATTTAGTTTCTTAAGGAGGAAGCTTGTGACCCCAAGAGGAGAAGAGGATGCTGCTTTGTCCTTTTCCATTATGGAGGATCCCTCATGCCACAGGTTTTGCTTTCTCAGAGCATCTGCTTTGCACGCTTGTCACCAACCTGCTGCTGCTAGGCAGGTGGGAGTTTGCCTACTTGTTATCTGCCTGAGTGAGCTCTTCACAACAACTGAGAAAATTGCTACAGTTAAGGAGATGTGGTGAACACGTCTTGCATGTTCCTTCAGCTGGGTGCACCGGGGTCTGCTGGCCTCTGATTCTCTGGCTTGATAGTTTGGAAGAAGGGCAAGCTGTCTGGCATATCCAGTTATGGCAGGCTGGTGGACAGATGTGACCTGTATAGTCTGGTTCCCTTAAAGGATGCCTTGCAATAGGATGCATTAGGATACTAATTACCTCTGGGAATAAATGGGATTAAGGAACAGCTAATGTGGGGGTCCAGCCCAAGTCCTTTGTACAGTTCTGGGAATTGAAGTCTCCTGCTGTGTCAAGATTAATGAGCAATATTTTTCGGGAAGTGGCTTAACTGCTCAAAAGGTGACTGTGTTACTTCGGATGTGTGCTGGTGGAAGAAAGCCTAGCTGTTGGCTGGAGGTGCAGTGCTGAGGCGATGCTGATGCTGTTTCCATGGATGTAGACCCATCACTATTTCTGAATAAAGAATTATTCTCTGCTGTGGCCTCAGAGAGTTAACTTTTGCACTGGGCTGGTGGCATGATTCAGTTGTACGTTTAGTTGGCTCTGCTCAATGATATCATATGATCCTCTGAGAGTCCTGGTAGCAATTTCCCATTTAATCTCTCCTAGTAAAGAGGCACCTTTGCCCTTCCCCTGAACTGGAGTGGATGTACAACAGGCTGGCTGCCTTACTGCTTGCGCTGTCTTGGTGGAGTCTGCTGCTAAGGATGGGGAGATCCCAGGGTCTGGCACCTGGGGTTTTGGGGTGTGGATTTAGACTGCTCCGAGAAGTGTTGGCCTCATGTGAGGTGAGGTGGCCTGGAGGTGTCATGCTTGGGGGCACCCCTGGGGTGCTCTGAGGTTGCACAGGAGTGAAGCTTGTGTGAGCAAAGAAGCAACTGGGGCCAAAGCACTGCTTTGGCACTCTTGGTGAAGAGGCAGCTTCATTGCCTCATTGTTCAAAACAATCGTGTATATACTTGGTAGTAAAGGTCATATTTATTCTGAGAGGGCATTGTACAAATAATTCTGATTTACTTCCAAGTGAGGTGTCATGAGACAACAAAAAAAGGAAAGTTAAGTCAGTTGTCCAGAGGGTACAGTCAATGAAAATATCCTAAGTTCTTCACTGGACCTTCCCGACTTTCAAAGACGAAGAAGATTGGAGCACCTCTGGTGAAAACTCTCAACAAGGGTTGCAGAAGCTGTGAAGTACACACAGCGGTTTTGCATTTGGAGATCTGAGAATTGAGAAAATAGTATTATTTAGGTACCCAGGCATTTGTCCTTCTTTGAAAGTCTCCTTTTCATCTTTATGTTAAAATGTGTTGTAAATTTCCTGTTACAGAGTTTCTACATCAATTGCTATTGTTCTGTTGACTTTCACTGTAGGTTTTAAACTCTTTTCATGCTGACAAGTGTGTGGTTCCATTTCTGTGTCAGTCTGTCAACACTTCTATAGTTCTTTATAAATGACTTTGTCCAGGTGCCTTATTTTGGCAAAGGAATTATTCTTTATTCTCTGAGATAGAATTGGCTACTTACATGATCAAATATTTCTTGTATCCACATAAACTTTTAAGATTGCAAGTGGGCATTTTCAGTGCAGACAGTATTAAAAAGGAGTTTACTTTAACACCTCTGGTAGGAAGGGACTTAACTGTGTCACCCTGCCTGAGCTCAGAGGATGTCTTTGTCACCCAGAGATGTTCAGTCTCCTCATCACCTCCCCTTCACTGTTGCTATGTATTGGTTCCCTAATTTTTAGGGCGTATGGGTGATCAGTAGGATCCTGCCCGGTGTGGTGAGGTGTCATGAGGGCTGAGGACAGGACCGAGTGGTCAGGCAGTGCAGCTGGGAAGCTGGGAGGGAAGGACTCGTGGGGTGTCCTGCAGCTTCTGCTCTTGTTTGCCTCGCACCCGCCGAAAAATACCTGCTCTGTGCACCAAGGTCAGGCCCATTCAGGGTGCCTCCCCTTCCTCCACCCACCCACTCCCTACCCTTTCCCCCCAAATTGCAGGCTTAGATCACTGTCATAATACAATGTTTTCAATTTAATTGAAATGGGGTTTTCATATATGGCTTAATATTGCATGCAGCAAATGTTTTTTATTTCCCTGTGTACATATTATATCGTATAAGAACATATGGTATTCATTTGTAGATGTGTCTCATAATGGGAAGTACAGCCCTCTAGCATGAGGAGCTTGGTCCTGTAACTAAAAATCATGGATAGCGATACTCAAGAGTGCTTTAACATTGCTCTTGCTCTTCTGTACACTGTGTGTGTACACATGGCAAAAGAAAAGATGAATTTGTATTTATAGAAGAATCTGCATATGGATTGTCCCTTACTTCAGGTTTAATGTGTTGCATGTGAAGCATTGTATTTCATTTTCCTTGATTATTACTGGGATCTGTAATTGTAGCTGCTTGGTATTACAAATAGGTGCTATTTTTGCCCTGTTTATGCAAAGGAAAATGTCTGAAGCTGAAGGTGGGGATAGAACCTCTAGATTCATGGGGAAAGTTAAGAGTAAAATGTCATTTTTACTTGCATTTTTTGCTGGCAGTTAGGCCTCTAATGAAGTATTTTGTTAGGGAATGCAGAGTAAGAGTTACAGCTAATATTAGTGATGCAATGGTGTTGAAAAGCCAAATTCATGTTGTTTCATGTAACTGATTGATACCTTCCAAAGCAGACTGATATCTTTTTAGGACAATAATCATGGAGAATGTTATCAGCTGAAAAACCACACAGGGCACCTGTATGTTGACTTAGAAACCAGTATCTTTCATGGTCATAAGATTTTGGTTAAGAAAGGGGTGTTGGTTAGGGAGGAAAACAAAGGATTTTCCTAAATAATTTGTATTAAGAGATATCATCTAGGTAATTTGTAAATCTAAAAACGGACCTTTTTTTTTTTGACTTACTGCTTGTATTTAATATAGAAATACCAGAATTCTTGCAGTCCCCATCTGTATCTTCTTTGATGAGGGAATTTAAACTAAAGCTGGTAAGAGCTCTTTTGGTTTTCTCTTTCTTTTTTCCTCATTTTACCAGCAGCACTTTTTTTTTTACCTGTAGAACAAGTAGTGACTGTCATATTTCCCTTTCTGACCAGACTTGTATGTTACCTCCTGCTGCCTTAAAATACGACAGCAGTCTCCCCTGACCATGTTAAGTTTTCATGAGCTCACTGCCTAGGTATCCACATGGAATGGAGACTGCTTACACCGAAAAGAATCACATTTAAGAGTAAAGAAAAAAAAATGGGATGCTGTTGGTGGAGATGAGAAACAAGGACTACATATGTGAAATCATGATCAACTAATAATAAAATACATACGAGATGGGTTTTTTAGGATTTGTTTATAATTTTGAACAGTTGTTTCCATTAAATGATCGGTATTTAATTTGCATGTTTTGTTTATTTTTTTCTTAATTTCCAGTGTTCGTTTCATGTCTGTTTTCCCTCTGTTGTTTGGTTTGTATTATGTTATCTTTTTTTTCACCCCTCTCCTGGAAGAAAACAAAAGCTCTTTCAAATCCTTTCCATTAGAGTTTTGGTTTTGTATTCAAGCCCTGGTGCTCAGAGCTTGCGGACAGGTAGCACAGAAGTGAACCCTGTGGTAGGCTACCTGCCAAACTTGCACACGAACCCATCTGTATGTTCAGACTGGTAGCTCTACATGTGTATTTTTAATTTGTAGGTGAAGGGACATACCTATGTATACAACTACCAGTAAAGCTTTGCAGGGGCCCTGGTTGAAAAAAATACATGTTTTTATGCCTTTTCTGCTGATGTTCAGAAAACAAAGGTGGTGACAAAGGGTGAGAGGAAAAATCTGTGATCCTGAGCTGCTTTCTGTTTGCTTGGTTGCCTACTGACATATAAGAACTACCCAAAAAATGAGGAGGGAAGGAGTATATTAATGTAATTTTGTTTAGTGGGTTCCTTGCTTGGACACTAAGCCTTTGGAAGTGCTCGTTAGCATAGGGAACAGAGCAGAGGTTAGCACAGGTCTGCAGTCCTCTTACTGCAGACAGTTCAGCTGCTGCACCCTTGTAACAGATGTTTCCCAGGAATATTTGCTGAGAAGAAGGAATTTGGCAGGGAAGGAGACATTGGAGCTTTAGCGGTCGTCCTGGAAGATAAAAAGTGCGGATTGCAACTGGGTGCCCTTTTCAGTCTTTTATTTTGCTGAGGTGACAGTGGACTTCTCCGCTGCCCTCTTTGTCTAGGGGCTCTGTGGGCAGGGGATGTGGAGGAAACAGCTGGGTCAGGGCACATCTGCATTGCCCTTTCCTCCTGCTGTGGCACGCCCTGCCTGGCTCCTACTAGAGGAATTTCTCAGAGCCGGTCTGCCTCATGTGCAGAGAGGCTTGTGCAGCACGGTGTGCTGGCTCCTCTGGCAGTAGGTGGAATCCCAGCCACCACTTCTGAAGCTACTTTCCTTAGGCTGTGCCTGAACTAAACCCAGACGGTCCATTCCTTGCAGTGTCCTTGAGGCTTCCCTCTGTCCTATCCCCTTGCCTTTAAGCCTCTCTCTGATGTTTTGCTTCTGAACAGACCTGTATCCCTCAGAATCCTTGAGTGCTTGCCCACCTTGCACATGCTGCTCTCCTCAGCCCTTCCTGCTTCCTCCTGTCCCTCTCTTGTCCAGCATCTCTGAGAGCACATTTATCTGCTTTGTCTTACTGGGTCTTTGGTGGTGCTTTGTTTGGACAGTGAAAGCAGTTTCCTTACAAAATGTCTTTAGATTCCTGCATGAATGTCCTTGTTTGGGAATTCTCATAAAAATTCATTTACAATTTATTCTGAATGTAAGGATTATATTGTAATGAATTGACTATGAATGCATGCCAATTTCCTTCGAGCATAAACAAAATTACTGAATTGTGCTGTAAGCCTTATGTTTGCAAGTAACAGGGTTATAGGCCTAACTAAGAGGTCCTTTAAAATTGTAAGAGCTAATGATTTTAGCAAGCTAATTGCTTTTAAAGGCACAAAAGTAGCTCCAGTATCATTTCATGGCTGTAACTGTAC
Source organism: Ifrita kowaldi (assembly GCA_013398055.1). NCBI lineage: Eukaryota > Metazoa > Chordata > Aves > Passeriformes > Cinclosomatidae > Ifrita > Ifrita kowaldi. The sequence continues at coordinate 715,762 of VZRS01011584.1, read as the reverse complement.
TTTTCTAAATGGTCTTGATATTTGCCAGGATATCTTAAATCGGGCTTTGTCGCCATGCTTATTTTTTTCCAGTGTGAAAAGAAAAATAAATTATTTAAATCTTTCCTCTCTGCCTCTCAATAATGGAATTACAAATACTGTATCTGTTTCACTTCCTGGTTTATTCTCTTTGATATTTGTGGAGCCTGAAGTGATCTCACACAGGCTTTATTCTCTTCTTTGGGATAAGATTAGTTCCAGTGGTTCTCTTAGAAGATTACAAAAAAAAAAAGTGTACTTTTAAAATGTGTATTATATGCTTGAGTGTTTTCCCAATAAGCAGCATGAGGGTGGTTACAGGGAACATATTTTGCATACATTTTGGTCATTGATATGAATTGTAGAGAATGAAAAGAATCAAAACTGCAAAGGAAAACATCTGTGCCCTTACGAAGCCAGGTGATATAGAAGGCATTTGGAAGGAATGAGAAAGATAGGTCAGCTGACCATGGGACAGAGCCAAAAATGTGACAAAGGAGATTCAAGTGAGACACTTCCTTTCCTTATTTTTCTGGCTGTAGGCATGGTTTTTTCTTAAACTTTAGGTTTAAACAATTAGGGGTGAATATAAGGGAAATATACTGTGTGTTTTTTGAGTTTGGAAATTGACTTCTGTTTTCATTCAGTGGGACTTGGGATTGTGGGAGCTTTTCCAGCTCTCCCAAAGGGATGCATGCTTGCAAACTGGCTCCTGATGTAGTGCCACTTTCATGATTTTATCTATACAGGTCACTCACGTTCTATGGTCCCCTTGTTTTCCCTTCTGGTGGATTTTGCTCTCCCAGGAATAGCTGTTTTTCTTTCTGAAATGTATGATTTTGAAGAGAAATGTATATGTATGTGCAAAAAATAGGAATGGGAATTCTTAGCCTCTGAGAGTCTTCATTCAAATGAGAATTAAGAGGGTCAGAATGTCAGGACCTGAGACAACATGGTCTACTTCATTTTGTCAGTACAGAAGTAAAACCGAAACCAATTTCTTCTGGTACTTCTCAGTTTAGCTAGATTGTGATAATTTTATTGCAAGTCTGATAATATGTTATGTCATGATGTTTTTGAGATTTAAATAATCTCCACATCTGAGTCCTTGTGAGTCACCTTTCTCTAAAAGAAATGAGCAGGCTTCTGCATTTTATGGCTGGAGAATAAAGGTAAAAGCGTGCACTGCTCTGAACAGCTTGGATACTGGAATGCGGCAGTCCCCCCCGAAAAAAGGAAACACAGCTGATGCAGTAGTTTTGTGGGGAGAGGCTTTATGGCTGTACTTATCAATCCTGAATTCTTTCTTCCTTTGTGTGGAGTGGAACAAGGTCATGTTTTTCCTGAAACAACCTGAGATGGCATAGCAAATAACTCCTCTGGCAGCTGTTCAAAAGTGAATATGTTATAGTTCTAGTCCCTCTTTTGTTAATAAATCATTTCACATCATACATCATACATGGGATGCCATTGATCTGTATCAGAATCACTGAATCATAGGATATGCTGAGTTGTAAGGGACCCACAAGGATCACTGAGTCTGACTCTTGGCCCTACAAAGGACAGCCCAAGAGTCACACCATGTGCTTGAGAGTGTTGTACAAACACTTCTTTAATGCAGACAGGCTTGGTGCTGTGACCACTTCCCTGGTGAGTCTGTTCCAGTGCCCAGCCATCCTCTGGGTGAAGAACCTTTTTCTAATACCCAACCTAAACCTCCCCTGAAACAACTTCAGGCCATTCCCTTGGGTCCTGTCACTGGGCACCACAGAGAAGAGATCAGTGCCTGCCCCTCCTCTTCCCCTCAAGAGGAATTGTAGACTGCAATGAGGTCTCCCTTCAGTCTCCTCTTCTCCAGGCTGAACACAACAAGTGACCTCAGCCACTCCTCATTCAGCTTCCCCTCAAGGCCCTTCACCATCTTTGTTGCCCTTCTTTGGATGCTCTCTAATAGCTTAATATCATTCTTATATTGCTGTGACCAAAACTGCACACAATATTCAAGGTGAGTTTATTATTCATTTTAGATAGAGTATGTATATGTATCTACTTACTGTAATTATAATTTATGTCATCAGAAGTGAAAAACAGAGTCCAAATGGCTGTGTAGGAGCATGGGGTCCTGTCAAAGGAAATGTTGTGAAATATTTTAAGCTTCTTAGAAGTGCTGCATATAGTGCAGGCAGACTAAGTTTTGGCATCATATCTGGAATCTCCCATTTCTGGTGTAGTGGATGAAAATGTTAAGTGTAATAGCCTGTGCCATTGCCACAATTTCCTTCCTGTTTTCTTCAGTGACAGGCTGGGGTTGGGAAAGTAATAAGGTTATGTGCATGAAGGTAAAAAAAATCGTACATAAATAGTGATGAGGATGTGGCTGGAAGCAATACAGTGTATATATATACACTTTTTAAACTTAGAGTCTGGCAACTCTAACTTTGGTCTGTTTGTATTTATTATTCATGGAGGGGTTTAAAATGCCAGTTGATGGGGTTTTCTGGATTTTTGGTTTTGTTGGGTGTTGGTTTTCTTTTTTGTTTTTTGTTTTTTTTTTTGTTGTTGTTGTTAATCTCCAGAGCAGTTTTAAGCAGGTATTAACAGCAGCTGATGGTGTTACAAAAATCCTGAGAGACCTGATTCTCTTTGCTCAGCCTTTTTTATGCTCATTTAAAAAGTGAGTACTGTTTTATACCCTCTCTGCAATCACTTTGTACTCTTTGGAAAGAAAACAGAGCTTTGCCTTGGTTCTTGCTTCTCTGGCTTTTCTTTGGAGCTTAAGGGGGATTTGGGAAAGTTTGATTGCAGTTGATATTCAAAATGTTCCATAAGGTTGTGGAGTAGCCAAAATGAAACTATTTAATTTGGGAGAGAAGGAATGCTAAGTGTCACTTCACAAAAAATACTGTAAATTACATTGCTTCCTTGCTGTTATTTTTCCATGTTCTGTGTGATTCTCCTGAAAAGACTGAATTGCAGGAGAGTTTGTCATTGCTTTGTCATTGAAGTCAGTCATGGAAAGAGCAAATGTCAGAAAAGGTAGAAAAGAAAGGATGCAGCTGTTACAATGGGAGACAAAATTTAGGAGGCAGAATGAAAAGCAGCCATACAAGCCCAGACTGAAGTTTCTCTAATGCCTTGTAAAAGTTATGAAGCACTTTAAAGTTGGTAAGAAATATTTTTGCATTGTTCTGGACATCAAATGTCCAGACTTGGGTCTTGCTCAAGGGTAACCTATTGCTTATGAAAGGTTGTGATACTGACTTTTGTTTGATGGAAGGTTTTAGCTATCAATTAAATAGAAAGACTCTTTTTAATACATTAAGTCTTGCAAAAAGATGAAGACATTTTCATTTTCAAAAAACAATTTGTCTTAGTTTAAGTGGTATCACTACTCTATGGTTTTATGCAAAAATCAGTTATTTTAGGACGACCTGCTTTGATGGGCACATCAATTCCAATTTTTTTTTTTTTTTTAACAGAAGAAGTCTTTGAAAAATGCTCAAAATTGCGCTGCAAAATGCTGGGTACTGTGTGAAGGGATGGTGTGTCAAAAGTGTCTCAAACATTAGGTTGAAACCACTAGAATAAGTGATTTGGTAGTAAAAAAGCTCTACAACTTTTCCTAGAAACCATGAAAAATCGGGATGCCCTTCTGGTAGGCACCATGGCTATAGGAAGATCTGGCAATCCCTTGCCAGGCCAATGATCCAACAAAGAATGGGGAGCTGAAGCCAGGGAGCTGCTGTAGCTGTTGGATTAGAGCTTTCTTTATTGATTCAGTTAAGAAGTTTTTACATCTTGTGATGCTGCTTGGGTTCTTGAAAGCAGGGGAGGGATGGGGAGAGCTTTGGGTTTAGGAGCTTGACTTATTCCCACACTTCTTGTAGCTCAGCATTCAGGATGAGAAGTGGGACAGGTGATCACACTGTTTCCCTTTCCTTATCTGTTTAGTTGTTTAAGTTAGACGGAACTTAAGAAGTCCTGTATTTATGTTTAAGGGCACAGCATCTCATGGATGTGATTGGTCCGTAAATAGTTTTCAAAATGAACCTCAGTACTCACTGGCATTTTTTGGTTGTTTCAATCTAGCTAGCCTTTGTACAAACTTAAAATTACTTACACAGATTACTGTACTTTGTAACTCCTATGTCAACAAGATAATTGTTCTCTGAGAGTGCTGTTTTACTTATAGCCACAGTGCTGGAATCAATCACAAACCCACAACAGCAAAGCTTCCTTTTATCTGTCTTGCAGTATGCCATAGGGTCAGATCTCAATCTTTAACGCTCAGTGGTCCAGTGGTGAAAGAATCCAGAGATCTGAGAATTATTCTTGTTTCAGTCACTGATTTACACCATGAGTTTGAACAGCAGGCTTCACCTCTGTGAGCCAGTTACCCACTCCTTTTTTCTCCCCCTTTCTTTGTGTGTCTTGTTTATCAGGTTAACACATCTAGGCATATGTTGGTGTGATGTCCAGAATCAGTGAGCCTCAGTATCAGCTCAGTGTATGGCTGCAATAATACTGCTAATAGCTTTTATGACTCTCTTTGCTTGGACATTGCAGAAGTTGCTGCTGTAATGTAGCTGTAGCCAGATACTTTTTTGTTGTTTTTTATAACTCTAAGTAAAGTGCTAGTTTATTGCAGTGCCAGAAAATGTGTCTGAAGGGCAGCAGTGCTCTAGACATTGCCTGTACAATAATTCTCATAGCAATGGTTAATGGCTAGGATTTAAAGACACTTTTAAGGCTGAACATTGTGTTTTCAGTGTACAGCTTAAGGATATGTAATAGTTCAGTTTGACAAATAATTACATCACTTGATATCATGGTTTAAGCCCAGCCAGCAATCAAGCACCACTCAGTCACTCCCCCACCAACAGGACTGGGGAGAGAATCAGAAGGGTAAAAGCTGGAAAACTCATGGGTTTGAGACAGAGACAATTTTATGTGGAAAGCAAAAGCCGTGCACACAAGCAAAGCAAAACAAGGCACTAATTCCCTGCTTCCCATGGGCAGGCAGGTGTTCAGCCATCTCCAGGAGAGCAGGGCCCCATCATGCGCAATGGCTACTTGGGAAGACAAACTCCACCACTCCAAATATCCCCTCCTTCCTCATTCTTCCCCCTACATTATGTACTGAGCATGATGTCATGTGGTCTGGAATATCCCTTTGGGTAGTTTGAGTCTGCTGTCCCAGCTCTCTCTTCCCAGCATCCCTGCCAGCATGGCAGTACAAAAAGCAGAAAAGGCCATAACAGAAAACAAATGACAAAATAGCAATGACAAACCCCTCTATATTATCAACCCTGTGTTCAGCACAAATTCAAAATACAGCCCCATCCTAGCCACCATGAATAAAATTAACTACCCCAAACCCAACACACTTAATGCAAGTTTCTGTACTTTTACTGGTATTGGAAATTGGCTGATAAAAACAAATGTTTGGGAAACTCTTAGTCTTGTAGAATATTGAATTAAAGACAGTGTTTAAAACTCTCATATATTTTGTTTGGCAGCTGTGGCAAAGGACCATATCTGTTTAACCCCAAAGAGTTGAATCCAAATTGAGACTAGACCCAGTAATTAAGTTTATGGCCTTTTCCCTTGTTGCCCTCATGACACTTTTTATAGGTATGAAAGTTTTTATTCAGGAAAGATCCAGGCCTGAATTTTGAATTCCAAAATTTGGCTAAAGCAGGTAGATAAAAGGACCCTGTCCAGAAATTCCTGAATTGTAAGCTGAAAAGGTGTTTCCCTCTCCTCCCCTTCACTCGTGTTTCACCCATTGTTGCATTTATTTCCGAGAAGAAAATAACAGATTATAGAAACTGGTGTCTTTTTGCTTCACAATTGTACAGTATTTAGTAGCTGGACTTTGTCCTTTCCTAGAGTCAGTGAGCATTCCCACAATAATCCTGTTAGAGGAACTGCCCATCTCTTTTAGCAGTGTTAATCTTTTATGTTTGGTTCAACAGTACATTTGTATTCCCTAGTTTTTGTGACTGTGAGTATCCTTACATTTAGTAGTTCTGCCTTTCAGTATATTTACACATCTGATACATGCATACACATATGTATAGTATATAAGAATACCATACAGTTATGATGCCTATACAGTTACGTTTTTGTGATGTTGAACGGTTATATTCAGATCCAAAATTAGTGGTTAGCACTACAAAAATTACAAAGGTTGCATTTTTTTCTCATCACTCACTGTTCTAGAACACAACATAGTCCTTCATTCTCAAGTGAGAAAAAGGGGATTAAGGACAAAATTAGCTTTCTGCAAAGTGAATTTATCTGAAATGCCAATGGAATTGCACCTTACTAACTGATTCATATCTAGCTGTTGTAGTTTACACATGACAAATATCAGTAATGAATTGCTAAAAAGGCAGTGGAACAGATGGGAGATTTAGTTTTCACAGGGAAGAAGATAAGGAATAAAGACAACTGCACTATTATAGAATGGCTTTTGATGAAATCAAAATCAGGTTGACAGAACTGGAAAAAAGTGCACATTTTTATTATGGCATAAATCAGTGATTAATATATAGAGTCATATTTTCTTAAAGGCTGAGAAAGGACACGGTCACAAAAGGAAAGGCTGTGAAGAAAATATTTGCACACAGTTCTTCTCCTTTAAGCACTTGCCACAACATGAAGCACATCAGCTCTTAGTAAAATAACCCAAATCTGTTTTTTTTCCTTGTAAATATAATGAATGGTGTTCATTAAAAGAATTGTTTTTAATGGCTCCCTTCTGGAAGACCTGGAGTGCTTTGTCTCGCATCCTTGATGTTTCCAATAAAAAAATGCATCTCTGGTGGGTGGGACAAGAAGATTAAATCTGGTAAGACACTGCAAGAACTATATTGAAGAATGAGCTTTATACCTGGGGGCTCTGTTTTGTACTGAGATAAACAGGCAAAAATCTCATCAGCTGCAAAGGGCAGTGTCTGAGTATCAGAGGTCAGAACTGACTGTGCCACTTGGAAATGAGAGTATTGCACTGTTCCCTGTAAAGCTGTTTGAAGAGTAAACTATTTACAAGTAAGTGAAAATAGATGTTAATAGGATTTTAATAAGGTTTGAGTGTGTTGTTAGTGAAGACCTTAATAGAAATATGAGTTTTCTGGGGGTAAAGAAGCTGCTGGTGAATAAGCTTCCTATTTAATAGTCTGAAATGCTTGAAAATTGCTTCAAGTGACTATGTGTGTTAGCAGTACCTTACATTTTCTAGGGGAAAGAAAAAGATCTCCTTTAAGATACTTGTGAAAAGCAGCTGCATTTTTCAAACTTTAAATAGATAAACTGGACACCTGTAAACACAGTGCTGGAGAAGTAACCTGTTTTCTGCAACTGCAGTAATAGCTTTTTTTGTTAATGAGCTGTATTTATTTCCCACTGATAGTTTTTTGGAAAGGAGTTTTCTGCAAAATTTCAAAGTTTGTAACGTGGGGCATTTGAAATACTTTTAAAATAATTTTTAATGAGTCTATAAATGTGGGACATTATTTTTAAAAAGATCTCTCTCTTTCAGATTCCTTATAATATTATTACCAATTGCTTTTCCCCTTGTTCTCTCTGTTGTTCTTGGCCTTAACATGTTTCCACCTCTGCATTTCTATTGTGTAATATACAACGAGTGCTTACTAAGGAAGAGTTTGGAGAAGGATTGAATTTAGTGGAAGGTCACAGCAGAAAACCCATGTTCTTTTCTCTTGTCAACAGATATCTAAAAATAAAATCTTAATTGGCAGCCTATTTTTCCATATGCTATGAAATTTTAAAATTATTTTTCCTTTCTCATCTACACCAAGTCTATGATATCAAGACTGTCCTCATTATGCCCAAAAGGTCTTGTTTGTACCTTTTTGTACGCAAGGAGAGGTTCATAGGAGAGACAGAGATGGAGATGTCTGGAGCCACTGCTGTGCAGATTATGCCCCAAATACTGCTTCACCAGTATCTTTCTCTGGTGGAGTATGCAAGGCAAGAAACCTTGAACCAAATGACGTGAGAAAAAGATCCGATCTGCTCTGTCAGATGGAGCTTTAGCAGTTGTTCTCTCCGAGCCTGAGCCTCTCTCTGTCCTAGCCCACAGAAATGTGAATTGTGGCTATGAACAAATGCAGATGGCTTTGAAAGGGTTTGCAGTCTGAACAGAAACTGGGGATAGGGAGTTGATTGAGTCTGATGAGGGAAGACAAGGAATCAGTGACTTGAGTGGGAGTGGTGTGGCACTTGGCTTGTGAGGAGCTCAAGCATTCCTGGGGTTGGAGTTGAGGCTGGCAGCTGAGAATGGGCCTAAAACAACACAGATATCGAAGGAGAGATTCAGAGATTCACAGCGGAGTGGCAAGGCTTTTGCATGAATATTTCTCATCAGGATCCCCTGGTCATTGATGTCTGTCTGTCTTGGAGGGCTTTCACAACAAGACGTGGCAGAACTGCCTGCTCAAAATTAGGAGTTGCTGTATTGGTTTGTTAATGAGGGGTGGAAAGGTCAGGCCCAGAGGAGCCTTACAAGAAAAGCCGCTTACATTTGGTGGAGCAGAGCAGCCCTGTGACCAGAGACTGAAGGGCAGGGCGCTGTCTCCGAGGGTTGATGGAATGTTTGTGATGTACAGCAAATGCTCGTAGGACCCCAAAAATGGCCTTGAGTGCTCTGTGCAGAGTGTCAGCTCTGCATTTCATGGCACAGGCTTCTCTTCTCAGAGACAGAACTTAGTCTGGGAATGTGACAAGCCTGGCTTTTATACAATGATTGGAGTAGCTCTGCCCTGTCAGTGTGGCACAGAGCTACACCATATTGGAGCCTGTCCCACCTCGGCCTGCCAGAGCCCCTCAGAGTGCATGACTGGAATGTATTCAGTCTGTTAGTTTTATTTTTTTCATGGTGTGTGGTGGTGGTTAAATTTCAGCTGAGGTGTATCAGTGAGAGCAGGTTGTTCCAAAGGTAAAAGGCCACCCAAGAGCTGCTGAGCAGGTCCACAGGGTTAAACTGAATGATGATAAGCTGAAATCTGATGTCCTTCAGGCTGCTTTTCAAATGTCCAGAGTGTATTTTTGAGAGAGACCCAGTCTGCCCTGAGCACCTCCAGCTGAAGGAGGAGGCAAGGCTGGTCAAGGGCTGGGAAGTCTGACCTGCTTTGACCACACTCAGCACCCAGATTGCCTGCTGGGGACACTTCTGTGACTCCATGAACATCTTTCTGCAGTGACCAGTGTTAAATTCACAAGCAGCACAGGTCACACATGGGACACATCTGTCAGGAGAAGTTTAAGAACTGAGGTAGCTAAATGGAGAAATTGTATTTATTGGGTAACACGCACTACTAGCATGATGCTGTTGTTGCCATTGATGCCAAAGCTAAACAGTCCTTAATGTTTTTTTTTCCCTGGGCTTTCAAGTAAGGGCAGGTTAAGCAATGGTGTTGAGGTGCATATTAGCTTGATGATTAATTGTCATTTATTAACTTGCACTTGGAGCAGAGAGACAGGACGAGTAGAAACTCATAGTCCTTCCATAAGGCTCTCTACTTTCAAAGGCAAAGTCCAAGTGGTTAGTGTTTCTTATCAGAGAATCTGGCATGTCTGGTGTGAAAGGATTTGTGACTTGGACACACAAGGAGCTTATCTTCAGAGAGAAAGGCATGGCTTTTTTACTTAGGGGCAGCTAACAAGCGTTGGTTGTCCTGAGATAAAATGTAAGGGCAAGAGACTTTCGTTTTAATACTATATAAACTTGCCAAGTCAGCTAGATAGGAAGGTAGGATTTAATTTACTGTGTTTACATTGTGATAAATCCACAATGCTTGGTCTTTGATATGTTTTTTCTCTAGGAATAATTGGTATTTATTACTTAACCCCAAACCGTGTCTTCTTTTTTAGAATATGGAGACAAATTCAGACATACAGGGCTCTGTATCTTCCTGAAACACAAAGAAGTGCTATTTTTTAATACAAGGAAGAATTTTGATATACTGTTACAGTAGTAGAGTAACTTAGTTTAGAAAAAGATCACTGAAGATCATCATGTCCAATCTTACCTCTACAAAAAGTAGGCATAACTCTGACGTTAAATCAGATACTACTTATTTAATCATCTGATACTCTGACTCAGTTTGTGGCTTTTGATTTGGTATATTTGACCCTAAGCGTGACCTGTAACTTCAATGACATCATTACAACTTCTGTCCCTTTTAAGTTGAATTCTTTACTAGGTCAGTGGTCATTTTTGCCAGTGACTTAATGAGGTCAAAATGAGACATAGAGGTTTCAGCTTGTTGGGGGTTTTTTTGTTGTTGTTGTTTTTTGGTTTTTGGTTTTTTTTTTTCTCGCCACAGCTATATTTAAGATGAAAGATCCTTTTGGAAGCCTTAGCAAATATACATTTGACAGGGTGAACCAAAAACCAGTAATGTCAAACTATAAAAATGGTAAGCTTTCAGTCAAAGAGGCGGCAAGATAGAAACAAATAGTTTCTATGGTCTTTATTAAACATTTGGACTCACCAGTTTACTTCACAAACTGTAACTGCAGTAATTCTACATTGTCCTTTCCCAACTGTAAATAATGTCATAGATACCAGAGTAAATATTAATAAAAATTAAAAGCAGAATAGCAAAGGGAAACAGTAATTGTACTGTCAAGCTGTAAGAATTTACTCGGGCAGAAAGGCACTTTTGCAATATTCTTTAAGTGATGTTTCTAGGAAGATGAATGACATGAATTTTGTGGACCTGACTGTTCAGAGTTGAGTTAAAGGTTTGTGTAACAAGGATTTCTAGAACTTGGATTCATTATTTCCTTTTAAGACTGACTCCTGTGCTGTTCCAGATTGGGCGATACATACAGCAGAAATATTAAATTGAAAATATATTCCAGATACTAGAAGTAATTTTTAATATCTTGGTTTGCTTGTTGACAGTGGTTTGCTTTGATACTTTGACACAGTTCATGTTGCCTTCACACGTATTAATACGTCCTGTATCTTAGGATGTTAACCAAGAATTTCATTTTGATTTACGCTTATAGCCGTCGCTCTGGACAGTATACAATGAACCATGACCATTCCAAGAAGATCCCCGATGGAGCATCGTTTGACCGCTCAGGATCCCAGGACTCCTTGGATGAACTGTCTATGGATGACTACTGGAAAGAACTTGAAAACATCCATGAAACCAGAGGAAATAATCACGAGGAACGAGTAGCACTTGTAGTGAAAGAGCCAGATGGTAATGAAATCCGTTCTGTCGATGTTCATCAGTTTGCTGATTTAGGGATTTTTCTTCAAGTCTTATTTCAAGAGATGGCACCTACCTAACACAGATCAAAAAAGGAGGTCACTCCTGAACATCTGCTTTGAAAATTCTGTTGCCTCTGATGCATATCACCAGAAACAGGCAGTGCCCTGAAAGAGAGTTTTATCAGAGACAAGCAAAAGGCTGGTTTTCCTTTGAATGGTATTTGCAGAATATCAGAAAGGTGCCTGTACTTGCAAATCACAACAATTGAAGCTTTATTTGCAGTTTGCTGTTGAACTAACTTACCCTTTCGCTCTTTGTGTATGTTGTTCGTTATTGTAGCTATTGTGGGTAGAAACTTCACACTTTAGAAGACAAGCCAATGATTAACTGGTTTAAGTTTAGTGAGTAACTTTCTACGCTTGTAACTATTGTGATTGTTCAGTTGTACTGTTTTTGTTTCTCAGAAGCATAAATTATGGGCCACTCCTTGGGCCATGGACTTTGAGGTTGGGCAAATTTTTTTTTTTTTTTGGTCTTATATAAAACAGGAGAAATGTCCTGAATTCCAGTTTTCTCTCAAAAATTATTTTTTAACAATGCAGAGTCTACGTCTCTTCCATTCTTACAAGAGACCCACAGTCTCAGTAAATTAAAATGGTGAATTTGGCATTTTGGTATGGCCTCCTCATAAGTGAGAAGAATGTGCTCCATGAGCTTTCAAAGGGATTTACACTTCTGCCTCCCTAAGCACTTTGAAAAGTCACTGCTCTGAAGAGCATAACAACGTGGTCCCTGGAGAAAGCAGCAAGGCTCCCAATCCTTGTGACCAGGGAGCTATGGGGCTTTCTCCAGAGCAGCAGAGCCCATCGTTCTGCAGTGCATTAACCTCTTCTCTTACTGCAGCTCACTGATGTGGCTGTGCATTGAGGCTCTGCATCCCCCGCCCCACCATTTGCATTAGTTTTATACACAGCCTTCTTCCCCCTGGTTAGTTCAGCTGGCTGGCGTGAAGCTGAGTGGGTCAGCACAGCTGAGTTATCAGCTTGAGCAAATGTTGCTGTGCTCCTCACCTTGCCTGATGTGCAGCACCTCTCTTGGGCACGAGTACTCCTGAGTGTGTGGGATGCTGCACTCGGCTGATGGACCTGCCTGGGCGGGGGCTGGCCTGAAACTCGGCCAGGCAGGGGCAAGGCAGGGGAGAGAGGAGATGTACCTTGCTCACAGCTGCCCCGGAGAATGGGTGTAGCCCCTCTTTCTAGCCTTGATGACAAAACCCGAGAGTCTTGTCAGAGGCTCAGGATTTGGCTGCACAGCCATAGCAAAATTCGTACTTAAATTTTGGTGTCTATTTTTTGGATGCTGTTAATATTAAGGTGCCCATGTGGACATGCACTGAGCACGGTGGTAAAATGCAATCAATAGTGAAGTTGAAATGCCAGCTTTGGAGTATTTTTAGATATCTGATAAATGGAAATATTGCTTGAACATTTGAGAGAGTTGTTGGTATTCAGCACAACCTCAAATGCTGCGGACAGAACATAGTGTTTTATAGAAAATATTATTAGGGAGATACAGATTTCAGAAGCAGAAGTTTTTCCATTGGTGACTATATTTAATAGCTTTCTCTTCTTTCATGTGCAGTGATCTGTCAATAAAGGATGCCTTATCAGCTCTAAGACTAAAGCAAAAATTATTTTGTGGGCTGTCAGCAGGCTGTAGACCATGTCATGAGAACTGATGAAAAAATAGCATTAAGGTGACTCGTGTAGGCTGGTTTGTCCTTCATTAAATTGAGCTAGTGGAAGGCTGTAGGATTAATGTATCAAGAAAAGTGGGCAGAACCATGTCAGTAAGGGAGCTAAAAAGATTGAGTATTGAACTAAAAATCAGTGAAGCAGCAATGATCTGGCTTTCAGACTTCCCCATACACATTTTTATTTAGGTACATTTATAAAATGGTGTATGATTTTAATGGAGGTGCTGTAGATTATTATAAAGATTGCCACATAGCAATCTGTATGGGATTAACTACTTTAAAAGTTTTGATATCATATATTAAAGCTCTTGAGGCTCTTTAGAAACAATAGCTTTTCTCCAAGTCATGACAGTGTAAGTAATTCTTAATTGTGTATCCCCTTAGTACCTTTCTGTGAGTTATATTGACTATATCATGTCATTAACATCCAATGTGCTTGACAGTAATTGAAAGCCAATGTTTATGCCTTTTTCTCTTCGGCTTGCTCAGAGGGAGAACTGGAAGAGGAATGGCTGAAGGAGGCAGGTCTGTCAAATCTGTTTGGAGAGAGCTCTGGCGACTCCCTGGAAAGCGTGGTGTTTTTATCCACACTGACCCGAACCCAGAAAGCTGCAGTGGAAAAGCGAATAGAGACTGTCACACAAACCTTGAGGAAAAAAAACAAACAGCACCAGATTCCTGATGTCAGAGATATCTTCAGACTACAAAATGACTCAAAGGGAAAAGTGAGTTCCTGTCAGTCGTTTTGTTTGATTCTGGCAGAGAGAAGGGAGGGACATGTACGGATTGGGGGAGAGCAGAGTGGCACATGAAAGGGTTATTTCCAGAAGATTTGTGTCTAACTTCACTGATTTCCAAGGGAATTTTTCACTAAATTTTCAGGAATGGTGTTTGTCCAGATTTGACATTGCATTAAGCATTTTTAGTATGTATAAAAACGTATGTATATTGGTCTCATCTTAAAGATGATGAGTGAAACAACCACTCCATGGTCAACATATTAATCTGAATTACTTTTCACACAGATGCAAAACTCATGACAGCAAGCGCCCAAAGAGCTACCAAAAGCCCACTTTTATCTTTAAGTGGTTACCTCTTACTTACTGGTGCATTTGTTTGGTTGGTTTTTTGTTTTTAAAAGATGGGAATAAAAGGGACATCAACCTAACCTCCTTGGTTTTGGCTAGGTCTTTATGCCTATCACCTGGGGATGTAAGCCCCATACTACTCCCAGGGCCTGTATGTGTGTTAAACCTTGTATGGGAAGTTACTCTGACAGGCCCCGAAGGGTCCCAGTTTCCCGTCATGGGATATTGAAGAGAATTCCTCTCCCATGTACAGGAAAGGGGAAGGGAGGGAAATGGAGACTATGATTGGAATTCTTTTTCCATGGAGAAGGGTATGTGTCCTGTCTGCTCCCTCAGAGCCCTGGGATCTTCAGCTGTAAGGATGAGACCTGATGGAAGTGCACGACTGGTTTACCTGGCCTCAACTCTGTCCCTCATTCTCACTGCTGACACTGCCATTCAGTGCAATGGTTGTGGTGGTGGAAAGCACAGTGAATTTTGAGGGGATTTAATTTCCTCCTTCCCTCAACCGCTTCCTCTCCTTCAGCAACTTCCTCTAAACTCAGTTGAAGTTAAATGTAGTGGGGGAAGTGGTGTGTTCTGGGGGCACAACTTCCCTTTCACTGTTCTGCTTTGCCTGTGGTTGCAGAAGAGATATTAAGTCCATAAAAGCTCTCTGGGATCTGATTTGTAATTGACTCTACCTTAAAATTACAAGATCTAATAGCAGAGCAATTTAGGTAAAATATCATGTAGCTTAAAGCATTGTAATTTCTCTTTCAAGTGGGTTATTTCAGTAAAGCACAAGAAATATTCATGTTCTGGTATGTAAGCTACATACTGTAATGTTTGAAAATCCTATGTCACAGTGTTAAGTAGATCTTTGTTTCTCTTAAACTACATGTTTTGATAATGAAGATACCACTGAGAAGTAATGCAAACAGACAAATGATTGTAGGCATTTAAGATATATAAAACAAATGGCTATTTATTACATATAGAGATAGTGGGGGAAAAAAATCCTTCTAAACTTGTCTCCTTGACAGAAATAAAGTAATACAAGTATAGGTCCTCAAACTTGTACTTCATTCCTTTCTCCAAAGCAAGATAATTGTTCAGAAATCATTGCTTATGGTTATTCACCTAATCTGTCACTGGAAGCCTGTAGTGAAGTAGCTTCCCCTGCCTCCCTAGGTAACATGTCTCAGTGCTTTGTTACTCGCCCATCATTAGAAAGCTTTTTGTGTAACAAAAGAGGACTGAAGCCACCTGCAGCTGTATGAAGTCATTCCGGTTTAATAATAGCTTCTGAAAATCCTGTAACCTTCCTTCATCTGGAGGAAAGCAGGAGGAAGGGTAAAACAATAGTGTTGATGCAAAACATCAACACAACAATCATGTTAATGTTTCTCCTAAATTTCCTGCCATATTCCCAAAGAGAAGTTAGACTTTTGGTACCTTGACAGCTTCCCAGTCTGCTTCTGCTGCTTTGTGAAAGAGAGAGAATTTTCTGGGCAGTCCTGTTAACTTCTGGATCCTCTCAAGATACTTGTTTTAAAAAAAAACCAAAAAACCAGGAAGTGAATATACAGATTGTGCTAATGGGAGAAATCTTTAAAACTTTTGTTTGTCTTCTCGGTAAGTATGGAGTTATAAATTGCTTGAGTAAAAGACCATTAGAAATATAGAGTGCTAAACATTCATTGGTAGTTTGAGTTGCCAAAAAGTAAAAATGATATGTGGGTAAAAATGTATATGGGTCTATGTATACCCATATATGTGGGCATAGGTTTTGTACATGTTCTGAAATATTTTTGTCTATAGGAGGTGTCATCCAGTTCACAAAATGTGTCACATCTTGAGACTGGGTAGGGCAGCATTGTAGAAAGGAGAGGATGGTTCAAACCCTTTCCCATTTTTCGTCTCTTCAAAGTGTCCTGGTTTTGCTGTTGGAAATCTAAGCTGTAAGCACAGATATTAATGTCAGGCTGCCCTGCAACAGGGATGGGATTGCTCTCTAGGGGAGGCAACAATGTAAGCTTTTTCAAGAGAAAGGAGTTTGGTCTGAGTCAGTCAAAATGTCTCCTCCAGATTTCCTTTCCCTATCCTTTCCAGTGCAAGCTACAGCTTCAGGTCAGAATGCATTTTCTTATTCTTTGCCCCTCTGGAAAATAAAGTCCTTCACCCACTTAGCCTTCTAGGAAGAAGAGGAATTGACTTAATTACTTATTTTTTAATTACCTAGGTTTCAGATCCCCTTAGTCTTTGGCAAGGGGTTTTCTGCTGAAACACAGAGATGTGCTTTTGCATACCCCTGAATTGCATGTGTGTGTTTTAATCCTGCACAGAGTTGAAGGAGTTTCTACAACCATGCACTAGGTTTTTATAGGCATGCATATTTATTACTTCTTTCTTAGGTCTGTGATGGAAGTGAACCTTCAACTGTGAGAACAAGTGAAAACAAAAATGAAACACACGGAACAAAAGGTAATGCCAAATTACTCTCTTCTTTATTTTATTTCTTTTTCTTTTGATTTGTAGACGTTCAACTACACAAGCTACTACATGGGTCCATACTTTGAGTAATTTTTCAATAAAATAAAATTAAATTATAATGAGAAACCTGTTCTGGACTGTATTGTTGGTGTGTAAAATTTTAAGTGTGCCTGTAGGTAGTATCCTTTGAGTCACCTGAGAAACCCTGTTTATTATCAGGGATCATCTTATAATCAAGCTATCTGGGAGAAGTCTCCTCTTGTAGCTTATGCTCAGGCCATTTCTGATCCTTAAATTATCCCTTCTGGTCTGTCTCTGCTGTACATTACAGGAAATGAAGGCCAATGCACAAACTCATTAGTGCATGCAAAAGAATAAAACCAAATGGACTATAAGCAAAAAAAAAAAAAAAAAAAGGNAAAAAAAAAAAAAAAATAGAACTGGCTGAACTATAAGCATCAAAAAAGAAGAGTGAGAACTGGCTATATATCTGTAGCTCAAATTAAAAAAAAAGGGGATGAAAGAAAAAGGTTGTTTACCTTTTCAAGGAAAATGGAAATGAAATAGCATTCTGTGCATGTAGGTTGTGTTCAGTGGCGTGTGATCACACAAGAGAGGTGCAGTACCCAGGGAATACCCTTTCCTCTCACTGCCAGGATAGTACATCCTGGAAGTCCTTAGCTGATGCCATAGTTTCTGTTTCAAGAGTATGAGTTTCAGTGAAAGACTTTGACAGAGCTTTCTGTTGTTCTTCAGATCCAATAATAAAAGTGTGGCTGTCCTGCATCATGTTAGGTTTCTTCAAAGTAAAGGTTGCACTCTGTCCGTGCTACCACCATACCCCTCCCTGGAGGGATTAGGTTATTTACTGGCAGCCATTTAAGCTTTAAGATGCTGCATTGTTATTCTGCTTTGTTTATATGTTGGGTTTTTTTCTTCTTCTGGAGGACTGGAGAGCACATAGATGTTACACTAAACCCTATACCTACATTAAGCAGGCAGATCAAGTTACCTATTGCAAGTTAGTTAGCTGTAGTTAAGCCACCAAATAAAGTCCTGCTTCAGTTCTAGAATACTGACCAGTAGCATTTTGGAAAAATTGTTACTTTAGAATTAGACTTGGAAAACAGCAATGGATAATACAGAATGTACATGGCAGTTGAAGTGGGAGACATGAATATAAACCAGCCCTGAATAACACTGAACCTGTGTTTCCAGAAGTGTGTATTTCCCTCCCACCCTCTCAGCAAACCTCACTCCAAAAAGAACAGTAAAAAAATTGGGAGGACTGCCAGACTGCTGCTTCAGCACCAGGGAAGGAAGAGATGCCTGGTGCTTGTGTCAATAAACTTCACTGTAGGATTCAGAGCTGGAAAATTACCAAGCAATTATTACAGAGTTTTTATCACATCTGGTTCTTTTCTTTCCCCGTGGCCCTGATGAACCCTTCAGAAATGGGAAGTTCTGAAAGGCAAATCCCATATGCTTGCTCTCCTCAGCACAGATTGTGATGTGGATGGCAAATGCAGGCTGCTTACATCCTGATACACTCCTGCTCTAGTCAACATGCTACAGTGGGCTGTGCTCCCAAGATTGGAGCAGGAAGGAAAAATCAGTTCAATTTGCAGTCAAGCCATGGAAGTTTGGTAGTGTTAAAAGCACCGCACCTGTTTCAGTGCTGTGGTGTGATCTTTCCTCCAGAATGATGAGCAAATTAGTGTTATACAAACAATGAATGAATTTAAGGCAAAAAGTAAACAGTGTCTGATACTTCAGAGGTATTAAATATTTATGAAATCCAAATCCAAGGACACTATTTTCAAATGGAAACCCTCTTTGACACAGATGTTGTCCCAGTCTTACCTGAAAAAACATGAGCATAATCTCAGACATTAAAAAAAGCTTAAATTGAGACATCTTAGAATTGTTATGGTAAAAAACGTCTTGGCCATGCTCCAAAGGAGATGACTCTGTTCCTAATGAACTACTTGAATGCTGCATTCCCAAGTGCTTCTGCCAGGCTGAAGATGTTAGTGGTTGGCCCTTAGAGCACATCTGGGCTATGTGAACCCATCCTCACTTCTTTCTTACCAATCCAACACACCTTGTTTCTTAACTAAATAATATATGCAAACTCACAGATAATAAGTGCCTTTGTTTCAGGTAGGTCTGGAGTGTGTCTACAGGAAACAAAAAGAAAATTCAGAATCATGTATTAAGCTCTTAAAAGGCATTATAATTTTAACACTCCATGACACTCGCTAAAGGCTTGCAAAGCTGGCAATATGTTCAGTAGATACAAAAGGAAAGAAGTAGTTTTCTTTGGAATCTTGTGAAAAGGAGTAAATAATTGTATTGGTTGAGACCTCTCAAGAAATAAAATGGAAATGATAAAACATGAAAGGCTAAATACTTACTAGCTTAAATAGGGGACTAGCAAAAGTCAGTTTACTGTGACTGCAGTTGTTTTTCTGAACATAGGATTAGCTACAGGGGAAGAATAATAGATAAAACCTCTGTATAAGGACGGCTTCAAAGCATAACAATCTAGAGAGTGGATGAAGGAATTGTGTGTGCTGTGTGTAATATGAGGGTAAAGAGCAGTAATATTTGCTTCTTGATGGGGAAAAAACTGAAATCTAGTGGTTTTTAATTAAAGAGTTTGGTTTTACTTTTTATTTTACATGATAAATGAAGATCTTATAGCCAAAGTGACAGTGTCAGTGAAATGATTACGAAGCTTTTTATTTTCGATTTATAACCATTCTGAATTAGCATTTTAGAGAAGTGCTTTGTCAGTCAAAGAAAAAATCATTCTACCTTTTCAATTGTAAATTAAGATCTGTCAGCTTAGCTCCATTGGTGTATACTCAAGATTCTCTAGCAAAGCTAGGACATAGCACGATTGACACTTGCAGTGTTTCCTTGTTTTATTCCTGAAGAAATCCCATCATTTTATGTAATCTTTAAATAGCTCTGTGAACTAAAGAAAGGGTACAGAACTCATGTAAAATATGGTTTCCACATCCTCATAGACAATATTTACATTTTTCTGTATCACACTTGCATTTCTCTCATTAAATATTGCATGTGGTTGGCAGGTAGGCAGAACTCCAAGGCTACTTCCTCTTACAGCTGCTGCCTAGTTCAGGAATGTACAACAATAGGAGCAAGGCTATACAAGCAGGAAGAAACTCCCCACAACAGCAGCATTTCCAGATCTTTCAAATGTGCAGAGCATTACTGAGACATCTGCTTTACATGACACCTTCGTATGACCAGAGGAGTGAAACAGGAGCTACTGCTTTTTTGTTTGTTAACATCAGATCCCTCCTAGACTGGTAGGGAGTATGTAGGTCAGGTATAGGCCACATTAGCATGACAAAAGTTTTGGGGGGACGGGAAACTGTTTTCATTCAGTTCGGGTACATTAAACAGTTTACATGATATATAGGGATGTATGCCCAGGGAGGCCAAGGATCGGAGTCAGGGATGAATTTGACCTTGGATATGTTTGCTTTCTGAGGACTCAGATATCTCTTTACCAAAAGGAGCAGCTCTAGTTTCAAGATCAGCTTAATCTTTAGCGTATGCCCTAGGCATTTTGTGGTCTGTGGAAAGTGAGCAGAAGCCACTCTGGAAAAAACAAGGGATGAGTAACACACTCAACCAGCAGAATT
The DNA here is from genome assembly GCA_013398055.1 of Ifrita kowaldi. Lineage (NCBI taxonomy): Eukaryota > Metazoa > Chordata > Aves > Passeriformes > Cinclosomatidae > Ifrita > Ifrita kowaldi. The sequence goes on along the minus strand of VZRS01011584.1, from coordinate 695,487 downwards.
TTAAAATGTTCTGTTCTACTTCACACAGCATTGTTTGGTTGTAAGTAGAGTCAAAGTATTAACTCAAATCCACCTCCTCTCTCTGAAAGTGTCTCAGCTTAGGTAAGTACTTCGATGTGGGAGTGGTTGTGTAATACACTGTGTCTAACCAGAAAGTGGCTGTGGTGGCGTCACCCATTTGCCTGTCTATCAAAATCCCCTGAGTTTGACCCTGGCTGACTGAGGTTATTTTCAGGACTCACTCTAAAGAATGTCAGAGAATAGTTTTGTGTCTTTCAATAAGATACAGATATCATTTAGAAAAATTGTTGAGTTGCTGTAATTTTTTTTAAAACTTCCTGCTTGATGTGTTGTTTGGATGGCATGCTTTCAGCTCAGTTCTTTTACAGACCTGATACCGTCAGTGTAGAGCAGCACCTCCCTGCATCCTCCTCTTAATCAGCCTATCTGCAGGCTTTCCCCTGCTTCAGAAGCAGCTTTTGCTGTACCTGTAGCTATTTTCTGGGAACTTTTTTCTGTCTTGTCTTAGGGTAGTTATTCCAGGCCATACAAAAATTTCCCAATTTTTTGTAAAAAAATTAGTTTATTGTATTACACAACATTCTTACACCAAAACATATTCACTTCTTGTGTTTCTCCTTCTCAACTCATGCCCATTTGCATCCACTTTTCCTGCACTTGTGGTATACTAGCTTTGAACAGGCTGCAGTCTCGTGTGAGTAGGAGCCAGTGGAAGAATCATGGCTCCAGGATGAGGGAAGTGATTCTTCCTCTGTACTCAGCACTGGAGAGGCTACGTGTCAAGTCCTGTGTCCAGTTCTGAGCCCCTCAATTCAGGAAGGACATTGAGGAGCTGGAGCATGTCCAGAGCAGGGTAATAAAGCTGGTGAAGGGTCTACAGAGTAAGTCTTATGAGGAGCGGCTGAGGGAGCTAGGGTTGTTTAGCCTGGAGAAAAGGAGGCTCTGGAATCTTGTCTGTCTTTACAACTACCTGGAAGGAGGCTGTAGCCAGATGGGGGTTAGTCTTTTCTCCCAGGCAATCAGCAACAGGACAAGGGGACACAGCCTCAAGCTGCACCAGGAGAGGTTTAGATTGGACATTGAGGAGAAGTTCTTCACAGAAAGGCTGATTAGTTATTGGAGTGGACTGTGCAGGGAGGTTGTGAAGTCCCTTGAGGTGTTTAAGGAAAGACTGGACATGGCACTTAGTGCCATGGTATTAGTTGACATGGTGGTGTTTGGTCATAGGTTGGACTCCATGATCTCAAAGGTCTTTTCTAACCTAATTTATTCTGTGACTTTACTCTTTTGCAGTAACTGGAAACCTTCTGTGATTCTGTAATGTCTTCTAGAAGGAACCTAGTCCTTGATATATCCTTTTGGATACAGATCATGAGAGGGATGGTGGAGAGACTGGAAACTTTCTTAGACTTTGATGCTTTGTATTAAATAGTGTTTTTTACAATATAATTTTTCTCTTGCTTCTTTCACGATATATTTTAACTTCAGACTAAAAGCAGTGGTTGATTTACTGTGAAATTGGGAAACATCTTTTTCTAAAAGCAGAACTGCTTCTCTCTTTTTTGATTCTTCAATCCTTTAACAAAAAATGTTCCAAATTTGTCTAGTGTTTGATTCCTTTAAGGAACAAAGAAAGAGAAGTAAGGCCATTGTTTTGTACTTAGTCCTTCCCTGTATCATGGAAACATACCCAAACAGTTTTGAGGAACCTAGACTCCTCAGACTGAGGTGAGAACAGGAGTGATGGAACAAAGATATGATCTGTGTACTCCCTGTTATTCCCAGATGTTAGTTCTTTGGATCATAGAGGACACATTCTTTATTGCTTTTGAAATCTTAACAGCAGAAAAGTTTGCTGATTTGTTTGCAGGATGTCTTTGAGGCTGGAAAGTGTTTGATGGCAAGAAACTTTTGAAGCAAAAGCTCTTTGGCTCTGCAGGATTCAAACAGTCTGCTGTTTGTTTGAGGTGGATTGCTCTATCTTTTCATAATAGATAAATAGGAGAGAAAACCCCATGGCTTGACAAAATTATTGAAGAAGACCTACAAAAGCTGAACCATTGTCAATAGCTGAATTTTCAACTGACAAAAAAAATACAGGAACAGTGACTTTGCAACCAGAAAGTCCATTGCTTGCACAGAATTAACTTCTACTTGGTTTAAAACTTACTCTCATGCACTGAGTAGTGCTTGATTGTGCTGCTGTTGATTTTTAGCTTTTGTTTTCAGGTCCAAAGTTCAGTCTTGGAACAGATGAGCGGAAGAGCCTGCTTGAAGACATGCCATCTTCAGACACTGACATCAATTTGGAGATATCATTTGCAGAACAGGCAGCTAATCTCAAAGACAGCTCAGTAGGCAAAATGTATAAAGGTGGAGGGGGTGACACTCTTCTCCCGGTAGGTGTTTCTTATTTATATATTTTTATTTTTTTAACTAGAGGTACTGTTTGGGTGACATTTATCTGAATCTGAGTGAATTAGATTTAGAAGAACATTGCCAAATTCAGCTTTGTAGAGATAGAGCTTCTTAAGGTAACTAATTTTTGGGAATAGCATGCTCAATAACATGAAAATAACTACTTTTATGCCTATTTATATACTTGTCTGTCTGACAAAAGGCACTCTATATGTAAGCAATAATGAACTGCTAATATTAAGCTGGAATGGTGGCTTAGTGGTAGTTGTACATAAACTGTGTCCTTGCTTCATTTGTTTACAGCCCCTTTTTCTGTTATCTGAGGTGAGAGGCTTTACCTCTAATAAAAAGCTCTTTTTTAATATAGAAAGGGCTGGTGAGTGCCTGTAGAAACCTTATGCAGTTGTCCAGTGAGGGTAGCGAAGGATAAAAATGAAGAAAGAATTGTCGGTAGGAGTTAGAGGTCGGAAGTCAAATGGCAGGAAATTAAGAATTAATTTTTTAACTCAGTTTTTCTTTCCATCTCTTAATAAAAAAGGCTCTTTCTGAATGAATCCATATAAATACAAAAGAAAATCCTCCAAGGGATTTTGTTGTCAATCCTCAGAAATCTCTTTGAGGATCTCTCTCTGCCTCACAGTTCGTGAACATGCAGCTACGTATAACCTGTAAACTAATGACTGGTGTGAAAATTGTCTTTTTTTTTCCCTAACACTGTATGCAAATATGTCTGGGTAAACACAGTTTCTGAAGTAATGTTTCCCAGTTCTTCAAACACTTAATTTAGATAAGGACATGTGCAGTTCTTCAAGCAGTAATTACCCCATGTATCCTAGTTTAAACATTATAAACCAGACACTAATGGATATTTAGAGATGGATTCTGAAGTGTTTGAGTCATGCTTCTCTAATGCAGCCTATAACAAGGAGATAAAAACTATGCTGAAAATTGTCTATATATGCATATATATATGCATAATACATACATTAGCTCTACTTCTGGATAGGCTTGTGAAGGATTGCTCAAAGACATGGCTGTGAGATTTCTTCTTCAGTTACAAAAGGAGCTGCAAAAGGTTAGGAAAAGGAAGGGAGTTACCTATTTAAATCTACAATTTATTGGTTGCACCTTTATCCTCGGCAGCTATTTTTAAACAGACATGTTTGTGCAAGTCAATGAAAGCTCAAGGTGGGGAACTGGCTGCATATCTACCATTTGTAAATTATGTTTATGTTTTGGTATGTGCCCTTGTAGTCATGTACCATAACCAGCAATTCATCTCTGCTATTGCTGGGTTTGTACAGGGTAAGAAAATAATTCATGAGTATAATATGTCTTTCCAAGTGGAAGAAAGTCTTGCCAACCTTCCTGCTTTGAGTCATGCATACTTAGAAGCCTGCTGGTGAGAGATGGAGTTAGAAAGCTCAATGCGTTGGGAAGTCCCTCTCCCTCACCCTTTCAACTAAATTCCTTATATTGATCTCTGACTGCAGCCTCTGAGTATCTAGTGCAGTAGAAAGGAGCCATGATTAAGTATCCCCCTTCCCTAAGAAGAGAACGCCTTTATTATTATTTATATGGCAGCCAAATATTTTATTTTGTGTGCTCAAGTACAAAGGGATTTCTATCCCAATTGTCCATGCTTAGGATTATTCATGGATAGCCATTTCCACCACTATAAACTGGAAAAGGATGCAGAAGGTGGAAGGGCGAGTAGATGATTGCAAGCAGGACAAATCCAGACTCTTCTTGGAGATGCCCAGTAAAAGGACAAGAGTTAATGGACACAAGTGACTGATGGGGAAATTTTGTTTTGCAAAGTAAAGAAAGTCTCCATGAGAGCATTCCACAATGAAACAGGTTCCCGCAGGGGTTATTGGGAATTTTCAAAATTCATTTGAACAGCAACAACAAGCAGCCCAATCAGACTTTGAATTTAGCCTTACTTTGAGCAGCAATTGAATTCGATGACCTGCAGAAGTCACTGAGAAGCTAAATCTTGCTATCATTTTAAGATCGTCTGCTTTTTAGCCTATTTGGGGGATTCTCCCATGATTAGTCAGTAACAGCAGGCTTCATGTTGAAAGGTTGTACCCTGAAGGAAGCACAGCCTTTGAGCTAAGTAATTTGTCATGACTTGGATTATTCACCCTGCTGCAAATCTCTGCTTTTAGAATTTCAGACTGCCGAAGGACAAAACAGGTACCACAAAGATTGGTGACCTAGCCCCTCAGGACATGAAGAAAGTCTGTTCTTTAGCACTGATTGAATTAACCGCTCTCTATGAAATACTTGGAACAGAATTCAAGCAGCAAAAAGCTGTAAAAATCAAAACCAAAGGTAAGTTTTTGTTTTGTATTCTGAACCAATTGCATCTGTTTAATGCAACAAGACAAATGTACCCGGTTCTTTATGATTTTCCAGCAGAAAATTTTTATTTAATCTATAAACAGTAACATAGGTCCTGAGCAACATTTAATCTTACACCTTAACTCAAGGCATGCTTTAAACAAGTTCAGTGACATAATGTCTCCAGCTCTTTTTCTGTAGTTAAAACTCAAGACAGTCACTGAGCAGATAAACTAAGGAGTGAAGGGTAACTGTCTTAGTAGCATGCTATGCAGCAAGAATTGCTTCACAGAAGTTTGTCTGTGCTGATTTATTCCCAAAGAGCATGTGCATGTGCTCTTTGTGGGTATTCCTGAAGGTAGGTACTGGTCTACTTTCACAATTGGACTCAATGATCTCAAAGGTCTTTTTCAGCCTAAATAATTACGTCATTCAGGTGAGTCTACCTGACTTTTGTGCTTTTGTTGCTGTAGGTGGGAGATGCTGGGAGCCTTTGTGACCTGTTTCCTATTCTGTCTGGCACAAACTTTCCTGTGTCATATAGGCCTTGCTTATCCAGTATTTACTTAGGCTATAATGCAGTTGTTATGCTGAATGGCATCATATAAAGTGGAAGATGTGAACTGTTGCAGAGGAGGCAGAGGCAGCTGCAGCACGTCACTTTCCTCTGCAAGCCATTGGTGCATGTGTGTAATCACAGTACTTTTCTTGGGAGCGTAGAAAACATGCTTCAATTTCGTGATGCTAGAGGTTTTCAGTGCTTTGTTTGGTTTTTGTATTTTTGGCTTCTGCTAAATGCTTTACAAGAGCTTGAAATGTGTTACCATTTAATCACAATCCTGCTTTGGCCAAACTCTGCTGTCAAGGTTCAGTGAATGTGACAGTGCAATAGCTCACTTTAAATAATTGAAAGCTACAGAGAGCATAGAGAGATACACAGCAAGGTACAATAGATTCTTCAAAATATGCTCTTCACTTTACAGTAATAGTGAACAGCTTTTTTAATGCAAAAGGTATACACAGAACCATCAACAAGACCTTGATTGCTTGAATGCATTTTCTTCTTGCAGAAGTATTTGTGCTGTCACTAATAAACAGAGACAAAGCATTTTCTTCTCTTGTATTTTGGGTCTTAGTTTTAAGTGCTTCTTCTTACAAAATTAATTGTTAATTGAATCTCACTCTCAGCATTATTATCTGAATGGCAGGCATTCACACAACGTGAATTGCTTAAAAACTTTTTTAAAAGGTAAAAAAGATAGGCTAGACTCATGGCAATGTGTAGGAAATGAACAATGATGTCACCTTTTCTGCCAAGCTAATCTGCTTTTGCAGTGTACTGCCTTCAGTACCTTGTTGCTCTGTCTGACCTTTACCTCTCCACCCCTGAAGTGTTGTTTGGCCAATTGATTCATACAGTGATGGGTCTATTCACTTTCCCCTTTGTGCTTGAGTATGTGAAGATGATGAAAATATCATTCGTCTGGAGAATGCTGTGCTGTGCCCAGCCCTGCCTTTTTATTGACCTCCTGAAGTTTGTTTTTTCAACTGTATTTCAATGGAAACTTTTATTATTGTCAAGAACTTCAAGATAATGAAGCTATGGGGTATGGATACTGCCTTTATGTATGAGTCCCTTGTATTTTATAGGTAGACTTTTTATGCTGACAGAGATACAAGAGCTTCTGGTTTGGTACTGAAATTGATCTTTCTTTGATGTATATCATATTTCCTCAAGGGCTGACAGGGTTTTTTTAGTAATTTCATCTGTTCTGTGTTCAGTATTGGCATGGCATCATACCAAGCAGCAGTTTTTAACTGCATGTATTGTTATATGCTGTTCCAGAAAAATTGCACATACAGCAATTATCAGTACTCCTGACAGAGAAGTTCTGTGTCAGCAAACTTTGGGTTAGTCATTGCTAGCATAGCTCTCTTTAAATGGTCATTCACTTCTATTCAACTGGGCCATAACACATGAAATTCCCATTTACATGAAGACTAAGGTTAGTTTTTCATCAGGGCTAAATTAACTGCAACTGAATTCCTTTAAAAAAATTAATTGCCTTAGCCCTATTGTAAAAGCTGTTTTCTAACCAAGAATTAACTGTACTTTTGCTTTTTTTAAAAACTAACCTTTAGTGAATTGGTTATTTTGCTATTCTGCCAGTGCTATATAATTCAAAAGCACAGGAGTTGAAAAGCTGTTATTTCCAAACCTTCAAAGAGAGAACTGTTCAGAATAACTCTGGGTGATAATTGTGTTTGTCTCATTTTAGTGACCAAATTCTGCATATTTTACCCATGCCATTTCCATCTTCACTATGATAACTTGCATTGAGTGGTGAAGATCTGAGTGGCAGGGTCATCGTTACACCCATTCTGCAAACCAGAACTACACAGATGGCACATTTATGCAGCTTGTTTTACTGTGCTGCAGAATATGTGGATGGCAATTTGAAGTCAAAACAGAAGATTCCTGAGGAAGAGATGATAAATCCTTTTAGTCAGAATGTTTTGTGTAATAGCTTGATTGACAAAGACATTAAAACGCTTTAAACAAAAGGTCGATAGCTCTGAACACATCAAATAGACTTACTGCTTCAGAAATGTGGGTTTATGCCAGTATCACATGTACTGGAAAAGATGTGGATAATATCTCAGTTTCTTTTGCTTTATTCTTCAGACTCTGGCTTGTTTGGTGTCCCACTGTCACTTCTACTGGAACAGGATCAGAAGAAGGTCCCAGGAACCAAGATCCCACTGATTTTTCAAAAGGTACATAGGCATGAAGAAGTCAAGTTTTTACATGCATGCAAATGACAAAAACATAACATTTTGTCCTGGACTTATTTGCTTCCTGTAGCAGTTTTCAGTATAATACTCTAATCCGTCCAAGTTATTGTAACTTTTATTTGCAATTTACTAATTCAGTAAATGTGATACTTTGCATTGTATCAGACATATTTTGAATTAAAGAAATAAACTCACAAGGCAGGTGCTTTTCCAGACTTGTTGCTTTAGTACACAGGGGTATGCTTTAGCCAATATCATGTCATGGTAATGGGCGCGATAATTGGAAAGATGACGGAGACCCTGGATTTATTGCCCACGCATAGTATGTCTCATTTCTTGAGAAGAAAATAAACTACTTTGTGTGGACCTGTCCTAAAATTGACAGAAACTCAGTGCTGTATCATCACCATTTCAGTCTGTTTCTGAATGTGCTTGTTATTTTTTGAGAAACAGAAATCTCAAAGTAGTTTTGCATCATGGTCTGAAAACTACTTCTGTGTCATTCATGCCAGAAATTACTTCCTCAGGATCATAAAAACACATTCCCGGAAAAAACACTATCTATAAACTGAGAAATCAAATTGCAAACAGTGATTGATCACTCTGCTATCCTAGCAACATTGAAAGTTCTACATAAACATTAATAGCTTATAGATGTGATTTGTTTTGCAAGGTGCAGGCATCATTTGGAATACAGTTTTACTTCAAATGAGAATATGAAAATAAAAAGTTTGCCATTTCTTCTGCCTGTTCTCTGCAGCATGTACTTCCCAAGAATAGGGGATTTACATAAAGTGCAAGAGAGCAATTTTGTTCATGCTGCTTTTTTAAATGTACCTTGTTTATCACTGAAAAGAAACAAAAGCAAATTAACAGGAAGGCTGCTTAATCAAAAATAAAAATACACCTAGTCCTTATTCCATTGAGGAATTTAAATTAAAAATACTGACATAATTTAGTCAGGGCTTTTCCAACTAGAAAATCTGATGGTAATACCAATTCATGTATCTTCATCAGAAGTTTCTGCTGACAGTAATTCCGGTCTCTGACCTGCTAGGAAGGCCATGCAGAGCAGCCCTGATAGAGATGAAGAGGGGATTTGCCACAGCAGAAGGTTGGTGGTGGCCGGTGGCCACTTCTTGCTGTGTGCCAAGGGGTCACTTATGAGTGAGCGTTTGTGAAGGAGTCGTGGTGCCACCAGACCTTGCCTTCCCCAGAAGTGGTGATGATGGCAGGTCACACACTGCCCACAGCATCTTTGTGCCCAGCAGATGTGAGTGGCAGCCACTGATCTGGTGTAAGCCAGACAACAGGGTGAGTTGGATGGAGCCAGTTAGCACTTCTTTTTATTAACCATGGAAAATGCACTAGAGTGACACTTCTAGTGCTGTTTTCTGTCTTTGTGGGGTTTTCTGTCCCATCTTTTTTATCTGTTACATAAATACAATGGTAGGTAAACTCCCTTTAATTTCTGTAACTGGAAAAAACACAACTGTGTTGCATAATTTTGCTTAATCAAGAGCTGGTGCAGGAAAGCATGTAACCAAGGCACTGCCCTAGTTAAACATCGTGGGAACCATTTGTGCTAAAATTATGTCATCAACTTTTGATGTTTACAGATTTGTTTTGAATACTCTTAAATCCACCCTTTAGTGAACACTTCTAGGCACGTTGTTTAGAGAAAAAAATTATGATACAGGTTTTAAGTATTTTTATGGAATTTCTGCAAATTTAGCCATGTGAAGGGTTGCAAACTTTTGAGTTTGTTAGGAGAATGTCTGAATTTGCAAATCAGAGACTTCTTTAAAGCCTAGAAGTTCTTAGTTCTCCTCTAGTAAGGTCCTAGAGTATTTATGAGAATGTTACCTTAATTATTTTGATTTGGACATTTTAACAAGGGTAGTAATTGGGATATAATTTTGAAGCCACACTAATTTTTGAAAAGAATTCTTCAATCTTCAGAAGAGGCTTGAAGGAGGTAAAATGCATACAGTTTTCTTTTTTAATAAACTAGACAAACTCCTTTAATAGTATTCATAAAAAAGGGTAAGAACCACATTAAAGTTTTCTTCTACAACAACTGTAATCCATTTGCAAACTGTGTTTGAGCCCCTGCTTGTTACGTATCTGTGTGCACAGATGCATATGCACAGAGATACAAGCATAAAGGCTCCAATATATCAGAACTGTCTGCCAGTAATTTTTAATTGGAATCTTTGTTCATGCCAATTTGGTTTGTGTTTGACAGCTGATTGCCCAGATAGAAGAGACGACTCTGGAAACAGAAGGACTTCTTAGAATACCAGGAGTTGCGACGAGAGTAAAGGTAAAACATTGCACGGGTTATTAACATCCCCCAAAATATCTGTGGTTGCTGATTTTATTTTGTCATACAAATATATTTTCGCATCCCATTGTTATGAAAGTCTTCAGAAACAGAAAGCAAAATTTCTTTACAAAGAAAACTGAATTATATTAGCCAGAGAAATGATGGTTTCACCCAGTGTAGTTTTGGGGGGAAGACTGGAGTTCAAGTTTGAAGGAGAGTCAAAGCTACGTTTCAAATTCAGTTGTGCCAAAATCTCATTAATTCTTGGCATGAGCTTTCCAGCCTTTTGCTTTTCCCCTGAACTAGCTTAATCATCTGAACAGTTCATACACGGTCTTTCCTCCCCAGGAGGAAGCTTTTCTTTGGCATTGTGAGCCTTTTTTAATAGCTAGACTTAACCTGTGTTACAGGGCAAGGCAGGCAGCATGCTCTGAAGAACCTCTCACATTTATTTTTATGAACAGCAATATAACTGCTCGGCTCACTGAGCTCAATCTTGTTAGGCACGTCTGTGCACACCGACACTGCGCAGGGCGAGTGCCAATTACATGCAGACTCTTCCCCAGTATTTGCCTTAATGCAGGGAGCTAAATACACAGTATGATTCATGCCAAGACTCAATGTGTTAAAAAGACGGTCTGAACTGGCCTTAAATTCTAAACAAAAAGGACCATTTAAGTGGATTCAGCTGTCCAAAGACGTCTGCCAGCCTCTGTTGTGTAGAACTTGGTCCAGCTGCTGGTTCATTAGAAACAACTGAAAAAAGGGAATATTACGGAAATTGGGTTTGTTTATTTACCAGTAACTAAGATACTGGGGTTTTTTTCAGTTTTGCTCCATTCTTTGTTTTCCACTTCACATTGGTTCTGCAAACTGGAGTGATTTCTTAGTGATTTTGTTTATTTGTTTGTTCTTTGATTTTATTAGCTTAATGCAATTTCCCAGGCAGTGGATCATTTACTATTTGGATTTCATTTATTTTTAACCTATCTATTTGCAGGAACTACTTCTTTAAATTAAGCAATAGTTTTGTTAGCAAATATGTTAAGTTCTTTTACTTATTCAAATAGAAAAAATTGTAAGAAGCAAGGAATTTATCATACTAAAGGACTGAAGTTTTCCTTTAATTTTCTTAAACAGGGAAAAAATATTTTCCTCATTATATCGTTTTATAGAAAGACACAGAAAAATACTTTGCTACCGTATTCTACTGATTTTGTAGTTATTATTAAAAATGCATTGGATATACCCTGCAGTCAAATACATTTACTTTAAAATGTAAGCAATGGAGCAGTAGGGCACATAGTTGAAATTTCTGCCTTTGCCTCTCATATAAAATAATTGTATCTATGTGTTTAATACTGCATTTGCTGCAGTGATTTGGTCTGAATGTGGATGGAGATGCTGATGAGCCTCAGGGGGAGAATTTTCATCTTTGTTTCTAAAGCTTGCTATTTTTGATGATCAGGAAATCATACCCTCTTGACTTCAGACATCTGAATTATAACCATTGCACCTTCGAACCTCCAATACAATCAGTGGAGACAGAAGATCTCTCTGGAGCACAGTTGAGAACACTCAACTTTTATATCAAACTAAGTGTCTGCATTTTCTTTGGAAATAGATTCATTTTCCATTTAGGCAAAGTTAAATTTAGTGAGAAGGGTAACTTAAAAATGTATCTAATATCCTCTCTTCAATGTGCCCTTCTTGTCCAGATAAATAATTACAGCCATATTTTTCCACAACACATACTTTACAAAACAAGCCAGTGTCTCTCTCCTCCTTTTCTGTCCAGAATAACTGAGCAAGAAGGGAGGGACCTGTGAAAGGTGCTTCAGGGCCCCTGAGGTTACTTCTCACTCTGGGAAATAAATGAAGTGGGTGTGAGATCAGGACTGATGCTTTAGCAGTAGACTAAGAAGGACTTGGTCTTTGCAGGCATTCTCATTTGTGCATCTGTGAAAGCCCAGTTGTAGCAGTGGGAGTAGGGGCAGGGATATGGCAGTGTCTGCTGCCAACAGCATCCCACCCTTTCCCAACCCCAGAGTTATGGCCTTCCACTGAGACTTTCAGAGCTCTTTACTCTGCTGCACAACCTCATGATTTGCGGGACAGTCCAGTTCCACACAGGGCATGTTTGACACCCAGTGTTAGGCAAAGCTGCCTGTGCCCAGCAACATGGAATTCCCTGTAGATGGCAACACATTCAGCTATTCAGTTACACAAATCATTCCTTGTGTTTTAAAAAGAGAACCAGCCTCACCTTAGTGTATATTTTGATAAGAAACTGTGTGTCAACACACATAATTGCCTTATTTGTTTATGAAAATGGCCATGTATGCATTACAGCAACACCCTTGGGTGGCAGTTTCAGAATTGCTCTGTATATCAGGCAAGTCTTAGTATTTGGGCGGAGGGGAAGTCATGACCCTTATGTGCTTGAGTGTGATATCTGTTTTGTATTGTAAATTCCGTATGGCCCTGACTCAGGCCCATGGGATTTCTTCCCATATGATTTGACTGCTGCCTATTACTGTATGCTTGCATGAAGTACTTCTGATGCCAAATTTATCTTTCTTGTAGCAAAAGACGAGCAGCAGCTGGAGTTAAGTGATATTTCAGATATCCTTCCCCCCCTTTCAAAGTGTGGAAAGTATTGCTGTGTGTATAACGTGTGACTTCCAGCAGCCAAGTATTACTGGTGCTCTCTGTATCCATTGCCTTTCAGGGTCTTTGCCAAGAACTGGAAGCAAAATTTTATGAAGGGACTTTCAACTGGGAAAATGTAAAGCAACATGATGCAGCAAGTCTTTTAAAACTCTTCATCCGTGAACTGCCTCAGCCACTCCTCACTGTAGAATACCTGAAAGCTTTCCAAGATGTGCAGAGTGAGTAGTGTCCTTTCTGTCTCTGCTGAAAGAATTGATACCTGTGCAGAGAAATTCCTCTTTGCTGAGAAACAAATTGAATAACAACAATATGAGTTCTCTCTTCTAAATATGAGAAGAGATGGACATAATTTTGCTAATGTACAAATAGCATCTTTCATGTAACAACTATTTTAATAGCTTACACATACAATGAAAGCACATTTTCACTTCCTAATGTTTCTGATAGTAGTTAGGAGATGTACAAGGGTTATATGGAAAATGTACATGACACTATTCAGTTTATAAATAGTGTTTGCTTCAAAAGGAAACCACAACAAAGATAAGCAGTTCTTCAAGAAATACAACAAATGATAATTTAGGGTCTTCTATCTGTTTATAAGAGAAGTTAGAGCAGAATAGTCAGAACTGCTGATCATCTACGGTCCCTTGAGATCAGCAAGTTCTTGTGAAAATGTCCTCCTTGCCAACTGGTCACCAAGACAGCAAACATACCAGCTGTAATTGGAAGAGCTTGGTGATAATGAATCTGGAGTGAGAGCCCACATACCTTAATTCCTCAGTCAGTACAGGACTGCAAGTTCTATTCCCCTTGTCTGCAGGCAGAGCAATGGCTCCTTTCTAAGAGGGGCTTTCACAGAATCTCAGAATATTCTGGTTTGGAAGGAACCCACAAGGATCATCAAGTCCAGCTTTTTGAATGGTCTGTATGGGGATTAAACCACCAACCTTGGCATTGTTAGCACCATGCTCCAACCAACTGAGCTAAACTCAGGGTCAGAGAGTTCCCATGGACAGGCAGACTGACAAATATTCTTTAAAAGGTCAGGTTGTGTCATCTCCCAGCTGTGAGCTGCCTTTCAATGCCATTAGGTTGGCCTGAGTAGGGGGCTGGTGCTTTGGCCTGCTGCACAGTGTTGTTGATTTTGCAATACTGAGTGTCAAGTTAAAACTGGCCAGAACGCTTTCAGATGGTGCTGGCAGCAAACAGCTCCACAGGGTTGTTCCATTTACTGGATAGTGATCGGAGCCAGGAGGGTTTCTGCTTGTGCTCCTGAGGTTTCTGAAGGCTTATGTGGTTTTACTTACCCAGAAATACTCAGGTGGCAGGATCCAAACCCCTTTCTATATTGAACCAACGGATTTGCTTCAGAACAGATATAGCACTTCATAGCCTGCCATCGTTTAAATTGTCTGTCTTGTTGGTTGCGTGTAATAAGATTAGGTGGTAGAGAAAAAGGACCATCTCTGTGATAGTAATCAGTGTTTTTCATGATATTGTGACTAAGTAGTGTGGTTAGAATTAAATATTTAAACAACATAATTTGTACAATTTAATTTATTAATTTAAGCAATGTAAGCAACTAAAATTCAGTTGTTGCTTAGGTGAGCAGACAGGAACTCCTGATTTAAGTAATGAATTTTAATTGTTTTGAAATTGTATTTTTGCTTACTTTCCTAGGAAAAGATTGATTCTCATTGCTTTTTGAACATTGTGACATATGGTGTTTTAAATTTAAGCCTTACTTTTAATGTCTGTCTTTCTAAAGCAGGTAGATACACTGCTCTCACTACTTGATGTTTTAAATGGCTATGCAATTTGCCACACATTTATTCAGATCTTTAATTTTCAGTATGGTAGAAATTGGTCAGCAAGGCGGGCATTTTTTTTATTTCATCAATTAAGTTGTATTTTTATTTGGTGGTGTCTCCCAAGTTGATTTGGATGAAATGTATTTGAAATAGCAATTCAGTTGGAATCCCAGCAGGATTCCCAGCATGAGAATAGCCCTGTTGAAATCTGAAATTGTGTGATAAAACCATGTTTTGGAGGTACCTCCTTCCTTGCTTGTTTTATGTACGGCCTGTTTCATTAGGAATCTTCTGAGAAGACTTGCCAAAGCATGTCCTCTAAAGCATGCCAGGAGGAAGTTTATCACAAGTGACAAATGTGAGAGAGTTGGGGCTTTCTGCGCTGCCAGAATGTAGGAGCTCTTCTAGGAGGTGGAGGAGTGTTGGGATGCACTCATTGTCCAGCTTGGGTGCATGATGCACCACTGAGCAATTGGTAAAAGGCAGAACCAATGTTACTTTTCTTTAATTATAGCTTGCCTCGTTTGGTACAGCACTCTCTGCTGTAGATGCACGTTAAGCTTCTCTGCTCTTGGTTTTATCCCCGCTGGTTTGCCGTTGCAGCTGCTGT
Source organism: Ifrita kowaldi (assembly GCA_013398055.1). NCBI lineage: Eukaryota > Metazoa > Chordata > Aves > Passeriformes > Cinclosomatidae > Ifrita > Ifrita kowaldi. The sequence goes on along the minus strand of VZRS01011584.1, from coordinate 680,480 downwards.
TGGTTATGTCGCTGGAGACCTGCCTTACTCAGTGACACGTGGTATTCATTCTGTGTGGGTGACTTGGGAGATCGTGCAACTGTGAAGGCAACCAGAGAAACTGTGAGAGCAGTGTTGAATATACCCTTTCTTATGTTGGGGCACAGGCTCAGAAAGGGAAGAACCGTTAGCTATTCCTTCTTGTAGCATTGCAAAATAAAAAAGAAATCACAAGGCATCTAGAAGACATTGCCAGGAGACTGCTGAGTCACACACCAACTGAATCCTAAAAGAACATTTGGAAATGAGTATCAGAAAACCAGGATCTGCCAGTCCTTTGTCATACTATGATAATTAGCCATGTGTATGCATTCAGCATTTTCCAAGAGGTTTCAACTTAGAAAACGTGCTTTTTGAAGAGTACAAAGAACAATTTCAAAATACTGAGGTCCCTGTGCTTTACTGGCAGATCTCCCAACACGGAAACAGCAACTGCAAGCTTTGAATCTTTTGGTTATCCTTCTACCTGAAGCAAACAGAGACACCCTGAAGGTTAGAATTGTTAATACTATTTTCCTGCATAAGTATTCTGTCTGTGAATCCACTGTAATGAATGCTGTTGTCTTTTTAACTTTCTTTTTTCTTTTCAGTTCAAAGTTAATGCTGAAACTAGTGATTCTCTTTTTTTTTCCCCCCATATTTCACATAACTTTGGGAGAGAAAAAAGAAACTTAGGGCCCTAATTCCTCCCAAATGACTTTTAAGAATGTGTCTTGAAATTTTTCCAGGAGATTGCAACAGTAATCTCCCAGTGAGCAACCTTTTCTCTTAGAAGTTTTGCTCCCTTTTTTTTGCAGCAGCAGTCGTTATTTCCAGTGCAAAAAGTAAACAGTGTTAGAATACAATGGATGTGAGTTTCCTTTTATGAAGTGGGTTTAGCTCTTCATTTTTATTCCTCTTTTCTCTGTGCTGTTTGTTTCTACTCTCAATAAACTAGAAATTTACACTTCCTGTTGCTATTTCTAGCACGTTACATGGATTCTTCCAATTTGTGCTTGTCCTTTTGTAGCAAAGCTATTAATGTTTTTTTCAGAATATGCTTACTGTTAAAACTGTTACAATCAAGAATGAATGCAGGATTTGTGTAGGATGCACAACATCATCTATTACAGGCAAAAAATCCTACTAGGTCTTATTGTTCAAACAAGACTTTCTTTTTGAGTTTGATTATTGTGTGGAGGCAGTCAAGAAGGCTCCTGAGTTGAGCTACAAATATCTGGAACTGAGTTAATTGAAAATTGCCAGTTTCTAGCTGGCTACCTGTCATTCACAATGCAGTGCTTTACTTGTGAATTGCTTACCTTAGAGAATTAGCCACTCCATGTTCCCATAACCATGACAGCTGGCACTATTGTGTTCACTTTCAATTTAACAAATGCCAACAGTAATGTCCTCACAAGCATCTGTGGGATGCTGCTTATGCACCTACATAACAAAGGTTTTGAAAAAAATCTTACTGTGCAGGGCCTCAAAGTCATGTGAATGCTTTTGAAAATATAACCAAAAAACCAAGAAGATTGTTTTACTTCATTACTTGAAGGAAACAAAACTTGCATTACCATTCTGTGAATAAATATATTCACACTTCTATTATTGATTGCTTTCAATGTGGTTTTATTAGGCATTAAGAGCTTTTTCCAAAAAATACACAACATCATGTTTCACTCATATGCTCATTTTCAACTCTGCACATGCTTCACTTTTCACATGCAAAGTTGAGCTGTAAGTTCTGCTCTTGTTTCAGGTACTGCTTGAGTTCCTCCAAAGGGTAATTGATCACCGAGACAAAAATAAGATGACGTTAAAGAATGTTGCGATGGTGATGGCCCCGAACCTTTTCACGTTTCACGGGTTTGGCTCAAAGACTATTGAACAAAGCGAGTTTGTCATGGCAGCTGGGACAGCAAATGTCATGCGCTTTATGATTCAGTACCAAAAACTTCTCTGGACAGTAAGTGTGTTTTTGGGGGGCTGGTGTGGGGGGGACAGAGGATGTAAAATTTCACAGCAAGGTATCGGAATAGAGAAGTCATGTGAAGTCACATTCATGATTTAGAGAAGGATCAGACCAATCCAGCTGGGTTCTTGCTCATAGGTAACTCTTATGGGAGCAAAACAAAAATACCGCGTCTGATGTTAAGCTCTGGTGGTCAGAGTTTGAATATTGTATGTAGTACACGTGAACTCAAAAATAAGTCCTTAGGGTTATTTGTGTTTGGTCTATCAGTATACATTGCTATGGGCAATTCTTTTTGGCTTAGAGATATTAGCAGGAAACACAGTGTTTGAACTCATTGCGCTTTTGGGCCAAACTTAGTATTATATAAAACATTTTTTGATAAAACATGAAATTGTGTCATGGTCTTAAGCTCTAGCTTAGACAAACTGGACAAGTTGGAGGTTTGTTGTCCATCAGCAACTTGAAACAATTTTGACCTTTGCAGCGTGGGAGGAGAAGTAATTATCACCATTTTACACACTGAGTGTCAAGTGAATTTTTTTGACTGAGAAAAATAAAAACACTGAATGATTCCACTTCTCTTCCCCTGAGAGCTTACTGAATGGAATATTGTATTACAAATGCAGCATTTTAAAATTGTTTCACAGTTTTATATTATTTGAATCTTTAGTTATTACTGGAAAGAAATACTATTTTTGAGTTCTACCTGATAATCTGGCCGTTTACAAAGTTTTGGTAAGAAAATTATGTAGTTATTCGTGCTTACTCTATATTTATCTAGATTCCAAAGTTTATTGTTAACCAAGTGAGAAAACAAAACACTGAAAGCCAGAAGAAGGAGAAAAAGGACAAAGCTATGAAGAAACTTCTGAAAAAGATGGCATATGACCGGGAAAAGCATGAGAAACAGGAGAAGACTACTAATGATGTAAGGAAACATACATCTGGAATGCTTTATTAATAGGACCGTAATTTTTAGTGGAAAAAGTGGATATAGCAGGGGGAGATATTTATGTATTCATTTATTTATTTATTTATTTACTTACTTACTTACTTAACTGAGAACTTCAGTAGATAGCAAGTTAATGTGGATTTCACAGTTTATGGGTTACCGGCATGACACATTTAGAGGATTGTACTGGTTCTGTGTTTGTTTTCACAGCCTTTTCGAAATATTTCTGTTCTGAAAAATGACATCCCACAGGTTGTTTCAACGTGGGCATTTGAAATAAATATACATTAGGTCAGTGTCTGTAGAGAGAGCAAGTGTTGTGACAAGACTCAGTATTACTGAGCCCATGTTTAGATATGTTGTTGCCCACTGGAAGTCACAGCAGATCATGTGTTTACTTAAAAACTAAATATCTAGATTTCACTACTTCATATTTAAAAGTGTTTAGAAACACATCTAGCATTTCATTCTTCTTCCATCTACAGGAGTTCCAAAACCACTGAACTCTTTATCCCAGTCTTTAGCTAGAACATGCACCACCTGCCCAACCCAAGAAACCCCAAAGGATGAAACAAACGTGAAAAACTGATAAACTGCTTCTTATGCAGCTATTGTCCCAGTGGCTACTGCCAGCTTATCCCAGTGTATATAATCCACAGTTCAGTATCTCTCCTTTAGGTAATTGACTTCTGCCAGACCCATCAGTGATGTCGAGGCATAAGTTTCAGTGTAACGCTCTTCAAACATTCTTTGAAATACAAAAATCCTGTGGCAATTATAGTGTTAATTTTTCCTGTAGTTCAGAAAGATTTTAGTTGAGCTGTTCCCACTGACATCAAAACTTTAAAAATGCATTTCGTGAATGTTGAAATTGTTTATAATTTTTACAATTATGATTTTTTGAAACTTTTTGGCCTATACAATTATAGTACTTTAATTATAAAGCATTTGAAGTACCTTATTCCAAAGTTAGTTTAAACACATGAACAGGTAATACCAAATATGTGTATTCTGATACCATAATGAAAACGTATCAGATTTGGGTGGTATGAGAATCTCGTGCTTGGGTGATACGAAAATACCCCCTTGTGGGTTGGAGTCACAGTGAAGATTCTGGTGAGGTAGAGTCATCTTGTGGTCGCTGGTAGAAATGCAGTGTTCTGAGCAGTCTGGTTTTCTTACCAAGTGCGTGTATGTCAGACTGTTGCCAAAAAAAGGGTTGTCATGTTCTTAGAAAGGCATTTTTAAAGCTTTTAAGCAGAAAAAAATATAATGTGGCAAATGAATATGCTCTATATCCAGAATCTGCTGGAGACTTACATTTCAGTGTTCCTACTTCATTTTCTATGCAGTATTTGACATGTATCTTAGTGTCCAAAATTAATTAATTCCCCAGGCATCACTTTGCCTTACTTTCGTATCTGTGTATATGAAGGAATCGTGACACAGAATGACTTACATATAATTTTAAAATAAAGCTAATTAAACACTGTAATCTGTTTTTCTTGTCTAATAAGAAAAGAATTCTTTGAATTCAATTCAGTCGAGTTATGATGACGCTTAATGCTGCCATCCTGTGTTCAACACAGAAATAACAGCAAATACACGGAAAAGTAAATGCTGTTTCAAGTTCAGATATTGGATTTTTTTTATAACTCAGTGCAAAGATATGTCTTTTTAATCCACTGGGGAGTTAGGGCTGAGGTCTTTTAGAGTAAATTATGCCTTTCTAATCCACCGGGGAGCTACAACTGAAGCCTCATGTAATATTCTTACTTGAATGTAAATGTAAAGTTACTATTCAATAATTTTCTCTAAGCCCTACAATTCTGTGCAGATTTTCGTCAAATTAAATGGTACAATTTTTTACAAATCCTTTATGCTTAATTCAAGCATTCAGTAATTTTGGGTGCTTGAGAACGTATTACTCTTAAAATCATATTCACAAATTGATAAGGCTTCATTGTGAATGACAATTTTATACATTTTTCAAGTAAAAAAAAGTCTCATTCTTTCAGGAAAATTTATTGTTTTGGGGTTTTTTCCTCTCCAATTTTCAATTTATACTGCTTTAATTTAAAAATTAGGTGACTTCCTGTGCAGTTGCTGAACTACATTTCACTATTAGATTGCAAGTGAGGCACCCAAACTTGTGGTGAATTCCCACTCCCATGAAACCTGTTTGAAACTTTGGATACCTAATTATCTTGTGGGCTGCTAAATAAAAGCTAAGGAAAGTTTCTAACACTTGCTGTGGCACCCCACATGATTAAACATAGATGGACAGAGCCTGAGTCCCTTCCATACTCTCCAGAAATAACTCAGTATCTGCATTCTTAATAGCAGCTCATTTGGATAAAATTTCATCTTAGCTCTGATGAGGCCTCTCTATCTAACACATGTACCCTTTTGAGACAGAGGTTAAAAAGCATTTACTGCAAACTTCAGGTGAGATCTCTGTACAGTACTGAGAGTGGTTAATGTTAGAGGGCTTGTGAGGGTTAATTGCTTTTTGGGATACCTGTGCATACCTATGGCTCCAAGTCAGTGTTAGGGATTAAGTCTTTATGTTGGTGTCGGGCTGAATAATGCTCTAGACAGGCAAAAAAAGATGCCCTCAGGACTGGAAATTTACCTACTGCCTTTAGCCAGATGTATACCATCTGTCATTGTACTCCTCTATATGGTGCAATTGTTCCAAAAAAAGGGAGCAGTGCACTGGGCTGAGCTACTGCAGGTTAGAAAAACCGTTGTATCCCATGGCCCTTCTGTTTGTATGATCTTTTTGAATTTACACAGAGTAACCTTTCTGACTCCTGCTGAATCTCTCACTCGCTGCAGTGCCAGATTATTTACTAAAAAAAATTGCTAGCTGCTAAATCATTTCTCTGTGTATGGTTTTCCAGTTTTTTGTCCCAAACTAGGTGCAGTATTTTGCAGCCCAAATAGATCAACTGCTTTGCATTTCTTTCAGACTTTGCCTACCACGCAGCAAGAACCTTTTGAAAATCAATTTTGTTCTTCATAATGTTCATGCCCCATACCTGCTTGGTATGTTTTGCACCTTTAATAAGTATAAATAATATTCCATCATTAGTGAAAATATTGCATAGTCACTTACATTTCTCTCTGCACCTAGAGTGAAAAATATTTAAGTGTGTCATGAAAAATGGAATGGAAGAAACTGGGAGAGACCCACCCCAGATCCTATAGCCAGGCAGCTGCTCTTCTTTGTGATATGTAGATGCAAGTCTCTCTGAAAAGGAAGGGTTTGAAAGAAGATTAGTACCTCACAGGTGACTGCTGTGCCTTCTGCAGACTAAATGTTGTAGGCCAGTGTATTTTCCATCAAGTAAGGATGTACTGTCTTCAGTTTTTTTAAGAGTGCAAGTACCTAATTCAGCCAGGGGTTGCAGTGCTTTAAATCTGACCTGAGAGAGCCGGTGAGGCAGGAGAGGGAACTTGCTAACTGAGTAGCGTAGGTGACCCACTCCTCAGTGCATTGTCAATTCTCTCATAGGTTCATGGCTTAATATGTTGTGATATGGAGCCTCTAGCTTGGGTGTATTGAGCTGTGTTGTGTAGAGAATGTCAGCATTAGTCCTTCTGTCATTCAGCTCTGAGAGGTTTTAGGCCACATTTTCTTTCCCACCAACTTGCACAGTGTATGGGCTAGGGGATGCTCAGGTTCTGTTCTCTCTATAGTTTGGCAGCATGAACATATTGTGCAGCTGAGCATGATTTCTGGAAATGCAGGTGGTGAAAGTGGCAAAATGCATTAATTAGCTGAGCTAATAATGACTCTCAGTGAATAAACAAAGTAATTATTCTGTTTGATCTGTGACCGTAATGTTAGAGCTCTGTGGACATTTCTTGTTCTTTCTCTCAGGTACTCAAAGCAGACTGCTTTTTAAATAATTTATCATATGCCTGCTGTGTAGCAAAAAAAAAAAAGTTACCCAGCTGAAAGTCAGAGAAACTTCACTAAAATCAACTGAGACAAAATAATAAAGAACTGTATACAAAAATGAAAGCTAGTTTAAATTTACCATGCTGAATTTGATGGAAGACCAGTTAGGGACATCTATAAATAATCATTTCATCCATAAAAATTTCATTTCTTTTTGCCAGGATCCCAAAAGTTTGGAAGGAGGCAAAAAATTTTTAAGCAGGATTTACTACCTGGCAGATGGCTACAGACACTGTTTCCATAGGTGGAGGCTGTAAAGAACAGATTTAACAAATCTAGAGATAAATCTAGGGGAAATCTCATAGAGATCTCTTGCAATCTTACGAATCTTTGATTCCACAATTACTACACAGCAAATTCTCAGTATGATGGTTCTTACTGCTTTAGACAGAAAGAGTTATGATGTCTGGTATTTTTAAATTGATAAATAATAAGACTGGACACAAAAGGATTTTTTGGTTAAAATTGCTTACCATAACTCATCATTTGTATAGTAATGAGCCTTCAGCTTTCTCAGGAAGCTGTTCTTCTGATTCTGCTCATGTTTGTACTTGTTCTATACTCATTTAACTCTGATGGTTTCAGAGAAGCTATTCTAGATTCACAGGTGCCCAGATTTATTCATTGATTATGGAAGAAAAACTGTTCAGCCTTGCAGTTGGGTAAATGGAGGGATGGGGGGTGGGAAAGAAGAGAGTGAACTGTCATAATGAACCTCGAGTACAGAGACTCTTACTTTCCTTTCCTATCAAGATGAGTACATTTGGGTAAAGGATAATGTAATAGGAATAGAAAAATCCCCAGGAACAGAAATGAGGACCTTATTCACAAATAAATTACGCCTTTTGTAACTTCAAATGTCATGTACCTGCAAGTTGGACAGAAAAGCTGTTCTTGGAGCCCTCCTATTCTGTAGCTAATATTATTAATATTCATCATCAAGGACTTGTGGGTTGAAATAAAATACAAATCCATTATGTAATCAGACCTGCAGGTTGACTAGCTGAATATATTCTGGACAACAAGAAACAGGGAGAAAAACCTGCAGTAGCGAATATCTGTTTTTAAAAAAAATGAAATTTACAAAGAGGAAAGAAGAATCCTTTAAAGTAGAATGATCCATGAGTACTTCGTGTTTTCTTTTTTTTTGGCAGGAAGTTCAGATTAAATGAAACTGGACAGGTTTCTTCCAGAAGTTTTAGCAGAGGGTCGGTGCAGGGGCATTACCTGGTTTTCACGCCTGCAGCAAGACTTTTCCATATCAGTGTCACATGCTTCTCATCATACCAAAGTGTGTTCTTGATGTAGCATAATTGTTATTGTTATTCTTAACATCTTTGAAAAATAATTAAACACTACTGTTCTTGTGTTCTGAAGCTCTCCCTGTCGTCCCGAAAAGCTTTGAAGGTCGGATGTAATTGACTGAACTGCTGTGTAGTCACCGTGTGTTTGTAGTGAAGTGTAGTAGACAGTGAAGTACAGAGCACTGTACTTACTTACTTATTCCATACTGTATTTTGAGAAGCTCATCAAAGCCAGCTGCTAGCAGCTTTGTTCCAACACTCTTATTGCTTTGCAGACTGATGTTCCTCAGGGAGTGATACGGGTGCAAGCTCCTCATCTTTCCAAAGTTTCCATGGCAATACAGCTGACAGAAGAACTGAAAGCTGGTGATATAGTAGCCAGGTTTCTCAGCCAGAAAAGGTATAAACACGTCTTTGTTTTATCGTGTCAGAAGTGTCTCTTTATTTATTATATCAAGGAAAAAGTTTTAAAATACTCAAAGTTCAGGTCAGTTCATGAACTTTTGGGCTGAATTTAGCCATCAAAATACTTACTTGAGGAATTAATGCTTTTAAATGTCATTAAAGCTCAGGAAGCCTTCAGGAGTATATGAGTGCTGTTAGTAAAAATTTAATTGCTATTTAATCTGATGGGTCAGCAGTAGTTTTGTCATTTTCTGGGGACAAGTCAGAAGGGAACTCCAAGAAAATGGAGGAATGAGGAAAGAAGAAAGAAACTCTTGTTTAAAATAATGCATTTATATATAACAGCATAATAGGCATTGGAATATAATGATGTGCAAATGTCATGCACATGAAATTATTTTAAAGGAAAGCTACATTTTAGTCATTCAAATCCATTTAGAAAGGGAGAAATTTTAATCAATCCTTTGAAAAAAAAATATAAAATTAACACACCTGTTCATCATATATAACTATTCAGCTAAAGCAATAATATGGTATATTAGTTGACATTAAGAAGATGCTTTTTCCTAAATGCTGTTATAGAGGTTTAGATTGTCAGAAAGGTATTTTCTGGCTGAGATTAAGCAGTGAGAATAATAGAATCCCTTTGTAATACAGGGACTTTATTCTTCCACTGTCTTTTACTTCTTTTAGTTGCAATACAATTAAATCCAGCAAGAATGTGGTTTCTACCACCCAATCATAAGGCTTTTTCTGAAATATGGAATATTTGAGGGAAATGCTTACTTTTGCATCAGCAGTAAAAGAAAAATCAGAGGGTAAATATCAAGCTACTTGCTAATAACAATTAAATTCTTTTCTAAAATCTGCAGCTTCCTCACGTCTCTTATTTTACCTTTTCTGTAGTGTATGACTCACGTGCAGGACTGTTCATTTGCACTTGCATGCAAGGGTATTCTTGTTCACCGACAGTACCAGCAAGCACACACACAAAGGATTTGTGATGGGTTCAGTGCTGATCTTAATTAGCATAACTTCTCCCAGACATGTCTAGGTGACCGATCCACAAGCTCCTTCATAATATCATCATTCATTGTGTTCTGTTCCCTACAGTGGAAGTGTCCAAACACTCAAGAAAGAAGAGGTCTTTCTTTATGAAATAGGAGGAAATATTGGTAAGAATGGCTTCTGAACAACTTCTTTTGCTAGGATAGGATTCCTTGGCACATTGTCCATGGGCTTCACTGTGGTTGCATTTTTATTCATGTCCCTAGTTCTCCCTGACACTAAGGTAGACAGTTAACCTTGTGGAGAAGGCAGCAGAGATGTTGGTGTGATCATTACATTAGTAGTATCTTATTATCTGTCCCAGAGGAAGTTGGCAGCTGTAACAGATGTTCCTGATACATATGTACAGTGAATAAGCACAGAAAGGTTGGATACAAAGGTGCTTGAAGTTCATCTTATTCATCTCTTTGTATTGAGGCATAATAAGTGAATTTACAGTCCTTCATGTTCTGCATTTGAGTGTCACTTGCAGGTTCGTTTCGGGGGAAGAAAATGCTCAACCAGAAAATGACCATGTGATAAAATTTTCCAACAGTCAGTCTTTCCTGCTCTGCCTATTCCAGACCCTTTTGATTAAAGTAAATAATAGAAGATCAGCAAAGTTAATGCCAAGGATAACTTTGAACACAGTTCTAAAATTTTCTTTCATGAATGCAAGAGTATTTTTGCATTAGGAATCAGTTTCTAATCACAGTATTTTTCATATGCCCAGGAAAATAAAAAGAGAACTAGAAAGCAATTGTAGATTGGACTTACATTTATTTTTTCCTTAACTGTGACCTATTAGACTTATTTGGAGTTATAAAATTAAATGCACTACTTCTGTCCTCTGCAAGTTTAAATTCCGTATGTAAATTGCTACTTCTGGCATTTTTCTTTTTTACCTAATCACTATTATAAATCAATTTTTTGCATGTATGTCTAAACCAAAAGACTTAAATAAAAATAGCACTTCCCTATGTTTCCTGCAACAGATATGTTTTAGTATTTTTACTAAATCTGATGGCCAAAAAAAACAAGTTACTAAGATAGCTGGATGCCAGATGAATGTATTATATGTTCTCTTGCAAATTCAGGATGTACATACATTTCTTATGCCTGCTAAAGCTGGTTGCAATTCCAGGTGTAAGACTTTTTTAAAGGAGAGGAATATCTTTTTTATTCTACAGAGGTGTAATCATGCAGGAAAAATGGTTTTGTAACAGAATTCCAGTGAAACTGGAACAACCTACTGTTACTTTAAGCATGTGGCAGAAATTGCATTTCTCTTGGAGAAAGTGCATGGGTAGTTGCAGATTTGTTTTTGTTTCGTTATGACGTAGGTTAGAAAGCTTAGATGTTTTTTCTGTCAGAATGGTTTACTTCCAGAGAATTTCAACTTTAATCAGTCCTTACTAGTCCTTATTAATACTCTCAGTTAAGGTAAGAGAAACTCCCTGCCTTTAACCTGCTGCACAGGTTTAAGTAAAGCAGGTGGCCTGACCTTTGCCATCTGTCTCAATGGGCTTGAGTCATGTAGAGGGAGCCCAAAACAAGAAGACTCGAGGGGCTCGTGGTAGAAGACGACTCATACCCTTACACTTATGCTCATAATTGTAACAAGCACAGTGCTGTGATCCTGTCCCCTGGAAGATGCAGCTGCTGAATGTCTCCAGACATCTCTTGGGTAGCCAGTACACAGTGGGACTTCAGGGCGCTGAATGGGACTTCTGCCACTGCTTTGTCACTAGGACTGGCTGGACAGGGACATGGCAAAGCACTGTCCCCATGCTCTCACTGCCTGAACACGCTGCACTGTGTGGAGGAGAGGGGTTCAGCAGCATGGGCAGTTCTGGTCACAGAGGTTGGGATTAAAATCCTAGAGAGAGCAGATGGATACTGTGCCTGCTTGAGCACGGAGTCTTGCCTGCTCTGTGCAGGGAGTCCAAAGAGCTGGCAGACAAACTCAGCTGCAGCATTCCACCTGTGCTTGCCTCCCATGTCAGGAGTGCAAGGACTGACAGCATCTGTCTGGCACGAGCCATCCACCCCAACCACTTGTGCAGCGGAGCAGAAGAGGGGCTGTGATGTAGAGCTGCACATGCATGAGATAATGCTTTGCCTGCAGGGGAATGGGAAGAATGTGCAGATCTTGATAGATCAGCATATGCTATTCTCATCATAGCTACTAGACATAAATTAATTGCCTGTAGTTCACCAAGAACAGTGTACTATTTTCTCCTTCTAGGACAGCAACTATTACAAGTGCTGTGCAGAACAGCTGACTTAAGAGGAGCAGGATAGGGAGTAACATCTCCTTAGCAAGGAAAAACCTTGCACAAACTTAGCATTTAAAAAGGGGGAAATAACCTGAAATTTTAACGGGCTCCTATGCAAATGTGGACATAGTTTTTGGATATAATAATGAGAAGACCAGGACATTGCTCCTTTTTTACTAAACCCTCGCAGAGGGGAACTCCCATCTGCATGGTCTGTATGAAGAATCTGACCTAGAATGTGTCACAGAGGTAGAACAGCCCCTCCTCTTCTTCCTCTTGTCCCCTTTGTCCTTAAAGCAGATGGGAAGGGTAAGAGCACCTCCAACTTTTATGTGCATTGTCCTTTGTTAAAAAACCACAGAGAGACTTTGAAAATGTAAATGGAGTAAAACAGTAACAGGAACTTTGAAAGTTGTTTCCTTTCTCTTTTGTTATTGGTGTGACCACGTGTCTTTTCTGTTCCTAGGAGAACGCTGCCTTGATGATGATACCTACATGAAGGACCTATACCAGCTCAACCCAAATGCTGAGTGGGTTATAAAACCTAAGCAGAGCTAAGCTCACAACTAATGGCAAAACTTCCAACCTGTGGACTTATGTTGTAAGGCTGAATGTTTCAAAGGGATAGTGCGTCCCTTCAACATTCAACCATTATGTATATTAATAGGACTTTATCCAGTTAAAAAAAAAAAAAAGGTGATGGTGACCCAACAGTTATAACCAGTAAACTTCCAGTTTTATTTGCAGCAAAATTTTGGAGATAGCACAGTTTTCCCACTCATTGTTTGAAATGAACATAAGTACCTTATATATTTTATATATAAGTACCTTAAATATTTTAATGGCACTAATCTACCTCCCGTCTGGTAGGTCTTGTTTAAGAAGAATTTATTTTTCAAACAGGTGTTTAACCTCTTTATATTAGAGATCTACAATCTGTTTGTGTAACATTTTGTGTTCATATAGATCTTTCTAGTACAATAGAGAACCAAACCCTGATCAGCACTCCTGAATGGTACAGTATTAAAAATACCTAACCCACTCACATGAATTTCCCAAATAAGTGTGAATTTCACAGGAAAAAACTGCAATGCAATGTATTTTGTCTTTGGAAGTCCTAATTTAAAGTTTGATGAAAACTATTTAAAAACAACTGTGAAAATGCTTTCTATGCAGCTTTTTTGCTAGATCTTTTAAGTATTTTTTTCTTACTCCAGTTGATTGTACTCTTGAGATTATTAAAAAAAAAGGAAAGAAAAAGCAAAGAAAGGATCATGTGACAAGGTGAGTCTTTTTAAAGCTCACTACTCTTGGCATTGTTGTTTCTGGCATATTGTCATGCACTAGAAAAACCTCTTAGGTTTTTCAGCAGTGATATGCAGCCATGTTACATACACTGATTTCAGGTTTTTTGGACAGCTGATATCCTGAGTTTTGTGATCTGCCAAAACTTTTCAATTATTAGCACAACAAAAACTTTCAGGAAAAATAAAACAACTGTGGAAGGAAACTGTAGTCTAAATTTCATAGGTAGCAAACCACTAAGCCTTTGACTCAAAACCAGTGTAAGGATTGTGGATATTACCTACCATCAACTTTATATCTGGTCTATCCTGGACGAGGCTAGAAATCAAGTTCTGATTTCCCTGATGTTGATAGATGCTGTCTAAACCACTTCAAAAATTAATAGTCCAACAGAGAACTATTGCAAATCCACCCCTTTGCAGGGAAGGACTGAAAGCTCCCTGTGGAATTCACTGATAATGAATTATAGGCTGATGAGGCTTGTTGCAGCACGAAGACCTGTGGCCTGGAGCTCTAGAGCCCCAGTCCCACATCAACGCTTTGGGCTCCCTACCTTGTGTACCACTTTACAATTTATTTGTAGACTAGCTCAGCTCAGCTGTGCTCAAGTGCTTACACCTGCATGCTGACTACCTGAAGTAACTACTGTGAAATTGTATTCTTGGAATGAAATACTTTCTTTCAATGCACACAAAGAATTATATTGACCTCATAGGGAATATTCTACATACAATCAAGGACTGAATGACTTTTTTTTTACATGATCAAAGCTGATTAAAGGAATAAAGGACCTTTCTGCTGAGCTTTGGATATGGGCCCTGACTGTGTTGACAAAGTAGCCACTGGAACTCTCCCTTTTATATACAAGCAGTGAAATAGAACCCTGAAAGGTCATAGAAAAATTAGACATCTGCTGATTAGTTATCCACAGCATATGAACAATTTTGAGGCCATGTGTATTTATTGTTCCCTAAAGTCAAAGGCTGTCTTTGTATGAAGAGGCAGCATTGCACTGGATGGTTCTGAAAAGCAGGATGAGTAAAAAAGGAAATTTTTCTAATGTGACTGTACTGCCCTCGATGCTCCACCTACTTGGGTATCCCCATGTGGTATAGCACTGTGCCACTATGGGCAAATCCTCTAAGATAAACCACTTTTGTCTGTTGAACAAACCACACTCCCTGTTCTTCAAATGTAAGGAATAGAGTAGTAAAAAAGTATGATGCTTAGGTAAACATTTGTGAACCTAATGTAATAAATATAAGGGGGTTTTTTTGACATGTAATATGAAAATGATGTGTGTTTTCATAATACATTATAGTTCTGTAAAAGATTACTTGTTACTGGAACTCTAGGCGTTGTTTTAATCAGGAGCAAAGTGCAGATGATAGGAACAGCTGTTCCTAACAGTTTTGGTATAAAATTGCAACCAACCTGTGGTTATGATCTCTTAAATAACTTTGGTTTTGGTTTAGTGCCATTATTTTTTTTAATTTAAAAAAGTTCTTTTGTAATTAAATGTTGTTTTTTCTGACTTCTTTTCTCATTCGAATTCTTATGTGTGTGCATAAAACATACCCAAACGACACTAAGCTATGATTATTTCATAATTTCACGTTTTACATCTTTGTAGAGAGCTTGTAGTTTTGTGTATGACAAGAGACATTGATAAGTCGAAGTCTTGCAAAATGAATGCCTGCTGGAAAAGGAAATAACTGGCTAGAAGTTTAGAACTTTGCTGCAATTGCAATGCACCTCTGCTAAATTTGTAATATAGGAATTACTGGGTACATGCAAAGGAACAGAAGACTTCTCAGTGCTCATTGAAAATACTGGCTCTTAATTCCTCATAATTAAGTAATTAAATTAGGGCACAAGTGGGAAGCCCAAAACGCATTCAGGTAAGCTGATAAGAATCTTTTATAATTAAAAAGACAATGCTGTGTTAGTTGATTATTTGGGGTAATTTGGCAGGCCACCATTGTTTGAGTGATGACTTGGGAAACATGTATGCAAGGGTTTTTTCACCCAGCTGACAGATTAATGATTTGCACACTAAGTGTGCAACCCTGTGCAGGCAGAGCAGCGGGGTCTGGGGAGAGGAAGGCATGGGAAAGAAGGTGATGGTCCCTCTTACCACTGCCTGGATGTTGTAGAGCATGTAGGGATGGTTTTGTGCTCAAAAATCCTCTGGTGTATATTGGGGGAGGGAAGGGAAAGGTCCTCAATGCTCATATGGGGTGCACACACCTTCTCCCACCGGCTGTTCTTCTCCAAAGACTGCAGAGTTTGCACTGATTTTCCATAGCCTCCTGTTCTTCCCCACCTTGTGTGAAGCACATGCACCATCCATGGGTGCCAGTAGCAAAGGTGTCATCCCCACCACCTGCCCCCTGTGTGAGCAGCAGCGAGGCAGGTTTATCTCACGTTGCAAGTCAACAAGCAGCATCTGTGAGCATTCCACTGAGGTGTCAAGAAGACAGTAGGGAGCAGGAAGATGAATGGGTCTGGATGTGTTGGAAATACTGGCTGAATTTCTGTCAGGCCTTTCACTAAGCAGTGGCATGACTGAGATGAATTCAAAGGTAAGGAGATGCACTTTTTGGCAGTGAGCCAACCAACAAAGAAGGAAATGCTTGAGAAAGGCCTGCTTGAAACTTTTCCCAGCCCATTATTTCTTTGTCAGGCATTCTTAAAAGCAACGTAACTGTCCAATAAAACACACTCTTTTCCTAAGTATTGAGTTAAATTGCAGCAGCAAGCTAACTTGCCAAAAGATTGCTAAAGACATTTCCTCAGTATCACACTTAAATGCATCTTAGGATTCTCTGTTGTGCTTCTATCTTTAAAAGGTTGCAGCCATTCAAAAAGTATAAAATGTGTATGTGCTGATTTTACAGCAATATTTGTAATAATTTTTTTTTATGTAGAGCAATGCTTTAAAGATATTCATACCACTGTTTGTGTTTGCACACAGACCACATCTGAGAGAGGTCAGTACCTATCATCCCCATTTAATAGATGGGAGAAGTGTTCATAAATGGCTGGCTTGTGGCTAGAAGGGGTGAAATCAATCTGATTTGTAGAAACCAAATATGATCCTCCAAAAATTGCTTTAAAAATCTGCTATATTGCCAGTAACAGCAGTATAGCAATCACAAATATGGCTTCAGGGGATTCTTTTAATAAATACAATGCTGTAATTTTTAGCCTGGTTTCCAAAGGAAATTTATCTGGGGTAATCTTGCTACCTTGTGTGTGTCTTCTCCTAATTACTTTTGAGTCTGTTGGCAGACTTTAGTAATTTTTGGCAAATGCAGTGGGAGGGAAGGCATGCGTCAAAAAATAATTAAGCTTCTATGGGCTTCATAAAACTAGGTAGTAGGAGTCCTTTGTTCAATGGGGAGATGACAGCATAAGCTCCACCTTCATTTAGGCACCAGGACAGAAGTGTGAGAGAAACCATACACATGCTCTGGCCATGGAGGAAGGCTGTGCTCGGAGCTCACAGCCAGCGAGCGGGATTTGGCATCAGGCCTTTGGAGGCCTGAGAAAGCACTTGCTTGTGTTGCCGCCTGCTTTCTGAATCTTCTTTGTTGACGTGATGTGGGTGATTGTTGCAGAAGCTGCAGTTGTTCTCCTGGGCTGGCTTTTGGGGTGCAGCCTCTCTGCAGCTTCTGGTTAGTACAACTTATGCCCATACCCTTCATGTGGACTGTGGACTTCCAGCCTGAGCTGTACCCACAGCTGAACGCGCTGATGCAGGTGAGGAGGTGGGTGAGAGTGAGGTGAGAAGTAACTCTCCTCACTCTGCTTGTAGGGCAGTTGGAAATTAACTTCATAATCAGATCTAAAACTGGGCGGTATCAAAGGACTGCCTTTACTTGCAGGTTTTAAACCATCGTGGGAATACAGCTTGCCATTCATGAATCATACGGAAGTGGTGGTGGCTCAAAAGCGCCGCAGGTATTATTACTCCTTGACAGTCCATTTTGGGATGCCTGAAAGGATCCTTCCTTCTCCCTATGGCATGGTGAAACCAATAACTAATGCTCATTTGCATTGAGAGCCACAGTCTCTGTATTTTACCTATCGAACGAGCTTTGCCCTCTGTGTTACCATTGTGCCTCTGTAATGCGGTTACTCCTGAAAACAAATTGTCTCGGTTCCCGTGGGCACTCTGCTCACATGCTGTGTCGCTAGATCAGGTCCTGCAGGGCAGCCAGTTCTGTGCTTCTTTCCCGTGGGATTCCCTGTGCCTTCCGAGCGGTGACACCGCCACCTGGTTATCCGCGCACGGGGATGTGCGTTTGCCGTCCGCCGTCATTCACCGCCAGCCCGGGACAAGCGGAGGGTCAGTCCTACAGCACTCGCGTCTCTATTCCGTGTCCAAGGGCCGCCTCGGGGCCAGAAATCCCTGGAAGCTGCCAGGGGAGGCTGTAGCTCGGTGTCTCGGCCCGGCCCCGCCGCGCTTTACCCGTGTTCTCATTCCCGGGGCGGGGGCGGCGGCAGGTGGCGGTGCGGGGCCGCGCTCCGCCCCGCTCCGCTCCCTTCTGCGGGGAAGTGGCAGCGTAAGATCCGCTTTTCTTTAGGCGTAAGATTCGCTTTTCTTTAGGCACCGGAACAGAAGCGTGGGAGAACCGTAAACATGCCCTGGCCGTGGGGGAAGGCTGTGCTTGGGGCTCAAAGCTTGGTGTCAGGGCGTTTGGAGGCTCGTTTGGAGAAGTGATCACCGTGTATTCCTGTCTGCTTTCATGCCGTCCATACTGGCAGCTGCACCAAGGCATGTATTTAATTTAATGCTTTTTTCTCATGCCTGTGACTGGTGATGCAGTACGTAACTCACGGATCTGAGATGGTGCAGCAGGCAGGGACAACTTCGATGTCCAATTCCCTGGACACAGTGAAAGTGAACATAGAAACTTTGCACAGCAGAAAATCACAGGTTTGGGTGTGTTACTGGGTATCCCATGCTCGTTATCAAGATGTACAGATGTACAACACACTCCAAATGATCCAGAATAAATGAAGGAACACATAATTGCTTGGAAACGTCTGAGGTTCCAAACTCTGAGCTGTGTTGGATTAGCAATTGGAAACTGGTTTCTTGCTTATTCACTTTTCCCCCTAGTCTCAGAAGATTTTTTTTTTTGTTTTATATCTTGATGCCTTCTGATTTTTTGCCTCAGTTGAAATTTATAGCGTGTCTTACCTAATTTAGTTGTCTTGATTATATTCTAATATGTTCCCACATTGGCTCTGTTAGTTGTAAGGCAAATGAGCTTCTGAGCCCTTATTCCGGATGTTCCTCCTCTGCTACAGTCTGCCAGAAGCTGTCTTTATTCATAACTCTCCTTCAGCCTGTGCAAAGAGAGTTTCTTCCAGCAGGAACCTGAGTAGGTGAAGTAGTGCTGAGTGTCCTGGGGCTTTGCACGGCTGTGAAAGAGCAGAGAAGTGTCCATTGCAGTATTCCTCTCAGCCTGCTGTGCATCGGCCTCATTCAGTGCAGCATTTTGCTTCCATAACAGCAAAATCTTAGGATGGAGCCCGGTGATATTCATTTGGAATACTGTTGATCTTGAAAGAAGCAGGTTTTTCTGAGATATGATAAGGCTGAAACCTTATTGTGCAACCTTGGAGTACTGGCAAAAATATCTGCTGGTGCTTTTAAAGTGCTGTTGTGAACTGAAAAAAAAAAAAAAGGTTTTTCTTCTCATTGTGTTCAGCAATGAGAGAACAGACAATTCTGACATAGTTAGGAGTTCAGCTATGTTTTTGAAAAAAAGTAGATCAGAAAACATACTATACAGATACCTTTTTAATGGTTTAATTTTTTCCACCAAGATGACGTGTTTTTATTTTTTTATAGATCTCTGCTGAGAGGTTATCCTGATTTTCCTTACGTTTTTGCTAGATGGTAGAAGGGAATGTGAGAGAATTACCCTGTTGATAGTTTGGGGTTTTTACTGAATGGAAGCTTATTGTTTAAGTATTGTTAGATAATGATGGGCCAGTATATGAACATGAAATGAGAGTACTTCAGAAGAGGATTTTTATTTATTCCAGTTCCCTCCAAGTTGAGAAAATGTGGCGGCCAAGTCTGTAGACCAAATATGTCTGTCATTCCATGCAGAACTGTTTCACCACAGGTATTCTAGGAAGAATCAGAAGAAAATACCCACATTCCCCACCCTGGAATGAGGAGATGGTCTCCTGTAGGTGGTGTTGCCGGCACTCAAAGGCAGGCATGAGAACAGCGTGAGGCTGAGCAGGGTTTTTCCCTTTTCTTTTTTTCTTTTTAAATTGGCTAATTTTTCTCTTTGAATGCTGCTGTTGTTGGGAATAATGAAAATTATTGTGAAAGCTCAGCAGTAAGTTTTTTCTGTACAACCACAATGTGGGTGTTTGGGGTTTATGAATAGAATACACAGGATTCCAAGACTCTGCTCTGAATTTTTTCCAAAGAATTTCTAAGTTGCTTATATCAAATCCTCTTGGATCATTATAAAAAGGAATTGAGCAAGTACAGAAATACTTGCTGAACCAGTGATAAACCATTGGTAAATCTAGGAACAAATTTTTTTGGTTTTTTTCTGCCAATACACCTGTGGCTGTGGCACAGTAAATTCTAAAATCAATTGGTTCTGGGAAAAAATAATTACTGCATAACCTGTACAACTAAACTGCATAATTAGAAATGCTGCTGATGACAGGACTGGGATCCAGGTCAGTGTATTAGACACTGTCTTACAAATCAGTGTGCTGGTGAGATGTCCTTAAGCTTGCAAAATAACTTCCTGAAGATTCCTTGCAGAGTGTGAGCAATCCTGCTTAGAGTAGTTATTCTTAACTTGCCTATACCCTTACTTTTAGGTAATTTTATCCCTCCTACTCTTTTAGAAAGCCTTTTAGCATTATTTGAGCAGTCAGTAAAAAAATCCACCCTTACGGTGTTTCCATCTAAGCCAGTGTGTTTCACCTACATTATGCACAGAGGAAAAGGCCAGAAATAATATTCATCTATGTAACCCCAGAAGGCAGAGCTGTTCCAAACAAGTATGTTCTAAAGAGGAGCTGGTTTCTTGAGGGATGCTCCAAAAGGTGTTCCTAAGCACGGGGAGTCTCTCGGTCTGTGTGTAGGAGTGTTTGCTGCTGGAAACTGTGTCTGTACGCTGCGTTGGAGGATGACCCACTGCTTCTCCAGCATTGTTGAGTGAGTGTGAAACGACTGCCTGTTTTTAGAGAGAAGTGACCTCATCCATGCCATTAGCAGAATTGGCAAAGTGATTAGCGCTGGCTGCTTCAGCATGATGTCGTTGGACTTGGAAAGCTTTGTTGAAGTTTCAGCTTGTGTGTAGGCATGCGCTTTGACTTGCCATCTCACCCTCTCGTCTCTGAATCAAAGTTGGAGTTTTTCAGCAAAGCCTGTAGGCTGTAAGAACGACTGCATCTGGCCAGGTTAAAGGTCTGATTAGTTTTGTTACCTGCCTCCCTGAGATGGAGGTCAACAGTGGATGTTTGAGGAAGGACTGAAGCACAGAACAAGAACATAATTCCCTAGTATACTTTCATGGTTAGCTTGTCACTTCCCTGTGTTCAGTAGCCATTACAGAATCACAGAATATCCTGACTTGGAGGGGATCCACTAGGATCATCAAAGTCCAACGCCTGGCACTGCAAAGGACAGCCGCAGGAATCACACCATGTGCCTGAGGTTTACTGAGGTAATGAGGTTTACTTCCACTAATTTTCGTAACTGCTTTTGGATCCCTATAAACTCATGGCATTCACTACATCCTATGGGAGTAGATTTCACAGTGTAACTGAATTGTCCCTTTGGCAGGGATTTCTTTGCTCAAGGAACAACCCTACATGTTTACCTTTGCCATGCCACTTATGGTTTCACAGATCTTCTTGATTGTTCTCTCCTCTGGTCAAAGAGTAACAGCACTTTTTATTGTCCTGTGTTTGGGAGCCATTGCTGAACTTTGGTCATTTTCGTTGCCCCTCTTAAACCTCTTCTTACTCTGTTCTGTCTTCTCAGATAAGGGGAAATCAGAAACATACCTTGCACTCACATTTTACCAGGAGGTGGGACAGTAATTTTGTTTTTCTCTTTATCTTGATGGATTCTGATACTTGTTTGGTTTGGGATTTTTTGGGGTTTTTTTTGCTATTTTAATTACTGAGTTAACATTTTCATAGTTATTAAAGCAGTCATCTTTCATGTCCAGTGGTAGTTCAGATTCAATCACTGTGAATGCAGTATAAGAATTTTTCTCATTTTCTCAGTTGCTGTGTACTTAACACTGAATTTTGTCTGCTGTTTTTTCGCCAGTCATGGGGTCACCAGTATCATGAGGTCTGTCTGAAGCTCTCTGCAGTTTTTTTCTTTAAAGCCTTCAATAATTCAATGTCAGTAACCTACCTTATCAGTTCATTGAGATCACTTGAGATCAGGTGTATGTTGAACAGCGTGGGCTCAAAGTACTACACTGGTGACCTGCCTGCAATGAGAATGTGCATTCTTTCCTTTTCTTTCTTGTCTTTTAAACTTGTTTATCCATGTGAACACCTTTTTTTTTCTTTCTTTCTTTCTTTTCTTTCCCGTGGCAACTTAATTATGAAATTTGATGTTTATTTTTATTTTTTGTGTCTTCCCTATGCACATGCTTATAAAATTCCTCAAAAACTCTCCAATAGGTTCATGAGTCATGACTTTATAAAACAATTATGTTATCTTCAATAAGGGGTTATTACAGTTAACAATTCAGCTGTGTCATACTTGAGCTCTGTTTAATTTGTGAGTGAAGACCATCTGGTGCTGGTAATTAGCCAGTGTTATTTTTCTCAATTTGTGTTAAATGTTTTACTGAAATTCAGTGTGACTCCTCTAGAGTCACTCCTGTAAATCCTAAAGAGGTAATATATAATCACAGAATGGCTTGGGTCAGAAGGGACCTTAAACATCATCTAGTTCCAGCCATCCTGTCAAGGGTAGGGATGTCACTCATTAGATCAGGTTGCTCTGATCCCCATCCAACCTGGTCTTCAATATTTCCAGGGATAGGGCATCTCTGACTTCTCTGGTCAACCTGTTCCAGTGTGTCACCACCCTCACAGTAAAGAATTTCTTCCTAACATCTAATCTAAACCTGCTTCTTTCCATTTAAAGCCATTGCCCTTTGTCCTATCACTGTCTGTGCATATAAAAAGTTCCTCTACCTCTTTTTTATAAGCCCCCTTAGGTACTGGAAAGCCTCAATAAGGTCTCCCTGGAGCCCCCTCTTCTTCGGGCGGAACAGCCCCAGCTCTCTCAGGCTGGCTTCATTGGAGAAGTGCTTCAGCCCTCTGATCATGTGTGTCACTCCTCTGGACTCGCTCCAACAGGTCCATGTTCTTCCTGTGCTGAGGACCCCAGAGCTGGATGCAGCACTCCAGGTGGGATCTCACCAGAGCAGAGGGGCAGAACCCTCTCCCTTGCCTTGCTGGCCACACTGCTCTGGATGCAGCCCAGGACACAACTGACTTTCTGGGCTGCAAGTGCACACTGTTGTAGATGATGCAACAGTGTGAAAGATAGATGCAGAAAATTAATTTCATTTTTCTGTTGTGGTCTTTTCTTTAGTCACTCCATGTACATGTTAATTATTGGTCTTATGAATTTCTGTCAGACCTCCTGCTGCTGAGAAAAGCGTAACTGGTGTTATGCCACTTTAACAAGTTCCTCAAAAGCCCTTCTTTGGCTGCTGTGTGTTTACTGTAATCTTACATCAAATATGACAGTGAGTGTCTGGGTTTGGTTTCATTTTTTAATTTTTTAAAAAATATTTCCTAGGTGGACATGTCTTTAAATTGTCAAGGAATTCTATCTTTTGTTAGAATGATTGAATGACAAAAGGGTTAAATATATTAATTCAGTTAGCCTCCATTATAGTGTTTTTGCCTCTTGCAAACACTTTAACAGTTGACTTATATCTTTGGAGTTTATTTTTTTAAATAGCTGGGTTTTTTTCCCCTTTACATTTAGTCTCACTTACAGAAAATGCAATTGTATGATATGTGGGAAGGTGCTGTTGCTGCTCCTGCAGTTTGGCATATCTGGGGAATAGCAGAATGAATGTCTGCAGCATTTGGAACCAGATCCTGCACATTCCTCAGAACCAAGTCAGGAATTGCTTTGTCTCTTGTGCATTTTCTGAGTAATTGTTCTGCAAGGCAATTATTTATGTGTTTCAATGTGTAGCTTCATATCTTACACAGTGCCTAAGTGTAGGGATAGTTGGCACCCTGATTGTTCAGCTTGCAGCCTCTCTGACCTCCAAGCCTCTTTCAGGACATGACTCTTGCTGCTTTGCTCATGGCTGGTCCCATGTACCACACTCCTCTCTCTGCATAGAACTTGAGTCCAATGACATCTGTGGCTTTCATATGGAATCTATTGTTTCTCAGTGCATGCATGTCTTGCTCCCTTGTGTATGGACTTTTCATCTCTTACTGTTCTGCCACCTATTGGTCCCTACTTCCAGGTGTTCAATATACCTGTCATAGTAGTATCCTTCGTCAAATCCATATGCGTGTGTGTGTGGGTGCATGTGTGTATATGTTAAGACTTCTGATTATCTTTATAGAATACACTTCTATCCCTGGGTTCCTCTCAGCCTGGTCAAAGAGATTGGCTTTTTGGTCTGCGTGCACGTCCCACTTGGCCACAGGGCAGAAAATTATGTGAGTAACAGTCGTGCAGATATCTGCATGGGAAACCTTTTACCTCTGGATTGACTTCCATCATCATTTTGTTTTATGTGATGTCCAGCAAATCTATTCAGTTTCTTCCTCTCCTTCACTGTATTTTGTCTGCGGCTTGTTCATGATGGGAGGGGCTGCAGTTGTGTAACTGTGTATCATTTGCCTTCAGCTGAAGATCTGTCTGAGCACTTCAGGTGAATTCTTATTTTCTAGCACCTGGATAGGCATAAAGCTGTTGTGACACACAGGCTGCTGCTGCTTATCTAAATTTTTTGGTCTTGGGCAAGTTGAGCCAGGGAAGTTGCTGGTGCTGACACTGTCGGATTGCCCAAGCTTCATGCCTAGCCCAGTCTCGACAGACTCCTAAGGCCCTTGAGGAATCGCTGTTACTTCTGGCCTCTGAGCTGTGCCTCAGCTGCTTTTCTCTCTTTTGCAGTATACAGGGTATTTGTTTTGAGGCTGATGCCATGACTGGCATTTTGGATATTGTTTGTAGGCTCAGCTGTGTTGGCCTGCTCCTTTGCCGTGTTATAGTACATAGCGCACAGTGAGGGGAGTTAAAGAGTGTCCAGATCCTTGTCGAATTTGCCTTTGAATGCAAATGCCTCTACTGCTACTAAAAATATATATACATAAATTTTGCTCTAGCTGTATCAGTGCAGCTTTAAGACCCTTCTATTCTCTTCTAATACCTTCCCTGTACTGCGCTACTCAAAGGATCTGATTGCCACATGTGGGCAGCTCTGCTTTTCTTTGCCTTTTAACTATTTTGCTTTTAAGCTTTGCTGCCAATCTCTGTTGGGCTCCTTGATGGAGTAGCTCCCACTTCACAAAAGCACATCAGTTCTCTCCTGGAATTCAGGTAAAGAGAAAGGGTCTGGGGTTCTGACACTGTTGCAGCCCTACAGTTTAATGTCATGGTGTGCTTTGGTAAACCAAGGCAGGAGTACCTGTGCTCTCTAAATAGCATTTTATAACCATTTATCATGGTTAGCAAAGTACGTTTTTTTTTGTTTTCTTTCCCTCCCCCCAGCTGCACAGTCACGGTGACTCTGGAGGTGGAGGTGTTTCTGGCTTTAAGGCTGTACTGGAAGTGCCAGTGTGAGTTTTGAAGCACTCTCTCCTCTCACTCCAGTTCATATTCAGGGCCCCAGGTCACATCTGAAACTGCATAAAAGCTTCCCACCATCCCTTCCCCTACCAAGAGGCTCTTGTTTAAGATCCAAATGAGCAAGAGTGAAGTAAATGCCTGCTTTCTGATTGCTTTTTAAGAAGAGCAGATGCCCCTGGAGGGTCAGTGGTGTGCCCAGGAGGGTCAGTACTGTGTCCCTCCAGGGTGTGTGTTTAGATGGGATACCTTAGGGCAGCATTTCAGAAACTGAGTCTCATTGGACTGTTACCTTTCTTGTCAAGGTTTTGCTCTGACACTGGTCCTCTGCTTCTTCACAATTTATTTATTAATTGCTACTTAAAAAAACCTGTCTTGATGGAATGCAACACTCTCTCATCTTGAACTGTTTGAAATCTGATGTAGTATTTTTTGTGTAGAAAAGTGTATTTTCTTCTCCAGCCGATTCTGTTTTTTATCTTCTCCTTCCACTCCCTTTGTTATGTTCCAGTCCATCCATGCTGTTTCAGCATCCCAGTGACCTTGGAGGCAGCCACGCCGTGTGAAAGGAGGAAGGGCAGCTGTTGTAATTCCTCAGTTGAGCTGCTACAGACATTCAGTATATTCAGGGACTGCAAACCACCAGCAGCCCTTTGCCTTTAAGCATTGTCTCTTCATTCTCCTAAATGATCATCCAAAGAGCTGCTTAGAAATGTTAAACAACTGCTGTAATTACCCAGTCTTTCTTAAATCCTTTTTCGTCGGTGTCACACTTGGCACAGACACCATTCGTTTCTCAATGAAACAGCATAGGCGCAAATGATCTGTTCTTGTGCTATTAATTTATTTCTCTTCTGACCTTCTGTACCACTTTTAAGTATTTACAGTGTCAGGAATGCCTTGGCTCACTGGTTTCGGTGTGGCTTTTATCTGCTTTTGGCTTCATTTAGTTTAATTGGTCCCCTATCAATGCACCTCTGGCAAGGGCGTGTGAGAACAAGGAAAAGGTAGTTTCTAGTGTTGGATACAGATACTAATCTCAGAAGTTATGGTAATGGCCAGGTCTTCAATACAGAGCCCTAGTTTTACCCTTTGGTTTAGTGTAGAAATCTGGTTTAACTGGGAGATGTGCAGCAATTCCAGAAGACTGAGGGCAATTTGATACAAAGTTCAAAGAGAACTATTAAATCTATTTAAAATACTATTTCTAAAGTAGAGAGCTCTGCAAATTTGCCCTAATAGAGCAATTCCTTGTGTCCCTTGTCCCAGGAATAGATTGTTGTTACTCCCCTTCAGAATGTCCTCAGAGCGTAGCCAGCTGCCTGTGAAAAAAAAAACAAAAACAAACAAACAACAAAGAAAACCCCAGAAAAAGTTGACTAATCTTGTATCAGAAGAGCAGAAAACATGAAGTAGGCAGAATTTTTTTTCAACCTAGTTGTCTCTGGGGCCTCACTGAAGTTTATTAAGGAACAGAAAGACCAGTTCTAACTTCTATGGGCCAAATTTTCTTAAGGATTTAGTATATTACAAACTGTCATCTTAATACTGCATGTGTCACACTGGAAACTTTGTTCTGAGTGTGTGGTTTGTCCCTGTTTTCCCCAAAACCGTGATCCCACACACTCATTAAACAGTGACACCTAAACAGTGAGAGACCGCTTGGCAAGCAGTCAATTAATTATTCTTTGTAGCAATCAACATAGCACCTTTTCTTTTTCTCTCTTTGTATGTAGCAAATTATTTGGCATAATTTGCTATAAAGTTTTCACGAAAAAAGTTTAAACTTTTTATTCATTTGCTTTTGTAGTTTTCATGTGGAAAATACTTCCTTTTTGTATTGTGTTGGAGTGTCTTTGGGAGCTGGAGGCAACTAACTGGTCAAGCAATTTCCAAACATAGACACTTGAGCACATTTTTAAATGGTTACTTTTTCAAAATTTCTGGGTCCTTGTTTGGATTTCACATTCCAGCAGAATCTATTAAAAGCAAATCAAAACGAAATCACCTGTATTGAACAAATATCAACAGTACCCTGCAGTCCAGAAGTGTGCAGTTTGAATAGCCTGCATGGCAGAGTGAGCTTCTTGTTTTCTTTGCTCAGCATTGTAGAAAATGAGATTATGTCTCAGTTCTGTAGGTCTAAAAAGATTTAAACAAAGATTGATGCTGTGAAATGTAATCCAAAATGAAGTAACCCCATTCCTTGTTTTATTACATGGGCAGAAGGGAACATTCAGTGAAACCGAACACTGCAAAATCAATATCAATCAAAATGAGAATTTGAACGTTTGTATAAATAACAAGGCTCTGATGACGTAGCAAAGGAATGAAAATTTGAACTTGCTCATTACGTGGTTTGGACTGAATGTTAGTTTGTTCAGCTGGAAGTGACAGCAGGTTGACGCTGGACCTTGTTTGCTTTGAGCTGAACAAGACCAGCTTCTCTATGCATCTCTGAAGAGGTGGAGGTTTGGTGTAGTTTGTTCTGTTGAGAAGGGGCTCTCCCTGCTCCCTCTGGGCCCCACAGACATGTAAGGTGCACCAGGCTGGCAGAAACAACTAAGAAGGAAGTGGTTTTGGACAAAAGCTTTGGGCATAATGAAAAAAGCTGGGAAAGGTGCATATAGGTTTTCATCTGTTTTTATAAACTCTCTTCTGTTATATATGTGTCCTGATGGGAATAACCCTTTTCTGGAAAAATGAAGGTTTTTTTAATATAATTTCCATATCTTAGGAAAAAATGGGAGCAAGGGCAGTCTGTGAGAAATTCTGCTGTGTTGAAAGTGTGCTGTATTGAAACTTCAGAAGAGAGCTCCTTCTCCTTGCTCGATTGGTATGAGCTATCCTGCAGTGGCCAGAGGCATGACTGAGTTGGGTCATCCATGGGGACCCATGAGTCCTTGTCAACCTTTTGCAGTATCCTTAAACCTAACATGGATATGTCAGTGGCTGCCTTCTATGTCTGTCTGTAGATGGAACCTGACTGAAAGTGACAATTCCTGTGTCCTAATGAGCTGCTGATGTCTCACAGCCCAAGAAGCTGATAGAAATTATAAATTGTATTGGCAGTGGTGATAGGGGAAAGAGAAGATCTTTTGGAGTAACATGGCCTGGGTGCAGTCTTTGTAGGGCTCTTGAGCTGTTGGTCTTGGAGGAGTTGCAGAGGGCTGGTGGAGGCATGAACTGCCGAACTCTCAGAGTTATGGTAGAGATGGAGTCAGCACCCACTACTCGGCACATTGTAGGACTTGCAGTTTAAGGGGAAATACTCTGCTCCCCATCCCCCTCTCCGCCAATGGTGGAGCAGTGCTATTTATCAGAATATCTCAGAAGGGATAATCAATCAAGCCCTCCAATAATAAAAGTATCTTGTAACAAAATAATCAGTCAGTTCTTACTTCTGCAGACAGCAGCAGCAATATGCATGGAAGAAGGGAGATTTATGAAATGCACACTGCCTAGAGCTGTGTTGCATATTAGTTAACACTCCCAGATCTTCATCATTAGGCTGGATCAAGCAGCAATAATACAGATGATGCCATCAATAACATCCTTTCTACCAGTGACACATGGTTTTGCTGCAATTGTAGCTCAGGGTGGGTTGAATTACAGATTTCTCATCATGAAAGTGTTGAGATGCAGATTGAGACCCAAAATCTCTTTCTGCAAAGATTCCCAGACATCAGCTTGCTTAAAAATGAATACAAAAGAGTTAGAGAACTACATTTATTCAGGCTTTTAACATTTCTCTCATGAATACAATATTTTCCAATGTCTGCCAACTCTGCACCCTTCATGGCACTTTCAGATCCTCAGGAAAAAAAGGTTTTCTTACTTAGGAAAGTAGGGAAAAAAATTCTATTCAAGTATTTGAAACTCATTCACACAAGGATTTGACATTGCTTTAAAGAGATGAAAGCTATGCTAGCCTTTAGTTCTGCATCTGAGATGGCCTGACTTGCAGCAGGGAACAGAGAGACTGTATAATTCCAATTTTTCGTTAATATGGAGGTTCTTACCTGATGCCACTGAACACCAGACTGAAAATCAGCCATGGAACATCTTAAAGAAGGATTGTCAGTAAAAGGTGTTCCTGAGATGATATTAAGTGGAATTACTTAGATTTAAAAGTGTACTGTAAGTCAAAGCCATTGAGGAGGCTCTACAGCATTCAAATTGGTTTCCTTTTCTTCTCGATGTAGTTGATGCTATCCTGTCAGTCTCTGTGAGTGTGGATCTGTAGAGAACTTCGTAATAACTCTTTCCTTCCAGCTGACAATCTGGTATGTTTATGGTACAACACTGAAGAGAGACAGATAACCCTATTTGCTGCTCTATATGTTAATTCTATTTTAGCAATGAAATATGCAGTGTACTAATATATAAAGATTTCTAGTAGCATCTGGCAGTTTCCAAAAATTTGATAGGGAGACAGTTGGAAAAGAGTATAATCAAATTGTTTGTACATCTGGAGCATTTAATCTTTTTTTACTCCACAAAAATGTTCCTGTCCTTCTTATCCTGTCACATAGTTATTTCTGAAATAATAATAGTTATAGAAATATAAAGTATACTGAAGTGAGTTTTATTTTAGTAGTATCTTAACACTCTGGTTTTTCATGTGCTTGTAATGCAACTCTCTCCACAGTATCTTTACGTGCTTTCATGGTAAGATGGCAGGAAGTTTTTGTCTTCTGGCCACCATTCAAATGAAGTTTGCAATGTATTAAAAACAAAATTATTTTCACTAGCTCAAAGTCACTTCTTGAACAAAAAGTATTAAAATATTTTTAAAAAGCATTGAGAAGATACTGCTTACAAACTACTTGCTAGGTTTTTTTCTGCTGGTGAAAGAGATGGATCTTACTTGTTTTTTTTTAAATGCATTTATATTGCTTTTAGCAGCAGCAGCAGTAATAAAAGAGCCACTACTCATTACTACCTTGTCAAGCAGAACAACTTTCTTTCTCGTTAGGAAATAATTTAATTCTCTTTTACCTGAAATAACTGCGTGTGAGGACTAATGAATTGTTCAAAACTTTCACTCCTGGACATATATAACCCAGAAAATTGTTTGTTCTTTTCCACTATTATTTTCTTGGTTCTAAGTATCCCTTCCACTGGGCTTGTAAGTATATTTTGCAGTGTGTTTGCAGAAATACTGGAGAAATATACCTAATATGATGATATTAATGCAAACTGACATGCACAGAAATTTATGTCAGAAAAATGAAGCAGGGGACCTTGCTGTAGGGTTATATGGCAAGCAAATCCATCTTTCAAACTGTGGCTGAATTTGCAAAGTGTGAGTAGTAATCAAAGCTGGCTGACTTGGTCCCCAAAGCAGGGCACCTCAGAAGGACTTGGGCTTTCAGTAGAGCAGGGCTCAGATGAGTGTGTTTTTTCACTGTTTTTTAATTGACACCTCTTGCTGTGTCCCAAGCTGAGCATCTAGAGGCAGTCACAGTCATTAGTTGTTTATGAAAAGCCTTACCCAGTCTTGGATGCATGAATGAAACCACTCTAGATGTGCTGAATTGTGTTCCTTTGGTGACAGACAAGGTGGAAACAGCAGGAATGTCAATCATTTTGATGCTGAAAGATGAATCTTCTCCATACTATGCTGGAAAAAAGAAGTTTAATGTATCCAGAACACTGAACCGCTCCCATATCACTTTTATCTCCCCCCACTTCTAACCAACCAGGATAACTTTCCAGGTGATCAGCCCAGGAGACTTACCTGGAGTCCCAGGCTTTGGGAGAGGGCAGAAGTGTGCCAGTGGTGGCACCAGTAAAGGCTCCCCAGGAGGAAAGTCAATGGAAGGAGCCATTGCCCTTCTTCTCCTCACAGTGGTACCACCCAGTTATAAACTAGAAGAAAACGCCTGGTCCTGAGCATCTGTTGAAGGGAGGAGATGAAGTTTCAGTTCTGTCTTGTTTGTTGTGGCTTTGGCTTTGTTGCAGTGCACTTGGAGAAGTGCCAGCGTTTTTCCTACTCCCTTGCTCCAAGTCTGAGCAAGTTCAGAGAGACAGATATACAAAGCTTGCACTCTGTGTATCAGACACAAGATAAATTACCTTCTCCTTCTGAATGAAGGGGCTAAACAGTGTTTGACTTTTTATTTAGAACTAAGAAGGAGAGAATGATCTAGCAATCTCCCTTGGCAGGGGAGGGAGAAACCAGACTGTGCTTCTTGCAAGTGGGCAAGACCCAAGCTGTGCAGTGCCCGGCTGCACAGTTCCATCCCAATCCAGCCTCTGATCCTTCCGGAGAAAGAAGTACTGTGACAAGCTTAACATGTGCTGTACATACAATAATTGGGCTTTAGTCAGCTGGCATTACTTTAAACAAGCTCTTAGAACAAAATAGGGAGATTGAATAGAGTGTCTGATAGTGAACTGCAAGAGGACAGTTTAGAAAGGCAGTAATACAATGGTTGCTACTGACTGGAGTCTTGCTCACAGTGAATTAATTTCAATATATTTCCCTCTTTATTTGATTCCACAGTGTTTCCTCTAATTGCATCATTGCCTTGGAGGGACAGTAGTTCTTCATCAGCTCCTTCAAATTGGGTCTGGAGACAACGTGAAAAAATGTTGTCTCCTTTACAGTGAAAGAAGCCAACTAGAAAAAAACACCAGTTCCTTAATGCCATTGCTCATTAGCCATGAAGAGAATGATTGTAGCTGTATTGCTACAATGGCTGACTCCCCCATGCCCTTGCCTCTCCAGTCACACTAAATGGGCTTCAAGGCAAGGGAGTGAGCGATGAATATTTATTCTGTTTATTACTTTGAAGCAGCACTAACCATAAGCAGATCAGCAAGAGAGAGACTGACAGTGTGTGTATGTCTAACTGCTGTGAAAAATGAAGAACATGCACCACAGCTAAATAAGTTTGTTCTTGTTCGTTGCTGTACACACGGATGTCTGGTTTTGAGAGAAGGCACATGGGGAAAGAGAGGGGTTGAATTGGATTTAATTAATTTTGTTTTTTAAGCCGACATCACTGTGTACTGTACAAGTGTAAGAGGGTTTGCAGGGTACGTAAGCCTTCTTCAATGTCATGTGGTTGGCAGCTGTCTTCCCACAACTGGAGAGGGGAAGGTGAGGTTATATTTAATTTTTGTGTCATATGAGGTTACATTTTTATGAGATGTCCATGTGCTTGAAGAACCTGTGTGGCTGATGACAGCATGGTAATAGCAGTGTTGGCAGCAGTCCAGAAGGAAGAAACAGAGTACACACACACACATTCCCCCTCACACACTTTCCCCCTCACTCCCACACACCCCTCCCTGGTTTTAACCTCCTGAAAATCTGCAGCTATACCATCTCTTTGATGAGATAGTGATTTTTGAAGATGTACTCGAGTATCTTGTCTGAGAGATGCATCATGGCTACAGCATATGCTCCTTTAGCAATTTCCAGTTCACGATTTAGTCGTAGATCACACAGCACTTTAGCCTCTAATAGGCAAGGTAATGCCAGTGGCATGCACTCTTGAAGAGAAAAGAAAGTGTTTAGAACACTATAGCTCATTTTTGTTTTTTAGATCTATAGCACCCCTTTTGCTTCAGATGAGTTGGTTTTGGGCAGGGGACTTCTAAGAGTGGTAATTGGTTTTCCATAAAGGATGTAATAATAGCTGATGGATTTTGATAAACATCTGCCTGCACTGGAATTACAGCAGTAACACTGCTGTGGCTTTCTTTATGGCTTTGCTGGTTCTTTACATCACTTATTTCCTTAGGATACAGCAACTTAATGCATGAAATTCCCCCAGTGCCCAAGCTGTCCTAATTGCAACTGGCATATATCCAGAATTTAAAGTCTTTGAGACTGGGGTGTCTGAAAGATGTGATTAATCCTGGATCTATTCCAGTGGGTATATTCTAGTATACTATTTACTGGACTATGATTTCCATATAAAAACAATGAAAAATACGAGGAAAGCTCAGTGTAGAAAAGTAGTACATTTTCTAAGAAGTCTTAAGTGACTAAAGATACCAGGACCTAGACCCAGGAACTTTGATTCACATTATTTAGAAATCCTGTTCTCCCTCATTTACCAGGAGAGAACCTTGCTGAGTAGCCTGATTGGGATTTATGTGCCTTTTTTAGGCAGGGTAGACATTGCAAATATTAACTGCAAGCTTAGTAAACAAAATAAATGAGGAGATGTGTTCAAACTTCCTAATTTCAGTGTTTAGGTATCTAAAATTTCAGTCCAGCAGACAGAATTCCCTCAGTGGCTACTGTTTGAAGAAATACTTTCATAAGGTTTCCTCTGCTGTCACTCAAAGTTGCCTCCCCCCTTACCTCCTGTTCCCTCACCTGGCTGCCTTTGCAGTGTCCCTTTATCTCAGTTGTTGGGCAAGGACATGTCATATAAAACATTGGTCACATACACAAATCTTTATAAGAAATGTTGCCTTTTGGCAATTTTTTCTTCTACCAAAGAAGGATGTGCGTTAATCCTTAACAGAAATATTAAAAAAGGTAATAGTAGTTACAAAGCACTGGTAATTCTTAGACCCTTCATGTTCTTGTCAGCTGCGCTAGGGAGAGTCAAGACCCCAAGCAGTACGGAATCATTTCTGTCACAGGACACTCTTTCTTTATTATTGCTGTCGCTGTTCAGGGCCAATCTACGTGCAGCTGCACCAGAGCTACTCAGGCATGTCTGAGGAAATCTGTCTTTGGTAGATCTGAACATAATTCTTTGATGTGTTATCTTGCAAACCCCAAAAGAGTCTTGCTTTTTGCTTTTTTGATGGAAATTAGCAGACAGAGAACTGAAGGCAGAAGTTTCAAAGGACAAACAAATAAAATAGAATGGTGTTGTTACTGCATCGGGTAACTTAATTTCTTGTTTTTATGGGTTTGCCATAGGTATGCTCTTTGTAGTAAGCCCAAATTATGATATTTGGTTATTAATAGAAAAACAGATGAGTTAATATTCCTAAGACATCTTAAAGATAAGTACTTAATAAATACTATGATTTGTTACTATTTTGTATTAAAAACTTGGCAGTGGTTACCAAAATTAGTCTGCAAGTTTAAGACTTTCAGTTCTGGCCATACATTTATTTTACACATATCAGCAAAAAGTGTTTTGCTGTCTTACTAATTTTGGTAAGACTTTTTTTCTTCGTGACAACTAGATACATGAAGTTTGAATTTTAGCTCAGAATGAACTTGAACGTTTAATTTCCCTTGCATCATAGCTTGAATGCGTAATCATGGCAGTAACTTCTAATGAGAATACTCAGTGTAGCAGTACTGCCCTGCAGTAATAATTCTCCATATCAGAACAGCTATTGGTATGTGAGGTGTACCACCTGCCATTCAGTTATTATTCCCAATGTGCATGAAGCTTTAAATATTTTGAATCCAACACAGATTTTCTTAAGCTGATGTAAAGTACTAGATGCTGGCTTCCATTGTGTTCACCACTATTACATTTAAGTTGCAAAGCCACTGAATAAATTTATGGCAGTGAAATACCGGAGGTAGGCTCTGGTGCAGTGGATCAGTCTTCAATCCCATTTGGGTGGATCCTGGTTTGGGCGCCCTTCATAAAGAGGCCGAATACCCTCTATCCTCATTCCAGTGTGTTAATTTTTAAATGGGTGGTTTGCAATTGCAGATCAATGTCCCTTTCTATGCACTGAGTCAGAGGCAGGTCAGTCTGACTCAACTGTATTTGCACTGCTGTATGAAACATGTGGTGACCCAATAATTTTATGACCTTTTCTGCAAGTGGATCCCATGTGCTCGTTGGCTGAGATCTTTGTGGTTGAGATCTTTGAGATTTTTGGCCTAGCTAACGTATGCATTAACAGGGATATTCAAATGTATCTTTCTCCACTGGTTCCTTTTCATTACACTGGAAAATGAGCTTTAGTTGCTTTGGTTGCAGTACTTGATAAAGCTATGAATGCCTCTTGCCCTTCCGTTTAGAGGGGAAAAAACATTAGAGCCCTCCGACTGGCTAATGAAATAGAGGGAGAAGCACGGCCATTAGCTGGAGTGGTGGTTGGCTCCTGAGCCAACTCTTCCACTCTAAGGAAGCATTTGATGCTCTTAGGAGACTTGCTTATTCCAGTGGATAATGGTTCTGTTTATTGAGTTTGCGCAAATGCATTTGATTTAGTCAATTTAGGCTCTGCATTTAAGCAAATTACAACTTAGGACTCGATCAGCAAGAGGTAAATTAGTTTGAACGCATATAAAAGGATCTTGCTGAGGTTAAATTTACAGTCAAACCATTACATGGAAATCATAATGTGCAGTACACGTCAGGTTTGATAAATGAAGCAGGACTGTAAAATTGCCCTTATCTTGAAGTGTGCTTGCATTTAGCTAGCTACAGAGCTCAAATGCTTGTTATGTCTGGTGTCTTGAACTGGCTCAGGAGAAAGATATCTCTCCGAAGTTGGAATTACTAAATTTTAAAAAGACAAGAAAAATCCTTGCAAGTATATAAGCTACCC
The DNA here is from genome assembly GCA_013398055.1 of Ifrita kowaldi. Classification (NCBI taxonomy): domain Eukaryota; kingdom Metazoa; phylum Chordata; class Aves; order Passeriformes; family Cinclosomatidae; genus Ifrita; species Ifrita kowaldi. Next base: position 644,859 of record VZRS01011584.1, on the reverse strand, counting down.
AGCTCTTCTTCCTCTGCTCCTTTGTCTCCCGCTCACTGGAAGACTTGCCAAGTACAGGCATGGAGTGCTGATGCCTATTAGGGAAAGACATTATCACAGGAGCAACCTTATGCACAAATAAAAATGGGGAATTACTGCCTAGGTCATTGCTCTGCGAAAATGAGAGAGTGAGCTAGGCACCCTCTTCAAGCCCTTTCTACTGTGTGGTGGAGGCTTTTGATGGTTTGGGGTTTTTATTTGCTGTGAGATTGTTTACCCTAGAGCTAGGGCCATCTACACCTTTTTCCCCACGGTACAGGAAAAGAAATATTTTGCTTCCTTAGTTGCCTCAAATCAGCCACATAAGAAACGGTAGAAAAATCAGGTAGAAAAACAGTTTTTGATTTGTAATTAAGATTTTTTTTTTAAATTTTGAAAACATACTATATCTGTAAAGAAAGAAACCTGTTGATATTCTTAAGGTGACTGATTATCTGATTATCAGTGCAAAATACTATCAGACAAAACTGTCAGTTTTTATATACCAAAAAGCAGAACATTACAAAGATAAATGGTTCATTAAAAACACCACAGAAAAGAGAAAGGCCCGCTAAACAATAAAAATTTTTAGTTTCAAAAACAGGGAACAGAAGACCGTCCATGAACTAGGCAGCTAAATGGTAAACTTAATTCTCCATCTGTTCTAGTACTTTTAACAGTTTCTGAGCAGCAGCAACATCCAATGTCTTTTATGGAATCACATTTTAGAGACTTCACAACCCAACATGCCACTGCCAGCTGGTGTTTGAAAGCACACTCCTGCTGCAGTTCAGTTTATAAAACTGCTTGGAGGCTTAAAATAGCAGATACCTTATGCACAATGTATACAATGGTGTGCTTGTGCACTGTGGCCAAGCTTGCCTCAGCCTTGCACTGAATGTATTAGCACCTCAAAAATGTGGTCGTAGAGCTACGGTATGGATGAACATCGAGGTTACTGTATCTCTTTAAACCTTACCTGTCACGTTTAAAGTGGGTATGGTGGATTTTGATCACTGATGACTGCTTAATCCTGCTTGAATGTAACTAGAAAGCAATGCTGCCGTCTTTACTCTGTATTTTCAAGTGTAATGTCTGGATACAGGGTTTTTTCCCCTGTTTTCCCTTAGTAGGATGGCTAATAGCATAACTCAATATCGTAAGAAGCAGCCTTGAATTTTCTGGCCCACAGTAATTTAGAAAAACCTGCTTAGACCCATAACCATTAACTGCTTGTTGAATAGTTGTAATCTTCAGGAGAGTAAACAGTCAGAAGTATACAGACACAACGAGTAGAATTTTCTGTATTTGTTTTTACATTCCTTCATTTACATGAGCAAAGCCAGAAGCAAACCACAGTGAGCTGTTTTGTATCTGGCCCTGGTGCAGATTTGCAGATGAATTACTCCTATCTGTAGCAACCTTTTCCTCTGCCCTGCTGTAATGACATTCCTGACCTGCTTATTTCACTGCTGTCCCTTTAGCTGCATGAATGCTACTCTCGTTTGGAGATGTGATTTCAGTGTTTTGCATGTTGTAACCTTTTCCTTCAGTGTGCCCCAGCTGTATGCAGCATTGGGTGAAAGCTGGGCTTTATAATTTAGGGCAACCCACTGCTGCAAGTAGATTTTGTCTGGGGAGTTCACTCTTCTGCCCAGCTGTCCATGGCCTGGAGGAGATGCAGTAGAGTATTAACTATACCCTGGCCCTTTGACCTTGAGACTTTGCATAAGGCAGTGGTTTTTTAAGAACAGTCAGGAAGTTACTTAGATTTTCCTACTTGCCTTAGTATCAGTGAATTCTCAACAAATCTAATCAGCTATTCAAGCCAAATTCACCCCCTTTGTTAAACCTTCTATTACTTCATGGGGAGATTTGTTCAGATTGTCAAAATGGACTGAATAGTAGCAACAATGCAGCCATTAACAGAAAGAAATGGTCTTGAAGTGCAAAACGTGCAAGGTTTTTCACTTTCTTAATGCTACAGCTTTGTGAGAAAGATGTAAGAGGTTGTGCTTGCAGCTCAGGTCTACTGACTTCAGACGTTGGGGGGTTTTTTTGTGGAAAAGGAAAGTAGCTAGTAATGTTTGATATTACCTGGGTCTGGAAGCTTTTCCCTAAGCTGGGGTTCTGCTGTGTTCCATCACGAGTAACCCTAATGCCAGGTGTTGTAGTGGATTGCAGCAGAGCTACCAAGTCTAATTGGGAAGGAAGGTTTTAGCAGTGACAGTAAGTGAAACAAAACACCCAGGGTGGCAGCAGGCCTGTCTGTAGCTTCTGCAGTGAACGAAGTTTGCTGCTTATTGGTCGCTGGCAGAGTCAGCCCATGCAGCCCTGCTGTTCCAGTTGATGGATCAGGCTCATAATTTAGATTCTGGGGCAGTAAGGGCCAGAAGAGCTCTAGAGGTGGCATTTGCCACAGTGAAGACACAGTGAAGGACAGCCTGTAGTTTCCTCTGGTTATTTGAAGTAGAAACTCTAGTCTGATGGGTCTATCCGTAACAGTTCGGCACGACATCATTTGTTTCTAAGCAGCAATATTTTTTTTAAGCTGAAGGTTTACTCCCCTCTCAACATAGTTGTCCAAAAAGCAGACAAAGAACAAGCCAAGAAAAAAATAAGAGGAGCAATGACTTTCCCTTAAGCAAATATAACATAAACCCAGAATCTTTAAATAAGGAATGAAATAGAGCTGTTGGTTGAACAGGTGCTAAGTAAGAAATACTAGAATAACCTGCAATATTTGCATCTTTCCTGGATCTTCAAGCAGTGTAAACTGATGCAAACTGTAGAGGTATCATTCTCTGCTGTCTTAGGCCAGGCATCTCAGTGCTTAAGATGACTCTGACTTCATATAATTCAAAGTTGTGGAGAAAAGGGTCCTGGTATATTCCACGTAACCCTCTGTCCCTGGGGTCATAGGAGTCCACATCACTCTATGTGCTTCATTCCCTCAATTCAGAGAGATGGGCAGTTTTTCATCTCCCAGAGAGCCATTCTGTTGACATGAAACTTAGTGAAAGAGTGAGGCCTTTGGCTGTTTAAATCAAATTCATGTTGTATTGCAGTACAGAATCATAATGAAGAAAACCACAGGGAATGTAGCTACTCTAGGGCCTCAACTGCCAGTCATCCTTCCTTGCTCATGCCAACTAGAAGAACCAAAGTTGTCAAAATAAATTATATTTAAAAGGGGAGATGCCACAGCAGATTATTCAGCCTTGCAGAGTTTTTTGTAATACTGTATATCATAAAAAATAGTCTTTGAAATTCTAGACACCTACTTTCATTATTATCTTCATTACAGAGTGATAGATAAATGCTGGGCAGGCAGGAAGCATCAGTTTCATTTTGTGCTCAAACATTTTAAAAAGATGGGGTAAAAGGAGGGGAATTTAACACTAGGAGAGTTTTGTGCAATTCTCTTCAAAATAAGTGGAGAGTCAAGTCCACAATCAAGTGAAAACTGTGAGATGGGTGTTAGATTTGGGGTAAAGAATGGTGTTGGTCCTGTGGGAGCATTAAAAATGTATGACAGCACTGACTGCTGGAGATTTTTCCATAGGGTTTTCTTTCTTTGCTTAAATTAGATATTTCAGTTTCTGAAGTGCTGTCATTTTATGCTATGTTGCCCACTAAATTTGAACAGGAAAGGGGTTTTTTTTGGAGTTGAAAGAGATGGATCATATTGGGAATTATCTGTGACTTCAGGTACCTGATGAAATTATTTGTACTCTTGAGTATGAAAAGTAACACCATAGAAATATATAACCTGAATAATCTGGGGTCTTGCTTCAATTTCATGGCATGACACATTAGCAGTGTATTCAAGAAATTATTTTGAGGAAAGGTCTGTATGGTTTTGTGTCTATGTATGAAGCATGAAACAGTGAAAGTGGTAATCCTTTCTATATATTTACAGCAGAAGTTCAGCCTAGGTGTACGCTCTAAGACTTGATGGATGACTGAAGAACTGGTAGACTTCTGTCCTTAGGAAACGCAGATGATAAAAAGAGAAAAAAGGTTAAAAATCCATTGAGGGTATTTTCAGAAGAGTTTTATTTGCTTTCATAAAATCTTAGCTGAAAACTGCAAGGTCGTCTTAAAAGTTTAAAAACTGGTGTGTATGTGAGGATTGGGAACTTTTGGTGGTCCTTCAGCAGATGTGTTCTTATGAAAGATATGGAGTACCCTTTTCTTGTTGGTCAGAAACAAGTCAGTGAAAAGTTTAACTTGCACGTACTGAGAAACCCTTCAGCAGACATCTGAGACTGCCCAGAAGCTGAACAAGGGAAGGCCTAGAACTGACATTCCTGGTGATTTCTATGATAAAAGAAAGATGGGAGAAATGGTTTTGGTTTTTTAGCATTTCTTCTCGTGCACTCTAAAGAAAAATACTAAGCCAGAAAAATGTTCTCTTTATAAGCTTCTATAAAGGGTTAGAAGTATGACTTAATAGAATGAAAAAGGAAATTATTCTTTGCAAAGAGTGTGAGAACTGCTTGTATTTAAAATTGAAAACATAACCTTTTTCAACATAGCAGTTGGCCTAAATGATGAGGAATTTGTCTTGTTCAGAGTGACTCTTCATCACAAATGCCTAAAAGTGACATCCCTCAACAAGATCAATTTTAAAACAATTTTAAAAACACTTGGATGTGAGGTTTTTTTTTTTTGAAGTTTAGCAACATAGTATTTAAAATGTGAGGGGAAAAAAAAGGAAGTAAAAACTTCTGTATGCAAAATATCCACCAAAATAAGGTTTTAAATACTTGTGTTTTGTAGATGTGTATTAGTGTGCAGTCTTGAACTAGAAAGGTACTGCATTGTTCCCAGCACAGTCAGCAGTGGCATAATCTCCAGCAGTTGCATATGGCTCTGAAGCTCACAACCTGCTGGTTTCAGGCAATTTTAGTTTTTATCCGGAATCTGACAATCTATTAGTCTCTTGTATGGTAAAAGGGAGTAACAGGGAGTTGGGACCGTTCCCAGATGCTCTGCTGAATCTTCAAAGGCAGAAAGCTTTACTAACAGTACTTGGTGCATCCACTCACTGATCTATGAAAACAAATTAGTCAGGTTTTTCTGTTTCCTTTTAGCTTGTCTGTTTGCTGAAGTAGCTGTTGTTTCAGCCTACTGACTGTATTTCCTTTAGCAGAGGACAGCAGATGGTTGATTTTTTTTCCACTTGAAAGATCAAGAAATGTAATAACGCACATTGTTTCATTGTTTTTGCTGTGTCCCACGCATTCCTGGAAGGTCATGCAAGAGAGAAATAATTCAACAGAGCTAAGAACATAAAGGCCTCTCTTTTTCTTTTTTCCAGTTCCACTTCTTTCATTCAGAAACATCAGTAATTGTTTCGAAGGCAAAGACATATTAATGTGCAAGACCATTGCTGATGCAGCACTGAGCAGAGCAGTGGCAATTTCCTGCCTCTGAGGCTAGGCATGGTTTAACTCATGGAGCTCTAGGTTCAGTTGTTCAAATCTCCCCTGTGTCTTCAAGTCTGACCTGCAAAAAACCCCAAAACCAACCCCAAAACCTTTGCAAGCAAGTTTGGGTTAAAAAAGAATCCAACATGTTGAACAGAATCTAGAGGCTAGGAAATACACCTAGGTGGTGTAGTGGGCCAACAATCGGCTGTTGTTTGTTGTGAGAAGTTCATAACAATAACATTGCATTGGGGCTTCATTTGTTTATATTTTTTAAGACTTTTGGAAATACTCAACTGTATTTGAAGTGTTACAGCCTGCTTTTCTTGAGCTGCTCAAACTATCCTGAAATTTTATAGGCATGAGAATAGGTAAATACAGGAGGCATAAAGAATAACACAGAAACACATGAATATTTTACAGTGTGCTTGTTAGAAGCACAACCATGTAGAAGTTAAAAACAGTACATGTCCAATAATTAGGCTTTTTCAGAGACAAATGCATGCTTTACTAATTCTTAACACTTTGAACATGGGTAACACTGTGCAGCCATTAACTGTTTCTTAACATTAAGGGCCAGTTGCAACTAAAACTAGAATACTTGCTGAAGGCAATTACTTCGAGACTTCACAGGAGTTAGATGTTTTTTCTTCAGGTGTATCTGATTGATGTAGACGCCTCAAACCATTAGAGTACCAGTATACATATTTATTACCATCTCTTTAATGCACTTACCCAGTGTAAAGGTTTTTTTTTTTTTTCCCTTGGAGTTNCAGAGACAAATGCATGCTTTACTAATTCTTAACACTTTGAACATGGGTAACACTGTGCAGCCATTAACTGTTTCTTAACATTAAGGGCCAGTTGCAACTAAAACTAGAATACTTGCTGAAGGCAATTACTTCGAGACTTCACAGGAGTTAGATGTTTTTTCTTCAGGTGTATCTGATTGATGTAGACGCCTCAAACCATTAGAGTACCAGTATACATATTTATTACCATCTCTTTAATGCACTTACCCAGTGTAAAGGTTTTTTTTTTTCTGCCATGGCAGTTTAAAGAAACATTGTATGCCAAAAACACCTTTTGTAAAATACAAAGCACTCCTGCAGGAGTGCTGGCTGGCAAGCACAAATTTTGCAGCTAGCCTATGCACAAATTTTGCAGCTGCCTTTCTTTTAGTAATGTCAGAAATTCTGAAAATGTGTATTCAAGGCTCTTTGTGGGCAGAACAAAATAATTTAGAAAACCTTTTTCATTTAATTGCACGGTTGTGCTACCTTACTGCCAGGGGTTTTTCTGTTGTATTTTTTCCTTTTGCGTAGGCAGGTTTTTTTATGTTCGTACAGCAGCTGTTCTGCATGTCCGATCACAACCTTTGCAAAACTACAGTTTAACAACTTGAAACAATCCACAGAAAACATAATCCACACTTCAGTGATGATTTCATAGTCCTCTAAAACATACAAAGCACGAAGAAAATCACTAGGATTTGACATTTAATGAGAATCTAGGAAGCAACTTTCTCCATCTATATTTAAACTGCTATCCACATAGCACTATAAATTTTATTTAAGGCAGATTTGGGGTGGCTTCTGCATTCAGTATTCCTCACAAACTGACAACATCAAGCACAAGCAGTAGAGCTGAACTTTGGAAGCTGCTTTTATGGTAAGAATGTCATTAATAGATAACAGCAGAGATCAGTAGTAGGTGCTGTGCTGGTTATCTCTGGGATGCTCCTGCTTCATCTCTATTCTGCTCCAGGTGTCAAGATTTCATCTTCCTTTGGAAACCTGGTTTGCGATTTTGTGCTATGTGTAACTTCAATATCATGTGGGAGAGAGCAGGAATGTCAAACTTTATTTATTAAGGATCATTTAAAACTGTATTTCAAGGTAAGTAATAGAACCAGTTCTACTCCCTCCATTAGTGACTCAACGTTCCAATGCCAAGCAATGTAGTCTGTTAAAATTCGGTGCTGTTCAAGTGATATTGCAGGGATTTTACGTGCAACATATTTTCATCAACAATCCCAAATAAATAAACTAAGTACCAACATTTTCCTTCCTGCACTTGGTTCCCCAGCAGCCATACAGACCACATAAAATGTTTAATTTCTCAGTGAAACTCCATGGGAAATACTATGATCAGAGAAGTTTTCCAAAAGCTCTTGGGTGTGACCAAAGCATAATTTTTGAAGCAAGTTAATATGCTAATTAAGTTTAAAGTTGTGCATGCACACAAGTGCATTGTATTTCAAATTGTAAAGGAATACAATTTTAGAGATCTACCTCACCAAACACATTTAGACTTAATGATCCTATGATTCCCTTCCAAATTGAGATATTTTGTGATTCTGTGTTCCATAGAAACCTGCATAATATGTGGTCTCACTCATCACAAGAATGATGAAACATTTTCATTTCAAGCTATAAGGGAAGAGATAGATAAAAATTACTGTTCTACTCCCTCAGGGGAGGGGGAAGGGAATGGGGGGAAGGGATTAGTGCATGCAGTCCTGGGAGGTACACTGAAATAGCCATTGGAATATACCACAAACACTACTCAAATACTTGCACAAAAACCATTTTATTATGAATGCAATGTAGATATAGTTGTTTTTTTTTTAATCTGAGGTGCTTATATAAACAGACTCATACTGTCTGAATGACAGTCAGTCTGCAGGGCATGACAGTGGCTGGACACCCTTCAGCTCCAAAGCTTTGCTAAAGTTAATCTCTTGAGGTTTTGCAGTACCCTTAGTGAGCTTCAGAAATCGAATACATCCTTTAAAATGGATATTAGTCGTCAGCCCAAACTGGGTCACACCATCTGAAGGAGGGAAAAAAATTAAAAAGGAATTACTTTAGTTTGAGTCGATACTTAATTTTGTTCTTTGACAGTCCTGCATGAGGACAGATGTCCCCAGCAACATATGAATATTTTATATGCTGTATATATTTATTATTAAAAAATTGCAAACACTATGCGTAAATGTCAAGAATGCTTATGTTAGATAACAATCCAGACTTCTTTTCTTTTTCCATCCTACTATGACAGTGGCAGAACCCGAACACATATAAACTGCCATCGTAACCCACTATGCAGCTTGCTACCTACAAATGGTATACAATGCACACACGCTGCTCTGCAGATATTCAACTTCTTGAGCTATTTATCCACAGAATAACAGAGGGGAAAAAAGGCCAAATGGATGCAATTCTCAGTCCTAACATCACAAGAAAGCCAGTTCCTCAGGATGGATTTCAGATGTCATTTACAGACTGGTTTTGATAGTTTTCAAGTATTCTTTTTTTTTCCTTGCTGATAGTAAAGTCAGGGGTTGGAGTAAATCTCTTCCACTAATGAAGGAGGGGATGGAAGTGAGGGCGGTTTGATTGGGAAGCTGGAAATATTTCTCTCAACTGCTTGAAATTCATGGATTGTTTCTCAGTGTTCTTCCAAGTGAAAAAGTGGCTACAGGTGTGCACTTTGATACAAATCTATGTGATTAATAAAGTAGGAGTTGCAGAAGTAACTTTATACTTGTAGAGACTGTCTGGCCATAGCATTATTGTGTTTCACAGAGGATAAGATGGCTGAATCCATCTGTCTCTCCTTGCACAGAGAAGAGTGATACCAGGAGATGGATGCTAGCTTTTATGGGTACCCAGGAATCAACATTCTTGTCCACACTACGGTGGTGAAAATTTTCTCTACACAGAAAATTCTCCATCAGCTAATTCTAGCTGGTTTACAACTGTTTTGCTCTATTTATGCAGTCAGGAGAAGCTTCAAGAGGACTGGAAAATACAAATACTTAACTATTTTTAAAAATCCCTGATACTGGGGTTAAAATTTGTGATGCAGCTGTCTAGGTATTGGGAATGTTAAAACAAATCCTGGATGAGCTAGAGTAAACAGCAAAAGAAGACTGAAGTGTTTACACGTGCAGTAGGTATATTAAATAGCTTCTTAACTTGCCATGTGGCTGAACTCATGAATATCCCTTCAACATGATGTAAGTGTAGGCTTGTTTTGTACAGACTGCAGTGTTACTGCAATTTGTGTCTCTCCTCTTGACACCCAGTCCAGAACAACATAGTAACTCCATCTGCAGTGTTTCTTCAGTGCTGACTCCCATGCTAGAATCTTATTTTGTTATAAAAAGGCCGCCATAAAGCTGTTTTCCTTCTGGCACAAAGTTGTTGGTCTTTATTGGTAGTCATTGTGACTAATGTGCAACTCTCATATCTCAGTACCAAGGACAATTTTTTAAATGTTCCAAAGCTTGAGAGAGAAGGCTTTTTAGATGCACTGTATCACCCATTAGAATGGGGCGAAAAGCAACTTCCAGAAAATAATTTAGGAATTAACTAACTCAGAGGTGTCTTGCCATTGACCTCAGTATGCGCTAGAGCAGACACATACTGCAAACATACTTTGCTTTTTGGTTTGCAAGCTAGAGGGAAAATTTATTGTAAATGCAACAAAATTGGTACTTTGCAAACATATTAACTGTATTTTCAGAAAGTAAACTGCTGTTAGAAAATTCATTGACTGTCTATGAAGAGATGAAAACTAGTATTCATTATCAGCTTAGTGGAAGATGAAGCCAGCTACAGAGCTCAGCTCAATTCTCTGTACTGTTCAATCACCTCTGCATAAAGCCAGTTCTCTTGAGGGCTTCCAGAATATTGATTATCAAATGGAGATTATGAGGTTTTTTTTTCCTTTAAAACCCAGCAGACCACAAGCAAAGGCATTAATTAGAAAGAGATGGTGTCTTCTTACCTCTCTGTGCAAGCTGTTGTTCTTATTCCTCAGTTCCTCAGGTTTTACAGGCTGATTTACACCCATAGTGTCCTGCCCCCTCAAGGGCATATATACATTCTTTGGTTAAAATTTGCTGTTCTTAAGTTAAATTTAAATATGCCAAATGCTGTTACTACTGCAACATAACTATTATGCTTTTACTAAACAGAAAGTTTTAAGAGGGAGGCTGTGTGTGTGTGAGCAGCAGAAGGCAGAAAGTCTGTCTGATCCCCTGTGACAGTGCCTACATTTGAAATGGGGCAGGGGTATCTGTAAGAGTCTCTTGTTGCAGAACTTCCTGTTCTTAAATGCAGCTGAATGCAGAAATGAGCATCCACGCCAACTGATACAAACTTGGCCTGTCTTATCCATCATCTTCAGCATACTAGTCCTAATTACATTTAAGCCATTATCCAGGCAGTGTTATTGGAGCGTAAGTAAAGCATAATTTATGAGTTGCACACTCACCAGGATAACCTCCGACAAAGAGAGGGTCATTTGTGTCTGCCGAGGTCGAGGCCCTATTTGGGCTGTCAGTCTCCACCTGTCTGCCATCCACAGTCAGCTCCAAGCGGTGTTTGATCTTGTTTGCTACAACCTTGTGCCACTGTCCATCACACAGGCTGCCTGGTGCATCAGGCTCATAGACAGCAGAGAATCGGCCTGCACCGTTGTCAACGTGAAACATCACCTGAAAAGGATGGCATAGACGTCAGCCAGTTTTCAAAACAGTCCAGTTCTTTTTGTTTGTTTGTTTTGTTTGAAGTCAACATGGTTTGACTGTACACACACCAAAGCTTTAAGTTAGTACCAGGCTCTATGTGGATTGCTGTCCCTCTGGGATCTGGGTTGTATTGCTGAGCAAAACACAAGTGGAAATATGCAAAATTGCTCTCTAAGTTGTCATTTTCCCATTTTTTTTGGTCTTAGTTTTAGGGTGTTTTACACCCCTCCAAAATCTTTGTAGTGACAGAATAATGACTGGTTTTCCAGACTGAATTAAAAGACATCCACAAGAGAAACTAATATTATTAATGACAAAGCCTTTCCTCAAAACTTCTTATATGGTCACTAATTTAAGACCTGATGTTGCAGTTTTAGGAGACTCAGGTGTTACAGAATTTTTTAAAGTATCTTTTAAAAGTGTAAGAGCCTCTAGATGTATGGAAAGTTGGAAGTGTTTCTCTCCTTCTAGAGCCCTGATATTGTTTGAGACACCTTGAGATTGGGGTAGTAACCTTGCATTTAAACAACCTGTGCTGTCTAAAACCAGTCACTATGAAGAGACAAAACTGCTTTGCTACTCACTTTTCCACCTACTAATTCGATGCCAAGCCCATCCATTTTCTGGCTGCTGACTCCTAGGAGAACACCGTTCATTCGTGTTGTACGGAATTCAAATTCCACGAGCAGGTCTGTTCCCACTCTGTATGCACCGACTTGGAGAGAAAATGGGAAGCACAATAAATTGAAGACAAGCATCTAATACATTATTCCTAACAATCATCACATAAATTGTGCTGAGAGTATGGCAAAGTAACTAACTCAGCATTGCTAATGCATTCCATTTCATGTGAAACCATGTAAATAAGTTTTTATGGCAATTGTGCTTAGTGTAAGACCTTGCTAAGAAGTCACAGAGTGTCTCCTTAGGTGAGATAACTAAAAATGATCAGCAAGAGTTTCATGTATTTGTCTCACTTTGCCTCCAGCCAACAGGAGTTAGGTAACACTGGGAGTTTTTGAAAGCAGAATCTCCTCTTTCTCTGTTCTTTGACTATCACCAGAATTGATGTTCATTACCTGTTTTGGCAAAGCCTGTTCCATCGAAGTATGTTCCCTTCTGTGCAGTGACAAAGCATTTTCCAACGTTGAAGCTGGAAGTTGGATTATCCAGGTCAACGGGTGATTCTGTCATTTTAAAATTCCTGATGCAGCCATCAATGCTATGGAGGACCTGCAGTCAATATTTCAAACAAAATGTAAAACTATGAGAAGCAAGCCTAAAGTATGCAATCAACGAATGCATTTTCTCTGCTTCTCTGCTGGATTTATGGAGCTGAATAAAACTTAAATTTTACATAGCTAATCCTTAATATCTGATTGTAATTGGAATCTACTCTTGGTCATACTGAGGATGAATTACATTACTTTTCAGGGACGCGATCTGAGTCACATCTATTTGGCTTAATGGAGGGGACATAAAATAATATACCACATAATGAAACATAGCAAATTACATCAGCAATGCAGGAATTTAATGGCCTATACTTTGCCTTTTTAATTGACTAGGTTATGGGGTTTGCAAGTAGATGAAGATAGTGGCTATAGTTCTCTGGGCTGCTGGTAATTTCACTAGGTGTGTCGTCTTTTTTTCCTGCCTTTAATCACTTTACTGTGGGCCTAATGTTGCGTGGCAAGACAGAGGTAACACAGGTAACATCTCTACTACAATGAACAAAGCCCCTGTGTGAAGGTTGTTGACTGCACGTATCTGGTGACTGTGGCAGCGATCGGGGCCACTCAGCTGGCCAGAGAGGCAGGTGGAGGCAGGGAATGTGCTCAGGTCTATGGAGGCTCCTGTGCAGGGTAGCAAACTGCAGCTCCAGTTTGGCTTCTGCACTGGGCACTCACAACTGTGACCCCAGCAGGTGGTCTGGGCACACTTAGAACAGTGGTTTGAGTACCCACGATCCTGCCTGGGGCAGGGGCTGCTCTGGGTGTGACCAGGGCATCCCAGTGGGACCTCTGAAAGCCACTGGCTTCTCCTCCAGAGCTCTCCCTCCCTTTCTCCCTCCAAGGTCTGCAGAAGCTGCATTTTGGTTCTCAGATTCAGACAGAGGCTTTGATCTTTGACTTAAAGAGTTAGAAAAATCTATCCCTGATACCGGTGGGAGAGAGGAAAATGACAGAACATGTACTTTGAGGAAGAAAATGAAGACATATTCATAAGCAGTGCAGTAGAAAGGAGGAAAATAAACATCAGTGTATAAAATTCAGCCTAGAAATATGTACAAATGCAAAAAGGATAAAGGCACACCTGCAGAGAGTACTCTTGACTCTGCACACTACCTCCTCTAACAATATTATGATTTGTAATTGGAAAGAATTTCCAAGAAGTTACTTTCTCGTAAATCAAAGCTGCATGTACTGTGAAACTATATAGCTTATTACAGCTAAATACACTTTACAATATTTTCATGAGAACTTGAGCAGTATCAGTGAATAAATTCAGTTCTGAGCTGAACAATGCATTCTGTCAGATTCTTCATAAATAGACCTTTTTATAATTACTAAGTAAAAGTAATCTCCAGATCAACAAGTTTTGTTATCAAAAAAGAGAAATGCCAGAAAACAAAACAAATCTTCACTGCAAGAATAAATCACAGAAATGCAAGATTTGTAGACAATTCAGTAACATTCTCTAACTTCACAATTTTCTCTTCCCTATGGAAAAGCAGATCTGGTTATACTCTAGCATGGTAACAGGTAATATGACCTCTTTTGCTGAAAGCAGAGTTTTGAGTGCTTAAAATGTGACATCTGCTGAAGCTAAACAAGTGGGTATCAGTCTTCTACACTGAAAAGGAAGCCAACCCACCTATGGTTACATAATGGATTACTGTCTAAAAAGGCTAACGTGTGTTTAGAAGAAAGCCCTAACACATCCTTTCAACCTGGTTTGCTTCAGAGCCTCTACATGAAGCTACAACACAGCACTGTCTCATACATCGTGGTGTATTTTACTGAGCATGCCTGGAAAGCAAGCACTGGTTTTTACATGACATTTGAAGTCACAGCTCCATTTAAATCCCAAAGCACATAAGACTGTCAGGACCTGACATGACTGTTATTGTCAGACCGAGCCATTTATCTGCACGGGTTCCCTCTGACAAATAGGTAAGGACTTAGTGTTATCTTTCTCCTTAGATTAATATTCGTAAATTGCAGATATATTTCAAAGAGCATAATTTGATACTACTAGGAATTATGTGTTGTGGGTAGTTAAGTATTGCTTTTGGTTTTCAGATTTGGTTTGGTAAATCCAAATGATCAGCAGATTTGCCTCAGTTTGGGCTTTCTGCACAACCTACAATTCACTAAGAAACATGATCTTACAGGTCAGTTTTCTTTATGGAATACAAGTCTCAGATGTAGAGTGGTTACTCATCCCCTTCATTCCCTATCCATCAGTCAATACAGGGACTTAAGCAGGATCTAGGAATTCCTTTTCTGTATTTATTTCGTCCACCCAAAGAAGGGGACTCTTGCTTGTCTATAAACTGGTATTTTCCATTCCATAAACATCTTGTTAAAATGGTATTTACTCATGTGCAGCTTCTTTGGGAGTCTATTTTGTTTCCTTACCAGATTTGTGCTTCGCCTCCTCTTTATGGATTCTCTGTATCTACCCAGGATGAACCCAGACACAGCTCCTACTGACATTCCATTTTTTGTGTGTCTGAACTGTACTGTGCTAGATGCCAAATTCATTGTTTGCTGTAATTAAATTCACTCAGGTTCTGGGTTCTGCTTTGAAACAATCCTCTGCACAGAGAGCCAAAGAAAGCATGGATGATGTTTTTCTCCCATTCTGATACTGGTGCATCTTGGGAGGTTGGAAGTACATTGGTGGCATGGAGTTGTGCAGATAATGGTCTGGGTGAGACAATACAGCAGCCTTAGTTAACTCTACAAAATTTAGGCCAAAATGATATTTATTTCCCTGGGCTCTCTGTCATCTTCAATGTCAGCATGGAACCTGGGCATTTGAACCAAAACAGTGATAAATTGATATACGCACCTTTAATTTGGAAACAGAAAGAGAACAACAGAACTTTCATGGCCTTCCTTCAAAACACCCTTTCTTCTCTTTTAGTAATAGCAACACAAAACTGATTATTACAGTAAGCAGCAGTACTACTGGGTACTTTGTCCAGGGTAATTTTGGCTTCTGCTGCTCCTTCTAGGAGATCCTTTCACTGTTTATTAGCATTTGCTGCTAGATTAATTACAGCCAAGAGAAAGGACAAGTGGTACGCAGGAACCTATACTCTAGCTGTGCAGTGATCCAAGTGAATACAAGTGTATGGAACTTCCTGCTTTTCCAAGACAGTGAATAAATGCTATTTCAAAAATATATTTTTTTGCATTGACTGGATTCTGAGTCAGATCTTTCCACTGAAAGATCTTTATCTCCACTGAAGTCAATTTTATCCATATTCTTGAGCAGTCTGAGGGAAAAGCAAGACAAAATAAAACTGGAAGACATTGGTACCAATCGAGACATACTTAAGGCATGTAAGGTAACTCAAACAAACTTGCTTACCGGACCAATTCTCCTGGTAGTGTAGTTAATGGGCAACCCTCCCACATACAGCATTCCTACAACATCCAGTATATCGGCCTTCTTGGGGCTCACAGTCCTGTTAGAAACACCATCTACTATGAGGTTTCCTTCTTGCTTCACTCGACTTACTTTTATCTAGAAAGACACAAAAATGCAGTACAATTACAGATAGCTTTCTGACAACAAAGCATTTCCAGATTGTAACTAGTCTTACAGTCCAAAAGATATAACAATACATGAGAAAGTAGTAGGAGTGGTTACAGAAGTACCATGGCAGCAACTGTGGATAATATTTATGGAACAAAGCCCCTGAGCGAGGTTTTGTGCCAACATCTGACACTGTGTTAATTGCATCTGGGTCAGGAGGCATCATGACAATTGTTTATTAGAATTACTGAAAAGACTTGAGATTCCTTTAAAATGCTTCATTGTTATGCTATAACAGGCATGGCACAGTGGTTTTTTTTTCCTAGAATCAGACAGCAATTTTAAGTACTGAGAACAGATAAATACTTCAGAATAAATGCTGAATGTTATGGCATTGGTTGCAAATCTTTATAGCAGCACATGTTTGCAGACAGTATTGGGTTTATGATTCCACTAGCTTGGATATGCCTCAGATCATAGTTCATGCTAGAGTAAATATAATACCAACTATATTCTGTTGGTATTATGGCTTCCGTTCAGACAAATGGACTGTGAATAGCATGGAAGGAGTGCAGTTGCTGAAGAGCTGAGGAAATTCTAGGCCAATGTCTTTCCAAAGTTTATATTTAAATCTCTACAAATCAGTAGAATAATGGTTCTGTATAAAAAAGGGGATAAATGCAAAATGCATCATGCATGTCAGCAGATTTCTAAACAGCACAGTAGTTGGCTCATCAGAATAGCAAAGAGAGACAAAAAGCATTTTTTGGCTTTTCTTTAACATGGCTCCTGCTCCAGTGTGGCAGCGTATCTGTCATGCAGTGGGAATCACTGAACACTGACAAGTGGGATGTGAAGGTGAGGGCCTGAACCTGGTGTTTACAGGCAACTGCAAATTTGAGATGGATAACTACACCCTAGGCATAAGGAAGATCAGGTGAGTGAGACAGGAACTGGGAACAGACATTCTGACAGAGGACCTAAACAGGTAGCAGGATAGCAGCAGCACCAAGTGGCTTCTGTAGGCTTGATGGAAATGTTTTAACCCAAATCATTCCAAATGGAGAAAAGGTTGTCACTAAAAGGATTATTTTAAGGAGAAGCCCCTGCTTTCTCAGAAACAAAGACTATAGCCTTTTCCTAAAACCATTGCCTTTCCTCCTCCCCCTTCTCAAAATTTTTTTGGGCTTTTTGGGAACTGTGACTTTGTCTCTAGTCTCTGCTATAGAAACAGGATCTACAAAAAGGGGCCCCCCTCTTGTGGAGTGTCAAACTGTATGCCCAGCTTGACACTCTTCCATGCCCACCTTAATTCTTCCATTAAGAAATATATGCTCCATTTAGTTCTCTTAGAATGAAGAGAAAATGGCTACAGAAGCAAAAGCATCTCTTCTGTATGTACAGAGGGAGTAGCAGAATGGGGCCTTGGTCTACTGCCAGTGCTCCCAGGCATTATATGAAAGAGATAAATGATTACTGCAACTTCATTTTTTCCCTTTATGGAATACCTTGGTGTAGAGCAGTTGCTATCATCAAAAAGTTCATGACTAAAAATCTCATGAAAATAAAATTCGTGGAGGACAGAGTGGGAATGAGGAAATTAAAGTGTAAGAGAAAATGGAATTAGATTTTTTTTTTCTCATTTAGGGATGAGATGTGGATGATGAATTTCTAAATATCTGTACAAAATTTAGTGTAACTTATAGTATATAAATTCAACACATAGTTACATGTATACTTTTCTTCTCTGTCTTTAATGGTGCCTTCCAGCACCTAATGAATATACTGTGTGTCTGCTGTCCTGGGCCCAGTAAATAGTGAATTTCATGGTTGTGATATTATTCCTGCTCTTAGCACCCAAATGCCACAGGCATTGCATATAAGGCTCCCTCTCATAAAGTCACAGAAGGTGCTGCCAAATACATCCACGAATATCATATGTGTTCCCTACTGAATTAATAATCCAGGGAAGGTTTACTTACATGTTACTTCTTTTTTTTCCTTTTGTTCTTAGCATTAACAACAACATTATTAATGTAGAAACAACTGGTTTTAATGATGTATTCCATCATCGTGAGCTGATACTCACATGAGCCCTATTAAGCAGGAAGGAACATTTTCTGCAGTTCTTTACTATACATGGGTCATATTTTAAATGTGTTCAGAAATATGTGTTTCCTGAAGGATAAATTTCTGTGTACCAGTGCATCTGACACGAATTTTGCTAGATGATTTTTTTTCCCCAGAAAATCCTAGTTGTAAAGTTTGGCTTGCGTGGACTACATTTTGCAAATATCTTAGAGCAAAACAAAGCTCACTCTTACCATTACAAAGAATAATTTAGAATTAGAGACTATTATACCTGGTGCCACTGGCCATCATTTATTTTGTTGGTAATCACTGTGCTGGTGTTTCCACTCCCCAGATCATAACTGAAGTAAGGCAGACCGTTCTTTATCTGAACTGTAGCAAAATCAGCATGGTTGATGCGGGCCATATAAAACAGCAAGCCAGAATCAGCTGTTGTTCGGACTTCAAATTCAATTGTAAGCCTAGAAATCAAACAAACAGGAAATAGTAAAAAAGGAAAATATATTTGGAGTCAGGCACTAGACAAATTCACCTGCTTTACCATTTTGTGTTTTTTTCTAAAAAAATTTTATACAGCCAGTGGCCAGTTTTACTTGCCCATTAGAGTTCAAGAAAAATAATCTAGTTGTAGGCAAATTGCATTTCACACATATCTGAACCCTGACATGTGAGCATTCATCAGTTCCTTTGCTGTGGAGATACAAAACTACAATCTTGGCATAGAATTTGAAGATATAATTCTCAGCTGCAGCTGTAGCAGCCAGAAAATCCTAGCACTTGTAAAATTCCACTAGCATTATCCATCATCCACACACATAATGCTCACAAAGAGAGAGAGCTGTAGTGACAGCTGGCAAATGCTGAGTTTCTAATGAGTTGTATTGCCTGAAGACAGGTTGCAAAACTTTGAAAGATGCAGAGAGAAGAGTTTACAATGAGGATATAAAACACTTATTCTGATCTCTCCCAAGAGAAAATGAGGCTGTGTCTGAGCAAACCTGCCGACCCTTTGGACAGAATGGTAATATTGAGAACCTCCTCTACGGCAAAGAACCTGCGAAGAAATTATTTAGATTCTCCAATGCCAAGGCCGTACTGGTAACACATCATTAACCTTGCTCAAGCTGAGCTGCAAATTCAGTACCTGAAAGCAGCTGATAATATAAATGTGAAAAATCATTCCGTGAAAATGATCAGTCCAGGATCATTCCTAGTTTTCTATAATTAGCATATGCAGTACAATATCTTTATAGGGATAAATAAGTATGAGGCTAACGGATTTGGAAACTATAAGCAGCGAAATTGCTTAGTGGTGTGACATGGCACATTTGTTAATGACCATGTGTCTTCAGAGCAAAAATGAACAACTAAGAAGTTATAGCTTCACAAATCCATTGAAAAAAGCTGCACTTCTATAAACAGTTCATGGAATTCCTTTGCATGTCAACATCTATATGTATATATTGTTATACTTTGGGGTAGCAATGTAATTTTTCCTGTTTACTGTGCAAGCTTGACCTTAACTACTGGAGGAAAAGGGAAAGAAGCTTTGCTTATTAAAAGAAATTATCAAGTTACTGAACAAAAAAACCTTCTTCTGAAAAAGCAGTCTGTGAAATCAATTGTATGACCTGGTTCCATTATTCTGTTTGGTTTTTAGCAAATCAGTCTGGGATCTGTGTGTGCCCAAACCTTTACAAACAAAGACGTAAATTGTTTCTGTGAGAGCTACTTAGGTGGGCACTTTATCGCCTAGATTTCATGCTTTAATGCTTTTTGAGGTTTGCTTAATGAAATTAATTAGTCATGGGATGTGATCTTTTTCAAATTATGTCCATACTTTTGGGAGATGCCTTTGAGAGAATTAGGAGGGGCATTTTATTTTGACATTTTTCCATCAAAACTCACTGCTGAAACAAACAACATACCTGTTTTTCACTTTGGTGTCATCGAATGCAACTGCAATGTGGCTGTTCCTTGAAAGACCGAACTGCTTGCCACCTTCTAAAATGGATGGTTCTGTGTCAGCAGCACAGGAATCCTGCAAAATATACAGCAATCATACAAACTTCTTATTTTGTATCTGTATCTGTGCTTATGCTGGCAGTCTTCCAGCTGCTCAGGACTGAGAATATTGTACCTAGTCTAGAAACTGGCCTTGCAATTTTCCAGTGTGCTGATGTCTCATCACACCAGTTAAAGTTATAAACCAGTATGACAGGAACTTGAAGTAAAAGCAGAGCTCATTAAGCTGGCTGTAAAAGCAAATAAAAGTAATATATGAACATTGCTGCCTTCATGCTTTCACCAGTGGACATTTACAAGAGTCTCAAGTGATTTCCAGGCAGCTCAGTGTACTCTTAGCTCAAATAACTGAGTTTCACGCAATAGGATGCCTTCTTACAGAAATGAAGCAAGATTTAAGTTCTACAGGGATGCTTTGTTGTCAACTTGAAATCTAGTCACCTTAAAAATAATGAGTTAAAAGTAGTTTCAGATCCTGCAGCTGTCAATGAGTCCTTCATTTTACTTCTTTATATTGTTTTACAACTGTATTCTTAGCTTAATGTGCTGTTATTTCCCCCGGTGCTGCTGAAAGGTCCCCACAAACAACCAGGGAATCCGAATAACTGATGGATAGATGTAACAACTGTTTAACTCCCCCAGCTGTTTAATGTAGAGATATTACCCAGGTTGTAAAGAAAGAAACCCCTCCCTGTCGTTCCACTTCTATTAATCTTGAAGTGGTGCAACAATGCAAGGTAAAGTATCTTCTGTCCACTATAATTTTCTCCTTTTAATTTCACCAGGTCTTTTAATCTCGGGTCCTAAAGCTCTTGTGTAGGGGTGCCTGGGGCAATGCGAGACCATGGTAATTACCAGCTTCTACTCATGTCTGGCTTTTGCCTCCCACTGAGAGTATTGTGAAGAAACTACTCAAAGGATCTAACTCAACACAGTATCAGACAATACCGCTGGGAAAGAAACAAACTTTGATAGCTGCAAGCTCTGTTTTTAAGCACTGTGGCTGCTATCATTTTGGATTGGTGACAGTCTCTTATTTGAGCCCTGACTCAGCAGGGACCTGCAAAGCACAAGGTGCGGTGCTTTGCTGACAGAGCTCTTTGAAACGTTTTGAAAATCTCGTGAGTGACTTAAGGGCTGAGATTTCAACTGCAAAGAGGAAATTTCTTTCCCCCTCTCACACAGTTTTTCAGTAATATTCTTTGCTTTCACACGTCACAAAAATCTTCATAACACTATAGAGAACTTCTAAAATATAGTTTTACATAATGAATACTCTGGTTTGAATATGACAGAGTAGAACACCATGCATTATGACAAGAACAACTGATACATCAATATGCAACAGAGGGGAAAAACAGGGAAAATTCACCAGGACCAGGCAAGGTTATGAATGTATGACACCAGTCTTCCAGTGATCATCGAAAAGAAAAAAAAATAGTCCCATAATGCAGGGTAAAATTTCAAAATATTTTAAGCTTTATGGGCTTATCTAGAAATCTAACAACTACTATGCATATAATACCTTCAATTACATTTGAGCTTGCTAAAATTTGAATATAGGGAATAACAACTGGTACTGGAAAGAATTGGAAAATACACACGCACATCTTCCTCTGGCATGCTTTTACATTTTACATGGTAAAAGGATATATTCTGACTGTAAATTTAATCCTAGGCTGGTATATGTTAGTAAAGGGTCTGACCCTGACACAAGCTGCTCCCCAGCATCAGTAAACACTGCAGTTTTTCTTCATTCCAGCCGGATGACTGTAAGAAAGGGCAAGAAGTGTGGGAGAGTGTCCAACACACCATTGTGCTTGGAATCATGGCATACACTGATTATTTACTAATAACTACTTATAATAATAAGCATTCATTAGGCTGATGTGGAGAAGTCAGCAAAAGAAAATAAAAAAATCAGTAGGGCATGTGTAAAAAACTTCCATATTTTATTCACAGCCCTATGTCTGCTTTTGTTTTATATAAGGACAGCCAGCTTTACAGCTTTCACAAGACTGTGCACTAAGCATGGATCATCAACCTGTATTAAAATATCTCAGGTTTGTTTTTTTGAGTAATAGCCTTAATGTGTCCTGGCTGCTTAATAATCTCCCATATTACACGCGAGCCTGAACTCTTCAGCTGCACTTTACTTTGGTCTTGTAAGATGTCAGGAACTTAACTGGTAGGTCAAGAAGCTCGGGTATGGCAGTGGAAAACAGAAGAGGCCACTGGTGCACTGTCACACATTCTCCATATTCTCATTTGCTGTATTAGTAATTACAAAGAAAGCAATTAGTAGGAAGAGCACTGAAGCAGTCCCCACAGTTCACTGAATACAGTCAATAGCACAATGCAGAAGTGCATGGATCAGAAGAGGGAGGTACCGTCATGGAGTCAAAGGCAGAAGCAACGCTGGCGCTCCTCATTTCAGCGGCAAGCGAACCCTGAGAAGCAGGGAATAATGTGAGGCAGAAGCAGCAGATACCCAGTGTTGAGGAATATTTTGGCATCCATAGCAAGCAGCAGCAGACTGGTGGCTGGTGTATTTCCCAACTGTCCTACTTACGGATCTTTTCTTGCTTTCAGTACAGGGTAGGTTTTATTCTCATTTGGGATTCAGCTGCCCTCCCCTTTTACACACAGATGGATGCATGTAGGTAAAAAAAGTCCTAAAATGACTTAAATAGACCATACACCTTATTTAAGCCTCCTATGTGAAAATACTTTTTCCTGCTGTACATTTTCCTTCTACACTGAGATTCTGTATAATTTACTGTCATATGAGTGCCATCTCATATGAGTGCTACCTCATTACCAGACTAGTTACTTTGTTGCAACAGTCCTCTGAAAAATACTTTGAAGAACTCACTAATATGAATGTAACAGCTATCCAAAAGCTTCCCTTATTTAAAATAGTTTCAAGTCTTCAGCATACTAAAATGGTTTCATTATTTCCAAGAGAGGAGTGGAGTAACAGTGCTTTATTTAGATTTTTATTTCAAAATCCTGTTTTAAATTATCACTGCTCTAGATATGTGATATACACAACTCACATAGTTACAAAGGGACTAGTTGCCGATGTTAATGAGTAGATATATTCCTCTCAATTTTGCTATTTTAAAAGTGTTTATAATCTTAGAAAGTGTGCACTTGCTCTTTCATGCTCTTCTGTGGTTTGTTTTTTTGTTTTGTTTATAAGGCTTGATCAAGGGATACTATGACTGCATTCCTCCACAACAGGGAGCATTAAACTGGATAATCCTTTTTACCTTGTTGTTGTCTGGTTCCTTATCTTTCTATAGTAGCCTTACTGTACTGCAAATTTGCTTTAAACTCCAAACAGAAAAGCTGCATTGGAGCCCTGGTGCTACAACTACTCCACCTTGTGGGAACGAACAGCCCCTGCCCCAGAGCACAGAGAGGCCGGTGTTTGTAACTGTGGGGCTCGGGATACGGTAACAACTGAGATGGAGCTTGCCTGTCTTGAACCCAAAGGCTCCCATTTCCAGGCATGTGATGTGGAAATTTCAGTAGTGCCTGACAAGTCCTTCTAGATAAAGCTGTGCCATATATACCTGGCCAACAAAGGTGGTCATGTATCTCAAACAGAATTTCGGTTCTTAACTCCTTGAAACAATCTTATTATTGAAGTGTAAATTCCAATAATGCAAATAGGCTCCTAACTGGGGAACATGCAGTCTTTTCAACACCATTTTGAAACCTCACTCATACTGAACTATAGCCTGCATAAACCTGCTGGTTGTATTCAGGTCTAACAAAATAGAAATAATTTTCCCCTCAAATATATCTTCCAGTGTATATATTATTGATTTTAATATTCAGATGTGTCAACATATGTTTTGTGAACAGTAAAATGTTGCATCAGTCCATAAAACTACTACACTTGTGAGAGAAGAAGATTCATCCTTAAATTTTGTTGTGTAAGACTGCTTGCCATTATGTAGCTGTTTATTTCTGGTAACAGGAGTTGAGCTCAATTTAGCAGAGACTGAGGTTTCATTCTGTAATTCTCCTGACTAAAGTTGTAAACTAGCAGTAGAGGAATTGCCATATCAAATAGGCCTCCTGGTTTATCTTTTTCTTCATCCTGTTACTGACAAGGCTGCTATCACATGGATCAGAGAACAGCACAAGAAATATCATAATGAAATGGATTTCCCATGGGAAAATTTCCCTTCCAAACCCAAGCACATATCACTTGGCTTACATCCTGAAGTGTAAGGGTTTACGGTGAAGCATGCAAGCCAAAGAGAATTCTAAACCTATATCATTCTTTAAATTACTGTTGTGATAATCCAAGCAAATTATATCTACCAGTTTTCCATTATCTACAGGTTTTACTGACCTGCAACAAGGTGTTCCATCTACAGTATCATGCTGAATTGTTACTACTCTTGCGGCAAAGTGCTGCACTATTCTTGATGAATAGCCTTTCAATTTTGCCTGGAAATAGAAACTTTTCAAACTCTACCTGACTGAAGTGATTTATACTTACAAGTGCTGACGACGGAGATGGCGTTGGAGGAGGAGAAGCAGGAGGGATTCTTGGCCCTTCTTTCTCCCCGTTAGCGTCTGGTTCAGGTTGGACCAGAACTGTTGCACGAGTTGGTTTATCTTCATCCTCAGGTGGCCTAACTTCTGGTTCTAGTGTGGGACACCGGCCAATATCTGCATTTTCAAAGGAGACGGGTTGAGCAAAGTCCATAGGGCTGAGAACACACAAAAAGAGTGATGTCTGTTATTAGTTTTTCTGCCTTTTTACCACCCATTTACAAATAACAGCTACATGCTGCAGTGTAATTTCACTTCACAGGATACAAAAGCCAGGACTCATCCCATCCTGTACAGGTAGAGAAGTGGCACACTTCAACTAGAGGCAATAGTGATCATTGGTTTTTCTTCCTTCAGTCAGTGCAAAGAGACAGGTATCCTCTTTGGCAAACTTTACAGGCCTACGTCGTTTCAATGGTATTGCAGAGAAGTCCTTTACTCTGATGTGGAGTGATAAAATCCTAATTTAGGTACTTCAGATATGTGAAAGAAAGATTTAGATGGAAACTTTCTATAGAGGCTTTATTTTATTCATCATTGCCTTTCCTTTTACTCAAATGTTCCTTCCAGATTACTGCACTTTCCACAAAGTAAATTGATTCCCATGGTGGTTCTCAGAATTTTGCCTTCTCTTGGAAGTCAACCTTACCTAAAATAAAGTATTATAGTACACCATAAATACCTATCGCTGACGCACATCTTATTGCAGTGTTACTGTTGAATTTCTCTGATTTCATGGGTAAACAGACAGTGTTGGCTTGCCTGTAAAACAGCTCATTAATTGCACAGCCTATGGAGCATATACTGTAGACAAAGAAAGGAATGGCATATAAAGAAAACAGATAATATTCTAGGATTTGCTGCTAGTATGATTCGTTGCAACAATGAACCTTCTTCTGGCAACCAAGGAGTTAACCAGATCTCATTAATTGGACATTTGTTGGCATCATTGAGACTTACGTGGCATTAATGACAAGATTCCATATACAGCCCTCAAATGGTGGTATGTTTCTGACAGGCGTAGTCTGAAACGGAGAAGAAGTACCCCCCACAAAGAGTTTCTTAACAGAGATGGGCTGGTCTGATGGAAACCTCTGAGTCTGGACTTTGTCTTCATCGACTTGAACACTGAACATCCTGTGGAAAAGATTTGAAAGCAAAGAAATATATATTTTACTCTGGTTATTTCTTGTATTGAAATCACCCCTTTGCAGGCCCCACTTACTCCTACACCAGCTGTAACAATGAGTAACTCAAATTATGTAGTTGGTGGCTCATATTACATGCATATTAACCACTAGAGGGGTTTCAGCTGCTCCTGTGCTTCCTTGGTCGTTGCTCGATAAAGCCTGGCAAAACTGTGCTGTGGAGAGGTGATAATGTCAGACTGTGGCAGCATAGGAAGAAGTGGTTTGTGGTGTGGCAACACTGACACAGCAAGTGCTGAGCTGGCTGTACTGTGATGGTAGATACAATTATCTAGAGCACAGCAGAATGGGAACAGCACAGGGTCACATTTTGTCTGGACTCCCTATTTTCCTATTATCTTCTTGCTGGGGCACAACCACTGCTACAGACTGCTCTGACTGCAGGATCAATGGCAGACATATGGTACCCTTTTTAAAGACCTGGTAGCTTTTTCTGGGGAAGGTGGCAGAGTAGGAAAATTGCTGATTGTTCCCCATGTACTGACACAGGTGTTATAATTCATTCCCGTAGGTATTTCACATGGCACAAGCAAAAGACAAAGCTATCCCATGGTTACTGTTAAGGCTGAAGAGAGGAAGGTAGGAGCCTCTGCAGCACCACTGGCTGACTAATAATCAGTTTCTGGCAAATAAACTGCCTTTTGTCAATTGCAAATATACTGAACTCCAATATTCTTTCTTAACTATAATTACAAATGCTAGCAACTGAATATTGAAAATGTTTATTGAAAAGAGGCCTGTTTTCAAATACAGAATGCTTGGCTGTGTTATTCACACACATCCTAGGCAGAACTGGATAGTGACTTAAGGACCTGAATTACATAAGTGCTGTACTATGTGCAAATTGTCCAGTTTCCTCATAGTTTTGGATGGATTAATTTGGTCTGGAAAGCTGCAGAGTAAGAAACATGATTAATTTTTCAAAGGGTTAGAGAAAGCATCTATTAAAGGACTTATCTCTGAGGACAATCCCTATGATATCGCCCAGACCCTTCAGCAGTGGAAACAGGAGGAGGGAGATTTCTCTGGAGGCAGTTCAGAGCAAAAGACTAATTTAGGTTCCATGAAGTGTCCCAGAGAGAACGTTTCCCTCCTCTGCCTTCAGCGGTAGTGTAGGGAAGTCAGATTGCCAAGACTAAAGTTATCCTTTGCGCTGATGCATCTAAGACATGGCTAATAATGGTAAACATTTTGGGTCCAAGAAAAACCATGCAGTGATGTACATTAGTCTTCAACAATATCATATTTCATAATTACATGGACAATTATCTCTCTGCAGAGCTTTCACAGGGTGTTCCTCACATTTAAAAAAATAAAGCTTGAGTTCATGATGAGCAGAGGAAGGGTTAATCTTAATTTATGTCTTTTCACATCCATTTCAGGTTACAGAAACTTCAGAGTTCAGACAATTTGTTTTGTAACAAAGCTACTTTGAAAACACAGAGGTCTCATCTGAACGAGCACCATCACTGGATGGCATTGTACAGCAATTTTGCCTTGATGTACTCTCATATGTACCCTCATAAGGTCAAGCTACTGTACTCGCTATAGCACTGCATAGAAGAATTTATTTTGTTGTTTAGAGCCTTCTGTTATCATCTGCATATTTGTGTTCTGTCACAGTGACACAAAATGTATCACAAAATGCAGTCGTCCATTTCCAAAATAACTTTTTCTTCCAAAGCACTTATGGTTTGGCTTTGATCTAGTCACCAAAGTAGAGGAGATTTATTGATTGGAGGCATTATTTACGAGAGGTTTTCTAACAATACAATAGAAATTCAGCCAGAAAATGACATGGAAAGGAAAGAAAATTACAGAGAGGACAGAAGGGCACCTCAGGACTAGACAGGAATGGTTGGCCAAGAAGGCTGCAGTGCTGTGGGGGTAAGAGGGTGAAGTGGCTAAGTGCCTTTTGTAACATGCTGGACGTCGCATCTTCGTTCCCATTTCTTTTAAACAACACACAATGTTATGCATAGTGCACTAATCCAACAAATGTCTGTACAGGATGTACACATTTGTATGTTCAAAGGTCCATAATAAACCCTGCTTGGAACAAGGGCTGCTCGAGGCCATAAATACTGCCTGCCTGAGTCCTACACATCACAGTAGTGCTGTTTCTAATCACTTTCTGAATAGTGAAGTGTAATAAGAAATTTTTACAATGTCTGAGAAAGGACAAAGGAATTCAAATGAAATTCAGTGTAAAACAAAATGAAGTGAAAAGGCTTTTCCAATAAGAAAAGTGGGACTGTGTGTTTTCACTGCTTTACCATATTTAGCTGGGCACCACTGTGTCCAGCATATGGCATCTCAAAAAGGCTTCAGGCTGCTGTGCTGTTGCAGTTTGTACCCTTTGAAAACGGTCTTTTTCTACATGTCCTGAAAAGGAAATTTACTGCACCACAGCAGAATTTCTCACCCACAGATTCTTTAATGAAACATATTTGCCAAGAATCAGAAGGTTAAAAATGCCAGTTCAGACAAATGCAGGTCTCTGGAGAAACAGGCTGGTAGCCTAGAAAAGCTTGTAAACCCAGCTCTTCAGAACAATAGTGACTTAGAATTCTTACTTCTAAGAATTTTTGGATAATGATGGAATTAAACTTTTTTCTTTTTGTCTCAGCAGAAGCATTTGCGTGGATTGCCAAAGCCATCAATACATTTGCTTTGTCGACCTAGCTGTGCTGTGTGGCCTGGAGCACCTCTAGGTATTTGTTACCCTCTAGCCCGCTCTATCCGGATGGAATGTGCTCTGCCGTCGTGAAACTCGCCAGCCTCCGGTCTGATGGTGATTCTGTGGGGATCCCGGATCCCAGTGGAGATGTGCACTTCCAGCCGACCTCTGTTCAGGAACACGGCATAGTAGGCCTGCAAAGTAGATGATGGAGTGAAAAGGTAAGTCACATTTGGGAAGAAATGACTTCACTTAGTTTTAGGATAGCGTGTATGTTTTATTGTCTTACACTGCCTTTTAATTTGCTCACCATAGACAAGACACAGCTGTTTCAGTTCTGCTGCTGCTGCTATACTCAGACTCTGGCGCTTTTATAATGAGGAAGGGGTAAAACGAGGTCATGCTGGAAACATCAACAAAAGATTTAACTCTCTACCTATTTTCAGGGGAAGGATGGAGACTTCTAACCTACAATTCTTCTGATTTTTGTTGATACAAGACCTGCTCTTAAACTCATCAAGCCCTGAAGTGCATTGATCTCAGCTTGCGTTCTGTGTTTGGAGGGCTGGCAAATCATGCCGGTAGTTACTCCAGCACCAGAATCATATTGTGGCAGATTTCAGGATGTAAACTCCAGTTACGATAGCAATAAGTGGTGATGTTCACTTCTGTGACCTGAAGAGCTGGTAAATGATAAGGGAGCCCCTACCCTGAAGTTAATGTCATCTAGGTGAGCCATTACAATGTGCTGTCCCTGGAGTGTGTTACTCCAGGTCACTGAGAGCTCTCTTCCAAAACAGGCAGAAAGAAGAATAACGAAATATCATTTCCCAGAAGTCCCGAACAAAGAATGCATCAACACATTCTGTTTATTGCTGTTGTAGTGTGTCTGTCTGTCAGGATTTTAATCAAGTTTTAATAAAGACTTGAATAATTTCTAACAATTTCTAGCAATCACACTTATAACAGTCACTCAGACACTGTGGACTTATATAGCAAATTTGTACTTTATGAGAGAGAAGGAGAGGCTGGAGCACTCAAGTCTTAAATTCCACATCAGTGATCCCAAACAAGGGGCTTATCTTAACACTGTGTTCACCAGCTCTTTTTTTTTTCCTTTTGGTCTCAGGGAAATTAGAATGATCCAGATTTATGTCTCTATGAACAGGAATGAGAGAGTTTCCAAGCATTAATAGTGCATAAGTAGTCCTCAGAATGAGCAAAGAACAGTATGATTTAATATTTAGGTTTGGTTAAAAAACCCAACACGGAATATAATAAAAAACCAAATCTGCTGCTTAGCAACAAGCAATGGATACCTGACTGTAAATCTGTAAGAGAAACAATTTCTCCGAGGCAAAAAACCAATTCTGAGCTTCTGTTAGATTCTTCATCACACAAAGGATAACATTAGAAATAATTTATTCCCAATAATTGAATTTTATTTCAAGCATAAACATCTGACAGTGTCTTGAAACAAACCGTGGCACTTCAGTAGAATTGTGGGGTTTTTCTATCTTTTGCCAGGTTCCTCATACCTGTCCTGTCTGTCTGCGCTTTCTCCTCAGAGGGGCAGCTTTCCTTGCAGAGTGCCTGCGCTTTCTCCTGGGGGGAACAATTGTGCCACTCGTGCCAAACAAGATGATCCCAGACTCATTCCTGGTGCTGAAGGAGAGATTGATTTCTGTGCCCACGTCAAAGGAGACAGGCTGCAGTTCCACAAAACCTGGCTTGGAGAAGCTAACTGTATGAATGTTCTGTAGGAAGGACAGGACAGGAAAGTGCATTAGTAGAATTAAGAGCAAGAGTATGAACGCACAGGAAGATTTCTTAACTAAAATAATAAACTTTGTAAATATGACTAGTGTGAAAAGACGGAAAGTACTAATAAACACTTAGCAATTTACTCCTCAAAGTGTTCTGCAAACACTAATTTACCTGCTTACATCTAGCATCATTAGCGTATTTGTGGAATCCTGTCTTAAAGGAAGACAAAGTTCCAGTTCTATGTTGATATATCCTCTGGGATTAAAAATAACTGCTCAAGGTTGTTTTTATTTCATGTATGTGTTTTCCATTGAGTTAATACAGTTGGAGTTTGCTTTTAAATCTACACAATAGGTAATATTAACATAACCAATATGAATGTAAACCAGATTCTATTATTTGTCAAATGCGCCGAGAAAATACTTTTCATTAATCAGTCACTGTTGCTTCACTAAGTATCACTGCTTTCTTGGTTACTCAGAGTCATAAATGAAGCACTTGTTGCACATGGCCCAATTTTTTGTACATTGGTAGCCATTAACACAATTTAAAGAGTAGAATATGTCGTCAAATAATAAATCAGTGCATACTCCCAAAGATTTTCTGTCATCACTGCCAACTCATGTACTCTTCCAGATGTGGAAGACCAGTGACTTTTTCTAAAGAGGTTCACCATTTTTTCAGTACAGTAGAACTGTTTTCAGGTCTAGAGATAAAAGATTATGCCAGATAAAATCATTGCTGGTGGTGCTCACCTTTCTCTGAAATCCACGGACATTTAAATAATTGAACACATATCCAGTCTTTATCCTTTACTTTGGCTTCACTTCTTTTTAATTTTCCTAACCGTCTTGTTTTGTACAATTAGAATATTTTACTTATTTCCCCAACAAAAGAGTTAATCCAATTAGATTTCATACTCTGAAACCTCAAGTGTTACAAAATAATGTGAAAGGCAAAGTACTTTCTAAGGTCCATAGCAACAGAAGAAAATTAACACAACTGTTCTTTCCTGTTACAAAAGAATATCTATAAATAAAAATAAATATGAACCTCTCTATCAAATTTTTGTTGAAGCCAAATCTGTAAGATTTAAAAGCATTTGAACAATCTGCTTTTACAGTTTGGCTTTACCACAAACCTGAAATATTAAAATATGGATCTCATAACAAATCTAGTCTAATATCCCGTCTGAGAATCCTACTGTTGTGTAGTTTTGGCTCTGATGAAGGCCAAAGGCACAATGGATAAACACAGCAAAAAAGGGCCCTTGTCTTTATTTTGGCCTGGCCAAGTTCCAGTTACTGTTCAAAGTAAATTTTTAATGTTTTGTAGAAAAAAAAAAATGTTTGGAGAGCATCAGGTTAACAACAACATGTTTGGATTTACTGTAGTGGTATCTGATATGGAATCTAGATCTTCCATCTGCTTGCAAAACTCTATTAAATTGCAGAGATTTCCAGGGAAGAAATACAAACTATTTACTGGGACACAAATGTCAGTGGAAGTATTTTTTTTATATAAAAAGACTTTTCCATGGAAAATTACTAAATTCTCTCCCAAATTTCAGATCAGATTTCTTGAATTCTTTATGCACTGAAAGGCTGTTAATTGCAAGCAGCAACAATTGAAAATAAATGCATTTAAAGCTAAAATAATAACACCAATTTTGCACATTCTTAGTGATCAGTAAGAAATGTGCCTTCCAGCTCGGTGGTAGGTCATGACAGTAAGTATTCATACCTGAGGTTTTATGTAGTGAATGACTTTATAATAGCAGTTAAAAAAAAATGTAAATCCTTAGGTTTTAAGTGCATCGATTTTTTTTAGTTTTTGCAGAGTAGTAAGTGCCTATCCTCATTAATGTCAATAATTCCCATTTTTGTCAGCTGAAATAAAGCTAAATCCCTGCTAAGCAGTTCAGAAAATCCTACCCTTTACGAATAGGGATATCACAAGTGGCCAGGGATACTCTCCAAGAAGTCAGGATTTGAAAAACTGGTCCACTTTCTGATCAGACTTGCTCATCTTTCTATCTCTTAAATTTAACTGGATTTTAAGGTTAGATTCCTGTCTAAGGAATATACCATATACAATTAATCTACTATGCCATAAAATCAGAAACCAGTAAAAGTTTATACACATTAAGGCCAAAATACATGGAAATCAGACTGACCTCTAATGTGCATCCTTTGGTTAGACCAACGAAGTCAGGACTGCTCAATATGTTATAAGGTGTCCTTGAAATTTCAATGTCTTTGAGGCAACCTGTGTATTTCTCTAAGTTCACTTCAGGCCTAAAAATATTTAGAAGTACAATGTGTTTTCAAAAATAGAGTTTAGAGAGAACAGTCAGCCAGACACACATATGCACACTTTCAGATGCACAGATGCTTGATTTTTATTTTTATTTTTACTGCACACATACACTCGAATACGTTGCCTTATATCAGCACACATTGCACTCTGCCTTGCATCACTAAAAGGTGTAACAGAAGGTTCATCTCATCTCCAATTGACAATAGTCCCCCCTTCTCAATTTTTTCTTTCTTTTCTTTAAGGGTTTTTGGTTAGTTGTTTTGTTTTTTTGCGTTTTTCCTTTGGTAAAGGAGTGCTACCACCTTTGGTGTTAAAACGCAGGGAGCTATTTAATAAGGAAGTTGTTCCTTAGGCAAAGCAGAAAGACGCAGAAATCATAACGGTAAGGAGAGACTTTAACTGGAAGACATTTTTCATTCCTCTTTTTGCATGCTAGATCCAATGAAAGAAAGAACTTTAGCAGCACACAAACATTTTGAATAAAGATTTTACCAATATGCTTCAGGAATGCAATCAGGTGGACTGACATTTATTTTATATTTCCAGTATCTTTCTTATGAAAACTGCTGCATATTTTTTTAGGACACAGCAACACATCTGACTTTTTCAGGCAATTAAACAAAACAAAGCACTTGGGTTTGTTACAGAACGTAACTATCCATCCAAGACAGGAAAATATTGTAACAGAGTGCAAGTTCCATGTTTGACTCATCAGCTGGCTGATGAGAGGAAATGAGAAACCCCTTGAAAGAAACACCAAAGCTATCATTTTTGATTGCACACGTATGATTTCCCAGGCCTAGGAACACCAGAGTGAGACCATAACTGCTGGTAATACCTTAACCAGGCTTGCCAGAAGAAAAGCCTTATGACGTCACTTCAGAAAAAAAATCTGTCATTCATACCATGGAGAGTAAATCCAAATAGAAAAAAAAGCACTGTTTATTTCACTAAAAATATTACCCATGAGTGTTTACTAGAATATCTGAATAGTACGACCAACTAAAAGAGAGAAAAATTAATTTGGGAAATAAATAAGGAGTTAAAACTGGTGTGGGGTGGGGAAGGGGGGAAGCAACAAATACTCGAGTTCCCTGGAAGGAAAGAAAAAAATTTTAAAGAATATTAATTACAAAATAAACCATTTTGCACAGATACTAATCAGCTGCATGTTTTGGCACTGAAAGCCATTCTTTGCATTATCAGCCAACCTAGCAAGCGTGATGTATTCTCTGACAGATTAGTACCCTCTGCATAAGTTAAAGCAAGCATCTGGTTTACTAAAATGTTCCATATGCTGCTTTATTTACAGTCAAGTAGCTATGGTCACCTTTCCTTTTTTTTTCCTAGCTCTTCTCCAGTTCCTTCATGGATTTATCTTCCCAGCAGAACAGTTTTGCTGTTATCATTGTCACTGGTGCCTACAGTCTCCTGCCTTTGCCATCCAGAAACCATTCTCACTATTACCCTCTCCTGCCTTGTCCAGTGACAGACTGTCCTCATCCTGCCCTGCTACAAACAGTTGCTGTTGTAATTCCCAGCCCATATCATAGAATCATGGAATGGGTATGCTTGGAAGGGATCACTGTGGGTCATGTGGCTCAACCTCTTTGCAAACACTGAACACTTGCTTGATGTTTTCTTAAGACTTCTTTTTTCCCTTTTTCCCTTCCAAAATATACCAAACAAGGTCCAAGTTCACTGAGATCTTGCATAACTCTTGGCTTTTTTTTCCAGGTTTTTTTTTTGTTAGTTTTTTGGGTTTTTTTTGCCAAGATAGGCCAGTTTTAGGGGAAAACAAGCAGCAATTTCTGGAGCTTGGGAGGAAATAATCTTTCTGAGGATCAGGGCAGAGAGCCAGGCATGAAGTTGTATTTTTCCAATTCAAGCCAGAAATTAGGCTGCAAAACACAGTGAAGTTCAGTTCATATCTGAGCATACCAAAGCAAAAGCAATGGATACAAATAGTTGTAAACTGAAAACTCAGTCAGAAACAGGTGATTTCCCCTCTCTCCCCCATCACCCTCCTGTTCTTAAAATGAGAAGTGGCAAATTTCACAAACATCTCCACCTTCCTTTCATGCTTGCTTCAGTGACTACTTCACTGCCTCTGAGCACGGCGCTCCCCACCTCACATGGGACTACACTGCTCCTACAGCCCGGAGGTCGGAGCCAAAGTCAGCAACACAGCTGGCTGGAGCTTCGTTTCCAAAGCATTCCAGTGTCTCAAGCAACACACAGCTGAAGGAAGCAGCTGCGTGAGGAAAATAAGAGTTGCATGTGTAGGTGTGTGCACAGCGTGGGATGTGAGGTGAGCACTTGGGAGCAGCTTTGCTGGCTGTGGCAGGAGCAGCTCGCTGAACTAAGAGCCTTAGCGCAGCAGCTGCTCTAAACACTGCCCACACGCTGCTGCTGCTGCTGCTGCGGTGCTGCCCGTGCTTTTCAAGCTGCACTTTAACTAGACACATGCAAGTCATGCAAATAATCTGATTGTTTTTACCTTGCTTTCATACTGGGGTGAGAAAGAAAAACAAAAAAAAGAAAACAAGAAAATGGCATTAATTGTATGAATTGGTGCTTCTTGTATTGTCGTTCCGTGATACTTATTAGCAAGGTTCAACCATTCCACAGTGAAGCAGATGTACGTCATTTACAAACAACATATAATAACAGATGAAATTCTATGTACACTCTTGGGCTATAACAATTAACAGGTGTACTCTGCAAACCGCTACCTTAAAATGTAACTCATCTGAGGGCTTTTATAACTTGATACTATACTTGGTCATGAGCAAAAGCAAACCATGTAAAACAATTTGGCAGAACTGACATGACCTGATAATTACAAAGTCATGGATACCTCAGTATCTATTGTTTGCAGTAGCTCAGCTTTGCCCTAATCTTCCTTTCACTACTTTCGATTCTAATTTACCATAACATTAATTTTGCCTCAGGCACTGATGAATCATAGCTGTAGGCAGAATGGTTATCACAGGTCAAAGCAGCTGTGGTACACGGATTTCCTGGGCAGCCACAAAGGAAGTGGAATATAATTGCTCTAGACATTTTGCTATGCACTGGTGTGATTTCACAATTACATAATACAGTGTTATATTTCATGAATAAAATAGATCATAGATCTTTTTATTGCTGGGTGATTTGACATCAGAGGTCAATTATTATCCTAATAGATTAACAAATATGTCCATTCTTTTAGTTGCAGAAGAGTCTGTGGATTAAACACAACAGTTCCTTGTGCACAAGACCACTTAAAGGCTCTCATTATGCCACATAGTTAAAGCTGACATAGATTAATGGGTTTGTTTCTGTGTTGCTCATCTGTTCATTGTAGCACAGAATTCTCTTGTTCTTGTCTTTGCAAAACTGCTGAATATTCATTTAAACTTTAAATAAGTTTTTCGGTCTATTTAAAGCCATGTAAGAAAGTCACTAAATTCAAGTATCTGTTATCCCACTTCCTTAGTTTACTTAAGCTGAAGTAACATTTATGAATATTACTGTGTAATATTTAAAAAATAATTACCGGGAATTTTATTTGTGTAAGAAATGCAGGATCAGACTTTTGAAGGGAAAAGGTTGTCATATTTCATTCTGCTTACATTAAATATATCAAGAGTATCGTGTCATATACTTTAAGTCCTGAATACAGGAGGAATTTTGTCTAAGGAGATCAGGAACTAAAATCTTCAAATAATTTAAAATTATATCTAAGCAAAGTATTATAATACATATTTAAAGTATACTGACACCGATTACGCAAAAACATGGATACCCATTAAGCAGTAATCCCACGTGCAGTAGCTTGTAGGTCAATTTTTCTACTCATGCACAAAGTAAACATTTGTCCTTAATTTTATGAAGATATTGAGCCAATTCTCTGAACTTGCAGTCACAAATTCTATGCATCAAATAAATAAATACTTTGCAAGTCAGCTAGATCATGGTTCTTGCACAGAATCAGAAAGATGTACTGCACTGCAAGTGTTATTTCATTGTATCTGTGTAAGGTGAGCTGTGTGAAATACAAAACATATGCAAATAAAGCACTATTCTGCTGTGGCAGTACAGGGTACATTGGGAATTCACCATTCACTTACTGCAAATGAACTTGAGAAATAAATGTAGAGAATAAGATTACATTGTATTTACATCTCCTTACCAAGGCTAAATAAATTGGTTTGAGCCACGTTACCTTAGATTTCTCAGGGTTGGCAATCCCCCAAAATATATTTTCTCGTGCCCTTTTAAATTGAGTCCAAAGTGGCTGCCTGTAGAAGTTGCTGCTATGGTCTCTTCTTCATTGGTGTCTATGTCCACAATTGATATGTTGGCTAAAAGACATTTGAGATTAGTTATAAAATATCAGTCATGAACAATGATGTCTTAATGTAAGAAACCAACAGAGAAATATTTGGAGGTCAGCAGGTAAGGGAAGAAGCAAGGAGGGATGTATTTTGCAATTAAGATACTGGCTTTCCACATTGTCAATTACGGGCAGGGGAAGAAAGCTGCACTTTCCTCTGTTTCCATAACAACCTGAAAAGCTATAGCAATTCTGTACACTTTATTTTTATGTAGTCTCGTAACCTGTTTCAATTTGGTGCTTTCTTTGTGTCACTGTAATTTGGAGCTAACACTTCAGGACAAAGTCATGACAAGAGATCATTTTACATTTAATTTGTGATCTCAGTCCAAAGATTGCCACTTGAACACGATTTTTAACTGTAGAAGTTTGTTAAGCACTGTCATTATGTGCCTTAGAGATTGGTGATCAGTCACTCTAAAACATTTTCAAACCCAAAGCAGCCAGTTGCTGTCATGTCTAATCTCAGTCTGGAGTCAGTGATGTGCTACATACAACCAGCCTATTTAGGTGCTTGTTCCATGTGTATTTTCAATGTATGGATTAATACAGAATATAAAGTTCAGTAAAAGAGATAAGACTCAGTGAAAAATGCTGAGCAGGCACCAAGATAGATAGGGATGTTCTACCAGAGGGATGAAAAGAAAGGATTTCTTTCCTTCCTTCCTTGAGAATTGAGTAAGGACAGACTTTCTGCTACACCTTACCAAAACCAGATTAACTTTCCTTTCATTTCTATACCTGTATCTTCTTTATAAACACATGATGTTGTTTGAATGCTATTGATAAATTACAATTACATGACATTGCATTTTATATTAATACCTCCTGGGTTAAGTATGAACTAAGATAACTGGCTAGCAATAAGACATTCCTCCTCTAAAGGTACAGCAAATCCGCAAGTGAGACTACGAAATTATTTTGGCCACTGTTCCAACTCCCAAGTCTACTTCAGCCAAATGACAAGGAAGAGGGTCTGTGTGTGAGGTGTGAGGGCCAGGTAGCGAGCTGGCACTGCAGGGGGCAGAGGCAGAGGAATGTGTTTAGGGGCTTGTGGTGACCCGGAAGATTCAGAATGCAGTAAAAATTCAAACTGCAAAAGCACAGAGTATGTCACAGTTGCCATAAATAAAACTAATTTGGCTCAGGTGAGATTCTACCAGCCCTATAACCAGACTACAAAACAAAAAAAGGGTTTTGCCAGCACGATAACCAGTAGTCTTTGTGATCTTATCAAATGCCACCACTCCACATTTTGTGCCAGTAACAGGTTAAAGAATTAGTAGAACTTCTGGAGAGGTTCCCAGCTGTTTCCATGCAGATTCAGTTCATGGCACACTACACATCACTAGAAAAGATAAAGTAGTTGTGTTTGTCTAGTGAGAAACTGTACTATCAGTACTAAAGTCACTGCTTTTTTATGCACTTTGGTATATTCTGAGCATGAGAGGACTGTACAGCATGAAAGCCATTGCTGTCCTAACAAAAATCACACAGGTGTGTTTCATGATTTGGAACAACATCAGAGAACTGATGGAAAGACTTTTTTCCCCACTCAGAAGAATTTTAGAATGCAATTTATGACTGTGTAAAAGAATTATGCCTGAAAAATGGGCTACCTGTTTATAAAGCACTGTTTGACAGTGCAATCACTCACATGCAACTCCACACACCTATAACTTAAACAAAAGAAGTTGCTAAATCACCAAAACTTGTAATTCCCACAGCAACTTCCCTGTGATTAGATGGTTAGGTGTACTGCACAGGTAACTGGAAAAGCCGTGGTGCTGACACCACAGGAACTTACCTTGTTTTTGAATTCTTGACAGGGTGAAAGATTTCCATTTGCCATCATTATGATTTTGGTTGCTCATAACCGACGCTGTACCTGAACCCAGATCATAGCTCACTTTTATACGCCCACCACTGAGTTCTACACTCATGAAATCCTTCTGTTAATGAAAAGGGTTAGATACACCATTATGATTCTTGTTCATTTTTGTAAGTGGCATAAGAAATTAAATAAATACTTCCTAATTTTGGGTGACAACAGATGATGTTTTTAAAGCTTTAAAAAAGCCCCACAAACTTACGCATTTACTACCCAGGACTCTCAGGTATAAAAGTCTGATGCCAAGTTATTTTTTCCCCTTTTATTCTCTTTTGGATTGCTAATTTAGTTGGAATTCTGGTAGCATTTTAGGTGGAGTTTTGATGGGATAGTTGTACCTTTATTTTAAATTGAAGATAAAAATGGATGTTATAATTACCTGAAACTAAAACTCAGCTTTGAGTATATGCCTGTACTATAGTTAGTGTATTTATTGCATACCTCAGCTAGATTTATGCTTTCAAGGCTGAAAACAAAAATAGTAAAATGGTAAACTGGGCATGTTTTACCAGATTTCCAGAGAGTAATCTATGGAAGCAACAAAGGAACAGAGAGATGGAGACACAGAGAGCTATGAAATCTCTGATTTTCATCAACCACTGACACCAGTATCTAAGCAGCAACTGGAGATGGATGACTGGAGCAACAATATATGCTGCACTGTCTACAGAAAAAGAGCTGGGAGGAGACAAAGAGCAAAACAAATAGCCAGGGAACTGGACAGCGTGAAAGCCATTAAGTAAGTAACGGTGGAGCTATGACCCAGGACGTAAATGTACCGGAGAAATTTTTATTATCATTTTGCTCATGGCCAGATCTACCTCTTCTCAGAGTAAAACTGATCAAACTCAGGTTTCTAGATGCTTAGGCATGTCTATCCATGCATCATT
The DNA here is from genome assembly GCA_013398055.1 of Ifrita kowaldi. Classification (NCBI taxonomy): domain Eukaryota; kingdom Metazoa; phylum Chordata; class Aves; order Passeriformes; family Cinclosomatidae; genus Ifrita; species Ifrita kowaldi. The sequence continues at coordinate 605,258 of VZRS01011584.1, read as the reverse complement.
AGAAAGAGTATCCTCAAAGTTTTTATGCAGTGGGACAGTATCATAAAAGAGAAAATATGCCAGGGAACAGTGTTTTTGAGTTTTCAATTAAATATTTTTTGGTAGAAAAATACATAAATTAACAATAATTATATAAAGTAATCTAAAATAATGACATTATTTATACTTTCAATATTCAATTATAAAAGTTCATTAGAAAAACTACAAAATAAAATCCTAGCTTTTGCTATAGTTAGTTAGGAGGAGCATCCTCCTCCTTGATAATTCCAGCTAATTTGATAATTCTTTCCAAAATACACGAATCTGAAATAAGACTGATTTACACAAACACAGTTTTTGTAAAATAGTGAGTGCTCAGTAGTTCTTCAAGACATCGGTGGAAACTACTGTACATAGCTTCTGCCCCATATGAAAAGGCTAAGGGAAGGACTCTGTTCCCTGCCAGTCATGCAAATCAATCTGGATCAGAGATGCTGAAGATGAGTTATTCAGATCTGGACAGGTGTCTTTATAAGTAATTTCTCCCTGTTATCCACACACATTTGATACTGTGTGTGAATAAAAACCTTTAACAACTTTAATGTTTCTATTCCCTGTTTTAGTTGTAAGAAGCACCATTTGTAGACATTGGAAAAGCACAATCACTATTACATCTAATTTGTTGCACCAGTCCCCCTTTAAGCCCACTCACATTAAACATAAACATTTTCTTTGTATCAGTAGGATTTCTATGTAAGACTCGTCTCTTCCCATATTCCCCCTGCCATCACAGTGTGGTATTTTAAACTATGAATAGACAAACACAACTGAAAAATTTACACACATAAACATCTGGAATAAAGGAAAATTAATTAACCACTTCAGAAAAGCTGGAATTGCCCCCAGTCTAACATGATGATCCCCATTCAGTAAACATTAGGTAGTCAACCTCCACACTGTAACACTCTCTTCACTTGGTGAGAAGTGAAGCATCACACCAGGCAACATCATTCCTGGACTGTGGTACATTAAGTCACTAATTGTTTTCATGATCCAATGAATTCAGTCTCTGCAAAGATGGCATGAAACCTGCAAGGAGTGTAGAGGTTAGCTGGCTGTTCTTACCAAGTCATCAGTAGCGAGATACATCAGCAGAGCATTTGATGAGAAGGTCCTGAACTTGAACATGACTGTGGAAATATTGGGGTTCCAGCGGATTGGGCGGCTCACCATGGCGTAGCCGTCACCATCGAACTGCACCGTCCCTTCACCGTCTGCCACCTGTGGGCTGAAAAGGGGCAATTCCAACTATTTTCCTTTGCCATGTGAAGTTAAAATAGAAAGTGCAGGGCTAGGGATGTGCAGGGCTAGGGATGTGTAGGGACACCTCCTGGGAATCTTCCTGAACTTCGTTTGATTTCTTACCACACCTCCCCCTGACAGGGACAGGATTTCTCATTCTATTTCGAGAATGCAAACACCTTTGTTTTGTGGGATCTCTGCTCACTACCCTGGTGGCTGTGAAAGCCACTATGAGGCACTGGATTCTGCTCCATGACATGTGAGAAGCGCAGGCACCCATAGCACAGCTGTCCATGAGCCAGACTCAGCCCCACTGTGGTTCTCATGCTATCTCATGCTTTGACTGTTTCTGGTTACTGGTTGTCAGGAGCCTTTCTACCACAGCACTGTCACACCATCTCAGTTCTGATAAAGCACTGACCACATTTACAGCCCAGACTGGCCGCCTCCCCTCTCGGCGCAATTGCAACCTAACTTCTGTTGCATACATATTAGCATCTGATGGCTGCTGTGGAAATTCCTGCTACTTACCACTGAACATAAATGTCACAGCCGACAGGTTCCCTAAAGAAGTTTGAGAAACAGTCAGTGCTTTACCTACCTGACAGCACACCCTTTGCAGTCGCCTTCGATATCCCTGAAATTCCAGAGTCCTATGGGTTTGCTGTCTAAAAAGGTTTCACCCATGCAGCCAGTGAAGGTGGTGACTCTTACAGCATCTGACTTCTGCAACAGAAAACACGAACCTTCTTAGAAGTGAATTTAAAGTGATCTACTGCATCTGAAAACATAACTAGTACAAAAATCATAAATACCCTATAAAATTCCATATAAAATCATAAAAAAACCCCATAAGATGCTTCTTAATATTTTAAATATCAAGAGTAGCATTTAATCTGAGAAGCCCTCCAACAAAACCACTGATCAGTGAAAATGTGAACTAAACTTTGTATCAGTCCAAATGAGAAAGACCATATAGATTTGAGACTCTTGGGAAGGCCTAGGCAGAACAAGTCCTGAAGGACAAGGAGCTGCTTTGGCTTCCACCATCAGTTTTCCTGGCTGTTCAGAGAGCTGCCTGCTCTCACCTGTTCAAGGCCTGCCTAGCTGGGTTTTCATTTAAGACTTTCAAGAACGGACTATGAGCAATCTTGCCCACAACACAATAAGCAAAGTGTTTCTCTCGTCATGCTTGAAACCCTGGAAACTGAGCACGCTGCCCAAGCTAAAAGACAGACCGAGAACTCAACTATTACACCTGCAAAGTTCATGCTGAATTTTGGATGCAGAAAAAAGTGCAGACGGCAAAGCAATTAAAAGACATGTCCCATCAGAACTCATTCAGCTATGGTTGTGCACATAGAGTAACGCTCATTAGAACATAACACGGTACCATGATGAAGGTAGTAATAGTTGACAGTACACAGAGTACTCAGCTCAAAATTATCCTTCTAAAAATACCCTGATTCATGTAAATTTCAGTTCATCAATATGAGCTGATTAAAAATCTATACACTTAGATATTTCAGATAGACAAGCACCTGCTGTTTTTACAGCAATTACAAATATTAAGATCTTGCAAGAGAACATGGAGAAGTGCAATTTGAAAATACTCAAGGAAAAGTATGACTCAAAAGACTTAATATGCTACTGATATTTCCCAGGGTAATTGGAAAGGTTGTAATTAGCAACAAGTATGAACTTAATGTCACTTCTAAAAAATTCATGATATCTAAGTATCATAGTCTTCTACACAAGTCACATGAAAGATGTTTTTAAAAACTGAAAATCAACTTTCTTTTTGAATACACTGAAGAGATGCATGCAAAAAGGGATGGACAAAACTGTAGGACAAATCTAAAGCACTTCAAAACCCAATAATATGAAAAAGCAGATTTCTGAGTCAACAACTTAAGATGTATCAGTGATCTTGATTAAATGTCCAAAGAGCTGCATAGTTTTAGAAAAGTTTTGGTTAAGGTCTTCATTTTGTGAGCCTTACAACTGTTGCACTGAAATTAACTGAAGTTATATTTTAATTCAGAGACTGTATTTGAACAAAAAAAATCTGACATTGTTTAAAACTCTACATTGCAACTATACCTGTCATACCAAACTTACAACAGACTGCCTTCCTACTGCTGCCCTGGTCTTTATTTACCTGGAGAAAAAAAGAATTCAGGAAGATTTTCCTTACTAAAATGAAAAAATAGAGTTCTTCAAAAAATTGTTGGACAACCCTTGAAGTTTTGCACTTCAGTTTTTTTGCATATTGTGTTATTTTAACACTTGAAGACATATACAAACTCGAGAGTAAAAAAAGTTCAGTGAGTTTACTGTTTGAGAAAGTGTAAATTTTAGCTTCTTTTCAAATGCTAAAATATTGATCAGGAACTGAATAGTCAATTTAAAATTTTTTGTAAAGAATGTCATTGGAAAATAAGTGCTAATTAGCTTTTATTGGAGAACTCTTGTTTTAAAGATTTCCATCTATTCTATGTGGCATGAATCTTCTATTCATCCCATGAAGTGTAGCAAGGTAGAAGTAGTTACCAGAAAACTGAACAGACAAAGAGAAGAGAAAATAGATCAGGGGTATGATGCAGATAGCAGTTAAAAAGATGGGTAGTACAGGGGAGGAAACCGGAACAAAAATGAAGAAAATAAAGCAGAAACACCAAAAGTAGACTGTAAAGGAGGAAGTGATACTGTGGATACATGACAAAGGAAAAACCCTGAATGCAAACGAAAATATACTGTTATATACATTTTTAGGAGACCAGAAATGAGTTCCTGTTGCTCAGGAACTGAAAGCCTGTCAGGACAGCAGTATGTCCAAGGTAAAGCATCCATCTATCCAGCAGGAATTACTCGTTTGGGCTAAATGCTGCATCAATACAGCTACAGGGTTTCTGATCAGAAGGGAACATCGTGGGCAGTGAAATCTCACATCTCTGCTCCTCGGTCTAGGCAAATACCAGTAATCTTTCAAAAGTGCAGGTGCACTACTTGTGATTTACGCACCGACTACAATCATACCAGCGTATTAAAATTTACTATTTCTATTTTAAGCAACTGCACAATTTGTCCACACAAACAGCCAGCTAACACAGTAACACCAGATAAGGCCTTACCTTAATTTTTTCAGTTAAACCACCAACAAACAGCACAGCATTAACATCTACATCCAGAATGGTATATCCAGGTGGGGAGACAGCACTGAATGTGGCTGGCACGATGCTGGCTTTAGGACCATCCAGAGCTCGCACTGATATTGTGCCATTTTTCCCAGTCCTAGATATTTTAAAAAAATAATTTAAGCATACAAAGTCAGTAGTTACACTAAACATAGGAAAACTCTATTTTATATGGTGCCTTTTAAGAGAAGCACACGACTGACCTGATTATGCTTCATTTTGATACAAATGAACAGACACTTTTGCCTGCATAAGTTAAAGACATGATCACAGAACAAGATTTGTTCCTCACCTGAATGTCCTTTGTGAACAAAATTCACTATACACCTGATGTGGACCTTGCATTGACTAAAACAAAGAATGTTTATTAGATTATATTTGAACTGAAATGTAGTGACAAAGCACTTCCGTTTCCTTCACTGTGAGGCACAGAGTTTGCATTTCCTGCAGTGGAGTTGTCAGGCTGCTTTTCAAACAGGCACAAATCCCATTATGTTCAAGAATATTGCCTCATTGTCCTCTATGAATCACATCAAATATTCATGGCAACAAAACGGCAGTGGACTTCGCCATTCATTAACAGTTTCTGCATCAGTTTGTCTCCTACTCCTTTGGTTATATTAATGTAGTAATTGGCATAGAAGGAGTTTGCTGACATATTTTTACAACAGAAAGAACACAGTGTGGAGAAATATGATTCCTGATTCCTCCTTCTGAAACTTCTTATAGAAAGGTGTCACATTTACCAACTTGCAGCCACCTGGGACCAGGACTGCTGGTAAATGGTTGAAAGTGGCTCCCTCAGCAGTCTTGGGTGAATCCCATCCCCATGGGCTTGTGTGGGTCTAAAGTGCAATTGGTTTATAGCAGAAGGTTTACTGATGTGAAGCCCTTTAAGGGATAAAAGTTCTCAATGTAATAATTCTTGAAAGACTAAAAGTCTCTAAAAACTTTTTTCAAACTGCTGAAATCTGATGCTTTCTGAAAGAAAGTTATTGGCACTTCCAGTCTATATTGTGCTGAAATCAGGATTACAGTTTAAAAACACTCAAGTGCAATAATGCAAAAGTCACAGAGCAGACTGACACTTTTTAGTGTGTCTAATAATTCACAAATAGTATGGATGTCTTTCATCTTCAAACAGACTGAAACACTAACAATGGAGTCTCTTCCATAAATAATTCTCTCTTATTTTTAGGGAGGACAATGGAGCTTGAAGAAAGATCTTGGCTAACCTGACAGCAAAAAGACATTGCTACCCTGTGCATGACAAGTCATCAGGTTGGAAGATATTGTTCTAGTGATAGTCAGTTCTGTAAAACTGGAGGATTACAGAGGATGTACCAGCACTTCATGGTTGATATGCAAAAAGACACTGAAAGGACACTAAACTGGCAGGAGCTGGCAACTTCCTGGAGGGCAGACAGGCCCTGCAGAAAGACCTCGACAAAGTAGAGAGATGAGCAATCACCAACCATATGAAATTTAACAAGGGCAAGTGCTGGATTCTGCACCTGGGATGGGACAACCCTGCTTGTGTGTACAGACTGGGGAATGAGAGGCTGGAGAGCAGCCCCATGGAAAGGGAGCTGGGGGTCCTGCTCGATGGCAAGTTGAACATGAGTCAGCAGTGCCCTGGCAGCCAGGAGGGCCAAGTGTGTCCTGGGATGCATCAGGCACAGCATCGCCAGCTGGGCAAGGGAGGGGATTGTCCTGCTCTGCTCTGCTCTGGTGTGGCCTCAGCTCGAGTGCTGGGGGCAGTTCTGGGTGCCATTATATAGAAAAGACATTAAGCTATTAGAAAGAGTCCAAAGCAGGGCCTTGTTCAAAGCAGGAGTGGTGAAGAGTCTGGAAGGGAAGCCTGTTATGAGGAGAGGCTGAGGTCACTTGGTCTATTCAGCCTGGAGAAGAGGAGTCTGAGGGGAGACCTCATTGTGGACTACAACACCCTCATGAGGGGAAATGGAGGGGCAGGTACTGATCTCTTTAATCCTGTGATCAGTGACAGGACTTGAGAAAACAGCATGAAGGTGAGACAGGGGATGTTTAGGTTGGATAGCAGGAAAAGGTTCTTCACCCAGAGGGTGGCTGGGCATTGGAACAGGCTCCCCAGGGCAGTGATCACAGCACCAAGCCTGACAGAGCTCAAGAGGTGTTTGGACAATGCTCTCAGGCCCATGGTGTGACTCTTGGGGGTTTCCTGCGTAGGGCCAGGAGTTGGGCTTGATGATCCTGATGGGTCCCTCCAATTCAGCATATTCTATAATTCTATGAAAAATTTATGTAATGCCATGCATGCGGTGTTCGCTCCTTAGGAGATGCATGATATAAATGAAATTATTTTTGCAAGTCATCAGCATTTAATTATAAAATACTATGTAGAAACCTCTGCTCTTTGACTCCTTGGAAGCACAGAAAATCTTCCTTGAAAAGCATGGCTTATATTTGCTACAGTACTTTTAAGGCTGAATTCTTGCTGAGCTAAACTGACGCGTCTACAGTGAACTTGTAATTCAGGCATCCTTTGTCCTCAAAGGAAGGGCACTGCTTAAACTCTGTCATTAACAATCAAAACAATGGTAATACTTAAATCACAACTGATTAAAATCACAACTAATCAGGTCCTGCTCCTAATTGAGGCCTCCTGAAGTCAAGCAAACCTGATCTAGTGAGTCTCAAAAATATTCTCTCATCCAGTTGACTGTCTCACAAAATTGACATTATTTTCATGTTGTAAATCCACTTTAAATCACTTTGTCACATACTGTTATGCCCTACTTTCCTTTGTTAATTGATACTTGAATTGATCTTGATACTTGCAGCTCTTGATACGAATCAGATTTGCTTCTGTAAGCAGGTAAGTAACTCATAAGTGACATTTGCTAAACTCCTGTACCATCAAAGTATAGGGAATTCCTTTAGAAAGTCCTATAGGAATGAACAAATTTTACTTCAATTCCATTAAAAAGAATTCAAATTATTTCCATTATAACCTCTGAATATACAATAGAATGCAAATGATCAGTATGCTTTAAATAAAAAAGGCGATGAAAATTAAAAGTGTTCCTGAAAAAATGATGCAGTAATTATCAATTTAGTCTAACTAACTGGAAATTTTGGTGCATGCATCAACCAACCATCTCTGATCATTACTCAACAGTTAGATTTTTCATATTTAGATTTCATCCAGAATGCTAAGTGAACTCAAGAATTTTCCAACCTCTGTGCCACATCTCTTCTTTTTAGGGCCCTTTGGGATCTTTAAGAATGGCTATCAACCTATGGTGGATTTGACACCATATCATTATTTTTATCAGTCCTTGTCACCACTAAAAACAATTGCAAAATTCAGTAAGACCAGAATTTCATCTTATGTCTGTATGCTAAGCAGATGTCCTGCTCCAGCTGCTCAGGCAGTTCTGTCAGGCTGAAAAAGTCTGCGGCTGAAACTGAGCAGAAATTTGGACAAAATGCGTGAGGGAATGAAATAAGTAAAACTCTCTAACAGTTTATGAAAGGAGTTTGAGAAGAGCTATCAAATGGACTAAAACATTCAGAGTTGAAAACTCTTCCGTAGGGTATGTGATTTGTGAAGTCTGCCTTAAGAATGCAAAATCAGTCCCAAGCTCTTCATCTTAATCCCACAAATCCAACTAATGCCTCTGCAATGTAATTCTCCTAAACACTGCTCTGTACTTCTGATTTGTGCAGCTGTAATCACTCTAAATTGCTGATCCAGCACTTTGTTCAAAACTAATGGCATGCACATCCTATATATCCAGAACAACCAGCTAATAGGTAATGGGCTTTTGTAGGATGTGTGAATTTTATACCATGTCCTGGCTCCATATTCTGCTGAAGTAGCTTTCTTGTAAATGAAAGCCTGGCATTACTGTGTCATGAAGCTGCTTTGGAATGCATAATAGGAACTGGTGAAGATTTCAACAATTTGTATTGTACCCCAGTTTGTATTTTCCTAGCAGTAAGGTTTCATTAAGCCAGCTTCTGGAGACCGTGCCATAATTTTATTTAATTCTCTGCTCAGAATGGCTGACTTCTGTGATTTCACTAAATTATTTAAACTGGATGCCATTTCCTCCTCTGGGAGCTATGCATGTTACCAGAATTAGAGTGCTTTGTTTTCTTCCTCCTTCATTCTCTCATTTTCTGACTATATTATCCATTCCATGCTTAATACTATGTGAAATTAACTGTAATGAGGCAGGAGAAATTACTCAGCTTTCTATCAAATTACAATACAGCTGATGTTATCAAAATCACTAAGATCTATTTAAGATAAAGGCTATAAAGTTACGCAATCCTTATGCTGTGATTACTATACCATATGCCATGTGTTTGCTATTGAATGGAAAATACAAGCTTCAACTAACAAATTTGGGATTTGAATATTTATGCATCTATATTTCTAAAGTTCAAAGGCATTAAACAGCTGATCTCAAATTACAAAATGTATTTTAATGTTCCAGAATACCTCCTTCTTCAGTTTTCATAAACTGTATCTTTCATAAATATTTCCAGTTTGATGAGACATTTTGCCTATGGAAATGGCATTCTGAGTAAGAATCATGATACTGTGGCATGACAGACCACTCACTTGCAGTACTGTGTCAAGACCAGAAATCCAGAAAAGCTGCTCCTCTTTAAAATTCAAGGAGAAAAAAATAGTAGTTATTCGAGTGCCAAAACCTGTAACTGATTTTAAAAGTAAGCTAGTTGAAGGTGACAATCGATAGAGTGACAGATAAACAAAAGGGAAAAAATATAAGCAGTCATAGACTGTTGATGCTAGAGGGGAAATATGTGATTAACGCAAATTCTTGACACATAACAATTGACATTTCAATAGTAATTGTAGTGTGTACACTTCTGCTACTAATGGATGCAGGCCCAAAACCTTTTGTTAAACCAGACTAGAATTTCATATATTAGCCATTTTTTTGAAAATCTTGGAAGTGAATTATATACTTACCTAGAGGCTTCAATCCGGTACCAAAATCCGTCATCGATGGTCAGATCTGGGTACTCTACCCGTCCAACTCCAGAGCCCACATCCCACAGGAAGCTCACCTTGCCCTTGCGCATCTCTATGGCCAAGAAGTCAGTCTACATGCGAAATACGAAAATAGAAGTGATCTCATACTTTAATTAAGGAAGTTCTCCAGAATTTTTCACATTTCAGAAGGTCTAATGAGGCATCAGAAACCCCACATGCAGACAGTAGAGAATTAACATTAATTCTTGCATTGCCCTAAAAATGAGACCTTCTTTTTCCTGTTTTTATTGGTTCAAAAAAGGAATCTTAAGCTAAAGACAGCAAATCATTTCTCTCAGTGATATGCAGCAAATGTCTGCCAGGCTAACAGAAATGTTAATATTGCAGCCATCAGTAGAAGGATTTAACTCAGGGGAACACTCTGAAACATCCATTGGATGGCAGAAGAACATCGGGATACATGATGCCATCTAGCCTTTTCATTTTGAATTAGGTAAATAAAATACATAGTTCAAAAAGTTGGAAATAGAATACTTTTCTCATTTACTGAATTATTATTGGTTATTTTAGAAGTCTGTCTGCTATAGGCCTCATGGGAAATGGAATCATTCACCATTATTATGCTTGAAATTGTAGTCTTCACTTAAAATTACAATAAATAGGAGCTTTGACAGATGCAATATGATTAGCTACTTCATTCCCGAGGGAAATCCCACATCCAACTCCAAAATTACACAGGTTGCACTGTGAATTTTAAAGCTCTAATGTAGTTCATGTACAAGCCTGCTATTTCATATCTACTTAAAATAAAGATATATATAAAAAATTTTCTGGTCATATTTTAGGAATCTCTATATTAATACCAAAGACAGTAAAAGTCTAGATTATTTTAGACCCTCTACTACTGCTTTGAAGCCTCTGGGTGAAAAAAAAAATCCCTTCTCATCTTCTTTATTTGTCAGTAGTCTGATTTGATCGAGCAACTCTGACATGAAAGGCAGGAGACAGACTCACAAACTTGGCACTTCCAAGGTAAAAAAGCAGATTGTCAGCAACTACAGTCTTCACATTGACAATGACAGTGTTGTATGTTCCTTTCTTTATTTCTGGTCTGTACGTGCGAATACAATTGCCTCCAGAGGACACGGACACTTTGATCTTCAAAAAAAGCATAACAGAAAGAATTCAGTTCACTGCTTATTATTCCAGAATTAACCATAGATGCTTCCAAATAATTATAAGACTATTATACTTTTTTTTCCTTCACATTTTTTTGTTTCATGTACCAGGGAGTTCCTTGGACATGCGAATAAGGTAGAAATGGAATTTCCTTTCTGGGATTGTTCAGTAAAAGGAAATAAAATCTCTTTCTGGTGTTCACATTTAAAGGATGAACAGTGTAGATTAAAAATAGCTAGAAGATATACTGGTCTAACAGTGGAATTCTAGCAGTACAGACAGTCTATAAGTAGAATACACAGCTAGGAAAATAAGCAGCACTCCTGAAAGAATTACAGCATATTGCTGTTGGGCAGTCAGAATTTAAGACACCTTTTCACAATAACTTTTAAACCAACAGTTACGTCTATCACTGCTTTTACATAGTCCCAAATGGAGTTGGCATTCATAACTAAGTTTTATTTCCACAGCTGAGTAACTCATGCGTTTGGATACATGTGCTGGTTTCCTCACGCTCTGAGTACAGACAAAAACACTTTACTGTTTGCTTTCATAATGCCAGCACAGACATAATGACAGTACAATGGTGTTTCAATCCCAGTTAGACATATTTATGCATTAGAGGAAATGTACATAACGGTATCACCTCATGCTTAGGGCAAACTCATCTAAAAGGAGATCCATTATAGGACCAAACTCATAATTTCCTTATCTCAGAAATGCTGAGCAGTTAAGTACTTCAAAGCCTTTAGACAGAAGAGGAATGTAACAAAACACATCATTACTGTAGCCTGTCTTCCTGTTCTGCGCAAATTGCATCACATATGTGGAGTACACGTCTTTCCCATTATCCTATTTTTATGTTGATTTTTTTTAAAACTCTTTTCCAACCATTTTTGAGGAAGATTTCTCAACTACCATCTACAAGATTCATTTTTCCTTTGCTGTTCAGATCATAAGCTGAATAACCTCAGTATTAACCAGATGATCCTAGAGTAGACAGTATTGCTGAATGAGGGAGATGGATTCCAAACTCACTAAATGGACTAGAAATATATTCTTAACTCAAGTTCAAGTCCTTAGCGCTGATACTGGACAGAAAAAAATCAAAAATATGGGAAAAGCAGATATACTCAGCAACTTCAGTGAGTCTGAGATGGTGTCATTCTTGAGTAATATAAGTTCTATGAAATGAAATCAGGGGCTTAATATCAGTGCTGAAGCAGAAAAATATATTCTCGTTTTCACAAAAAAATCAGTGATGTTGTGACTCTTCTGCTGTACTATCACCTACAATACTTCTTAAAAATAACCCTTCGAGGTCCATTCCTTCAGATGTTATTAATTTAACAAGTGCATGTTTTAAATGAAGAAACAAGACACACAGTGAAAATCATCGGAATATTCTTTTTTTATCTGAGAAATTATACTCCATTATTTGCTCCCTTTACACATGTTTAGATTTAGGAAGGATTCACACTGTAAATTAGAAATAAAAAAGTAGAAGATAAAACCCCATCAATACTCAAAAGGTTATTTTTTTTGAAAAATAGGACTTACCGAATTGGCTTGCTTCCGGGCTTGGTTTATCAGCTCTTTTATCTGAGAAATGTTTTTCCCTAAGTTATCCTGAAGTTCTTTGATTGGCTTGATTTTATCTAACAGGCGATCTGCTTCCTTTTCTAGGTTTTTAATACTGGAATCTGCATCAGCAACTTCGTAAGAAAGAAAAAGGCAGAGCTTTAGAGAATAGTGTCAGAGACTAATTATACATTGCAATAATAAAATCTAGGAAAATTCTGCATACACAATGCTCAGGTGATTGTATATGCTGCTATGAGGTACACACAGGCCAGGAAGCTACCTGAACAGAATAAGGCAATTTCAGAATGTTTAGAATCAAGTTGAAGTAGCAATAGTAGCAAACACTGGTGTTAAAGCAGGATTTTGAAGATGTAGCTATGCTTCAGGTCAGGATGATAGTTATGGGAAACATTTCCTGAAGCAAAATATATTTATGAATGAAATATTTGCTCTCTTCTTTTAAAAAATCCTCAAATTTTAATGAAACTGGTTAGTTTCCAAAAGTAATTTCTGAAATTACTGGGTTAAAATTAACTTGAAATTAATTATTGAACTAACTATAATAGGCACAAATACAAAAAGGTTTTATTCTGGCCACAAGCTTAAAATTCCGTATGTGTACTGAAAGCAGATTTAAAAACAGTGGCAGTAAACCGTAAAATATTTTCTTTTTTTCAGGTAAACTAAATAATTTTACCAGGATAGTTATGCCTCTCTTTTTCTTTAAGCCTCAAATTCCTTTTTTGCCTCTCAACATACAAATAGTGAATAATACCCTCTCTTTGACAACTCATCAGCAGATCTAAGGATTGCACCACTTGGCTGGCATGAGGGTGTGGGTTTTTGTGGATGACACTGAAAGGGACAAACATGCATTTACCAGAAAGATGCATATTACATGAAAATAATGGTAACAATAATAGCAACAAAAATAATGCTTAGATAAAGCATGAAAAACTGCATATCTAGTTTTTTGACCAAAACACTCATACTAAAACCTTCAAGATGCTTCTTAAGCTTTCATGTAAATTAAACTAGCTACCAAGTCACTTTATCTCAAAGTTTTCAAAAAGTAACTATTTAGCTATTTCTATGAATGTGAAACATAGAGAACCATGCAGAAGCTTTGATGGTAAGCAGCGAATCATTGCTTACTGGAAAACACACACTAAAAGCTGCAAGTAAGAAAAACATACGTACAGATTTCTGCAGGCAAGATATGGAGACAAAGAAAAGAGAAAAAACAGAAGATAACATAAGAGAATGTTTTGAAGACCTAAACAGAAATATAAAGTAAAGTAAGGGACAGGATGAGTCTATAAATAACTTTTGACCTTTTAAATATTGCATATCTATCAAAATGAGAATTCAGGGCCTGAATTTTGATATAGAAGAGAGGCTACGTCTACTTTTGCATGTAGTCATGAGTGCCAGCATACTCACTTTATACATCTGGAATGGTTCACCCTACATTACCTTAATCTCATTATATAATCTGAGTATCCATTAACATTTGGAGAATGATAGAAGTGTACTTCTGGAGAGCATCTCACAGTTCAACTCTATCTGACACAAAACAGTTTGCAGGTGTTAAGACCACTCTTCAATGCAAACAAAATAATGGTGACTGGGGACAATCAAGAGATTAAATTTTAAATTATCACTCCTAATCTGAACTAAAATGCTAAATGCCACAGGTTCAGAATACTTGGGCTGGAACAGATGGCCTAGTCTAGATTCAGCAGTGCCAAGAAATGACTGCTTTAAGACTGCTTCTCAGTTGTTACCCACTACCCTGCAAGGGACCTTACAGATCTCCTGTTTCTACAACCTGCTATAATCTAATCACACTATTTCAATCAATAACTACTCTTCATATTGTCTAAACTTGTATGGATCAGTCCACCCACTGGGAATTGTACTGGGGCTCACACATGTATCTCATCTGATGAGGGATGGAGAACTTGCAATAGGCAGGCAGTGACAAACAGCCATTGGGATTAACTTCTTTCAATAGCACAGCAACAACTGGAAGAGGATATTTGTCCACAGAATGAGAATGACAGCCTCCTGACCTGTATGTTTTTAGGTGCCCAGCTTCATCAAGCTGACAACAATCTGGGGAGCCCAGAATAGCTGAGAAATTAGTTCTTCGGTCATTTTCTAAAGTCACTTTAGTTCTGTGGCTGCATACTCCTATATGATATGGATGATCCAGCAATCTACCATAAAATGTACTGTAATCTAGAATTCATTTTTATACATTTGAAAGTGAAAACGCTGAAGTAATTGTCCCCATTTGATAACAGAATTTGTTGCAAAAAAAAAAAGAAAAAAAAGAAAAAAAGAAAAAAAGTAGGCAAAACCCCATTCCCAGAATCTTCTTTCTTTTTTAAAGTGTCTTCAGTGCTGTATGAAAAATAGTAATGTATGTGAAAGAAGTCATGCATTTCTCACAGGACTGATTATCTGATTGACTGAAGATTTAGTGTGGGGTATTTTTCTTGAATCAGGCAGTGAATTGCCAGTCAGAATCTTTGATTATTCACCTCCTAAATACTTTAAAAAGTAGTCTGAGGAACAAATCTATCCATTACACGTTCATCCTGCTGACACTAGTTTTTCTTCCCACTACTAGCACTAGTCTTTTAGATTTAAAATTCTTTTCACAGAATCACAGAATTGTTCGGGTTCAAAGGGACCGCTGGTCCCTTTTCATATATAAGAAGCCCAGGAAATAGAAGTGATAGAGAGTCCTTTTATTCCAGCATACTGTAGTAATGCTATGTAAGTGAAATTCTGGAGTGTCTCTGTTTCATTTTGAGATATGAAATGAAAACCACAAACTGAAAAAAAACACCACCAAACAACCCAAAAAAGATCTTACTGTTCTTGATAGGATCCTTCACAACTGCATTTGTTTTGGCCACATCGTCTGTAAGTTTACTGTAGTTTTTTCTCAAGCTGAGGAGATTCCGATTGAGGTCTTTAATCTGGGCCAGGATGTCATTTGCAGTATCATTGGCTTGTCTTGCTTTGTCTTTGGCTGCCTGTACCTTTATAGCTGTATCTGTCGGTAGAAAATGATAATGAAATTATTGCCCAGAGTACAGAAGTAACTTTTTTGGGTAAAGATGTATTATATCTGCACTCCAAAAAAATTCTGCCTTTATTTCTGAAGCTTTGGGTCTGAAAAAACCCCAAAATACAACAGCACCTCAGAAATACGACTGAATCTTTAATAAAAAATTATCATTGTCAGTCCTGACAAAAGAAAGAGAAGAGAACCCTGATTTCCTTTTTTCACTTCCTTTTTTCATCATATCTAAGGAGCTCCTTTTGAGTCATTTTAACAGGTCATGCATCTTTCTGGCTGAGTGAAAGTTGGCATCACTGTGTTACTTCCCTCTATTAGTCCTACAAATTATTTACAGCCAACTTTAAATTATGCCATCCCTGCGCATGTGGGTCCTTGTCCCACATGTGATCTGTCTATCTCATTCTGAATCTTTCTGCTTTTATCTGACTATTAGTATAGCAGGGACACAAGAATTATTAGTTCAAGCTGCTCTCTGCTTTCTCGAATCCTTGAACAAGATATATGACAGGGTCATTTTCTCTCCCTTCTTCATTTGATTATTTTCCTGTTGGACAACTAATTTACTGCATTTTCTTGTCCATGCTATGTATTTGCTCTGAATTTCATTCTTAATACTCATCTCCTTGTTTTTATGAGCGTCCTTGTGCCAAGAGCAAGCACCCTGTAACTCTAATCTGCCAAGAGTTAATTACATTGCTAATGATTGCATATTTCATATTACTTTTACTTGTTCCATTTTTAGTATTCTGGGTCCTAAGGTTAGCAGGCCTTAGAAGTCCATTTTGGTTGACTGAGACATCTATCTGTGCACAAGAAGACAAATACCCATGTCAGCATCTTGACCAAAACCCAAGAAATGGTGTATGATGAGCATGAAATAGTAAACAATTTATTTTGTGAATGCCTGATTTCAAGGATTATTAAATCTAAAACAAAACTTTTCAGTTAGCTGGAATCATAAAGACACAAAAATGTACAAGATGAATAGTAAAGTGTTTTTCATGCTATGTGTTTACTTGCAGTCAGAACCTTCTAGACCATCAGAAATCAGAATACAGATATCCTTCAGAGACTTTTCTTAAGTTGTAACTTTAGTTTATGAAGTGCTCCTTGGAGAAAAATTCATAGCAAAATACATTGTTTTAAAACACTTTATTTTTTAAAACATTCATTTTCTTTTTCACTACCCATTATAATGAAACACCCTGCCCCCTCCTATCACAATGCAATGTAGCTAACATTCTGGGACTTTGGGATTTTTACGAGTATTACACTTTAAAAAAAAAAGTCTATACACAATGACAAATGTGCATATGTGAGACACTGAAATGTTAAAGGTTAATGACTCAAGCAATGGTCCATTGGCAAAAGCAGCAGGTTGTTATGCTGAGGTCCCCAAACTAATGGGAGGAGCAGAGTTTTTGAGCACGAAACCTCTGATTTGCATAAGAACAGCCCAGGTGTCTCACCCATCATCACTGCAGGATGACCCAAACAAAGTGACCTTTGTTTAGTAAAGGGATAGTTTTTGAGCCAGATAAGGAAAAGGGCCGATAAGAAGCAAATCCTGTGGAGCTGGGATAATGCTTTTTATCATGCCAATATCCCCCCTTACACAACTAGCTCGGAGTATAACTCGCCTGCCCCGGGGGATGTATGGGGACATTCACACACAGGCCTGAAGGCATTCATCCCTTCTGAGAAGGCATAACTGGCCAAACTACACTGGCAGGAGAAACAGCTGTCATGTCTTAGAAGGGGTCATAAACCACCAAAAACCCCAGACTCATTTCTGGGGCCTTCCACCAGAGGACAACACATGATCCACAGTGTTGCATCACGCAGTGTAAAACTTCTCTCCAGGAGAGGTACCTTAACTCACTGAACTTTATGTTGTGTGGGGTTTCCCCCATCCTGGATGGATCAAGACTGTGACCATCGCTTCGACCAAGGGACATTTAAATTGCAACAACCAAGTCTTGCTAACCTCTCCTCTCCTTTCTTTTCTTAAGTGATATTTTTATACTTTCATATTGTTTTATTTCTATAGTTAATAATCAAAATGGCTACATAGCCCCTTTCCATTGCAATCAAATTGTTCTAAAATTAACCTGCCATATATATAAGTATATGTACATGTACATATACATCTATCTATCTATCAACATTGGTCCTTCAGTGTCATTTCACTCTAATCTACTGCAAGACATCTATTAACAAGAACCTCAGTCACCCTCACCTTCAGGGCTGGGTCACAAGAGCACAGCACTTCAGAGTCAATTGAGGAAAACCTGTTCCAGTTCTAATTTACAGGCTAAAAATGATGTACAACACCAAACAGTAGCTGGGAATATTAAGAGTGGGGTAGAAAGGTAAGACAAAAGCCAGCAAATTTCACTCTGCTTTTTCTGTAAAGTCAGTAAGTCTTATTCTTCTTGGGTTAAATTATACTGGTAAAATTATAGTGTTTCATTAAACAGTAGCTTCAAAAAGACTTTTCACATATAAACAAAAGACTATTTGTCACGGAGTGCATCATAATTCCTGATATTAAAAGCTTTTTTTTCAGAAACTTTCTGCAAACTGCAGAAGCATGGTACCTTTTACCATCCCAAAATTCTAACTGATACCACATAACTCTTTTCAGTTCAGTTTTCTCTCTCACATTACTCATCTTCGTCTTATAACACCCAATGGTCAAAGCGGACCCAGTGTGGACACAGGCAAAGATTGATGAGACAAATGTTAAGTGATGGAAAAAGAAATAAAAGAGCAGGACTGAGTCAAATGTTGCAACACTTTTCCAACTTACCATTAGGAATGGCTGACAGCTTTCCTAAGGTTTCATTCAAAGCTCTCAGGAGAATGGAATTCTTCTCATCAGCATCTTTCAGCCTGTTCTGCGTGCTGTTCAGATTATCACCTTCTTCTGTAAAAAGTGGATATGATACAAAAGCTTTAACATTTTGTTTTCACTATCCTTTCTTTGCACATAATTTAAAGTGCAAAATAACAAGCAAGCCATTTTTCATTAAGATACCAAATTGTGTTGATAAGGAAGTCCAGCAGAATTTGTTGGGGGGTTCGCTGATCATCTTCTCCAGTTTCTTTAAGTTCCCTACTTCCATAGTATCTAAATATGTGAGTTCCTTGTTCTGTTGTATATTTATCATGGGTATTTCAATGGTGTGCAGAGGAAAGAACTTGTTGTTATAATGTTATGATTTAGGCAAATTCACACAATGACCCACTGATAGATTCAACAACTATGATGTTAGTCACAGTTTTGATTCCTAGATTAAGCTGCTTTCTTCTTAAAGTGGTTGCCTGAGCTGAATGAGTTGAATGTGGCGTGAAAGGGACAAGACCAATCAGCTTGCTATTGCAATTAGAGTGGCCAGAGTCTAGTTCTCTTGGATTTTCTCAAAGATGCTGACATAACATCCAAGGAAAACACAAGCTCACTAATCATCGATATGAGATGAATACACTAACAATGAGGTTATTACGACACAAACATTCAAAATTCTTTGGGGAAACCCCCATCTAGTAAAAAACATTCATAGTTAAGAATTTGTTCAAATCAAAGGACAAGTACAAATCAAAGGCACAGGTGTGCCATATTTGGTACATTACAGTTGAAACTGATATCCTCATTAACAAGTAAGTTCCTATTTTTCAGTATCTACTCTGCATAAAAATTACACAGGGTCTTTTGAACTGTATCCAGCAGAGCAATGCAGCAATCTCAAAACTGAGATTCCAGCTAAGCTTTATGGCTATTGAAACAGACATTATCCCAAAATTCAGAGGCAAAGTTTGACACAAAAAAATGTAGTTAGTGCTTGAACTACTATTGTAGTGGGCGTTTTTCATTATTTCTTTGTATCAATATGAAGCTCTTTGGAACAGACAGCTGGTAATTTCTTACCTTAAAGGCATATCCTACTGGGAAACTAATTCAACATCACTGAGCTTGATAGCAGGAAGAGAAGAATAATTTGTAGAAAAGGAGTTCAGGATACAAGCTATGACTGTGACCTTCAAGTATATGACAGGTTATTGAAAATAAACACCTATGTGGTTCACATTTTACAAATTCTAAAAAAGTATGGTTTCTTAAAATTAGATGTGCAAGAAGCAATTTGTAAAGAGAAAAATCAAACAAAATTTCTATTGCCTACAAGAAATTATTAATTAAATTTTCCAAGGCTATAGCAAGGCTGAAACAGCACATGGAATTTAAATGAGGACTATACTTTTGTTGTTAGACCTTTTGAAATGTCATTGAGGAAGAAATCTGTTTGCTTTATTAAAATTAGAGCAACACACAGGACTGCAGGACTGCCTGGAGATAAGCCTTCATTCCTGCAAAATGTTCTGCAGAAGAACAGGGCATTTGTGTGAACTGTGAGAGGCAAAGTTATCACTAGAATAAAGTTTGGAACAATTGCATATATGATATGATCACTCTTACCCTTAAAAACAGCTTTATTTTTAAATGACAGCTTTTGTCCCCACTGCTGAATGAGGCTACTGGTAATGTGATATTGTTAAACTAGGATGAACTCATGAGATTCTGATCTTGTATGCCCTGAGATTTTATCTGAGTTCTTTTCTTGTTAAGCAATAATACTGACAAAACTGCTTTAATTTCCACCATTTAATTCTGAAACTATGGTCCGCCTGATAATTTCTTGGTGTCTCTAGTGGGATGTTAGTGTTTATAAAGTGTGTCAATATTTCTGAGAAGTTTGACTCATTTATGGTGGTGGTATTCTAACTTTGTAGCATACTTTTAAATTATCTCTTTTTCTCCTCTCTACTCTGCCATATCCAACATGCTAATTATCCCTCAGTTATATTTCTGAAGAATCATGTTTCCAGACTTCTGTTTTCAGCTTTGTAACCATAGCAGCAAACTGGTTTTTATGGAATTTAACAAGGGAAGTTTCCCTACAAGTCTTGAAATTGGATATTGAGACTCTACCTGTTTAATAGTTTTTCTTTTAATTCAAATACATTTTTACTGTGTGAGTGGTTTTTTTAGTTACAATAATAAAGCCATAAATAAGTGCACCTAGGGAGGCTCGTACACAATGAGAAGTGAGGAGAGACTATGTCCTGTGTCAGCTTTTCAAAGAAATTGTTCATTTTTCATGGAGATAGTAAGTGTTATTTTGAATTAACTTCTTATCTTGTAATCCAGATGGCCTCTGCATTAAGCACTGGACTAATTTGTTGCATGAATCACAAACTGAACTGACTTCATGTCAGCTTTTCCACATCCTTTAATTATTAGCATTCATGAAAAAAGCTGGGGCAAGGATTTGAAGGCCCAAGATCCTCCAGTTAAGCACTGAAGTTAGTCAAAATACAGGCAGTCTAAGTTTTTCCAAACTACAGAGCCTGTCTGACTTGGAAGAGGTTAGTAGGTCTGCACTGAAAGATGCCAGGCACTGTCAACTCTCATTAAAGCGTAGGTTGAGGAATATCATGACAAATTTATCTCAATCCTGTTTCCACTTGATTAGCTCTGCACAGAGATGGCACAAGATGCCAATAAATGCACTGTTTATTGTTTGAATCAGCAAAACTAGTCATGCATTGCTGAAACTCTAAACAGTACGCAGGAACCTGAAGGACTTTGCATGTGTTGGCCTTTAGGTTTGCTGGCTTGGTTAACATGAACCAAGATTTTCAATTTCTGTTTATATGAAGCAGAGCACTACAGGGTAAAGCATCAACCCTTATCCCCCTGAGTGAATAAACTGGAGTGAGTCAAATGAAAAAAACCCAAACAACCCTGCGTGCATATATTTCATCCTAAGATGAACTCACGGATTTAGTTACTTACTGTTTATACGGAGTGATTTACTCTTACAAGAGACACACGGTTTTACAAGTCTCTGCAGATCACATACATAGGTGACACTGGTTAATTGCTGATGATGTACCACCATCATGGTGGAACACATACATAGAGGAACACAGTGGAAACAGGTATCTTCTGACAGTATGGATAAATGCAGTTTTTCCACATGAAATTGTCCAAGAAAACATCATTAAGGCTATGCTACCAAATGCATGTATCCCGAAATCAGACTCAAGCTGGAAATCTACCAAGGACCAGCAAATGCATCTGTTTTTATTGACTGGAAACTGGAGAAATGAACTGATCGTTACACACATCCCTTTCTGTTATCTTTGTATTACTTCTTCCAAATAGCATTCTTCCTCCCCACAGTCTCATCTTATAAAGAGGAACATGGGTCACAAGCTAAATTTTTTTTCCCTAAACCAAGCAAGAGTTAGAAACTGGCATTGGGAACAAACAGGAAAAAGTGATGTAACTAAAGAAATGCAGCTAATTAAGTTTCACTTTTTAAAAAGAGTACTTTTAGCACTGACTGCAATAATCTGGTGAATGTAATACGCCAGGTCAGCAGAAAGACAACACAGAGGAAAATACACAAACAAGGGATCTATCAGCTGGATATGTTGCCTATCAGCTGAAAAATACTTCAGCTAAAAATATTCATGTGTTGTCAGACAAGACACGTCCCCCTCAAGTTGTCAATTCTTAAGCAAAAGAAATTACATGAGCAGAATTTCAGTAGCCACCTGACAGCAGTCTCCAGCTGAAGAGGAGTTTATGCATCTTATTTTCACTTTTCATTGATCAGTTTTGACAAAGTCTGTACACAGTCTCAAATAGGCACGGGGGTAAGTATATTTTTAAAACTGTAAACTCAAAATTTTAAGGAAGAAAAATTGCTCCTGGCAAACTGAAAAGTCCCTCAAGGCATAGAGAAAATGAAGGTAGCAGGCAGCAGCGTTTACTCACTGGTAGCCCAAATTTCAAAATTCCTTCTTAGCCACAGTACTACATACAGATTTTGCTTCTCCCACCAGGCTTATTCTTTCTAACTCCTAGCCCCATAGAGAGAAAAATTACTAAATCTCCATTTTAATAGCTTTTGTCAGAAGCTTTGCTTTGTAAGGACTGTTTCAGCAGTCTTTGGTGGTAATCTAAAACATTTTCATGATTAACAGCCATTTTATAACTCAGGTAATTGGCCACAAATCAGGGGAATGTCATAATGTAGGAAGAAAACACTCCCACCTCTATCACGGCCCAGGCTGGATTTTTGGAGTATATATTAGTTGAGTGGCTTATGGGTCTTCATTACTTTAACTAATGTAGTTCCTGTAGTGCAGACAGAGAAATTTTAAGCTAGTGATTACTTCTGTCTGCCAGATCTTTATAGAGTGCCCATTAGCCATCCTGCACTTCCAGCTGAGACTCTGAAAGGGTGGCTTTATAAGGATTCTAAGAAAATATCTTTCTATTAGTTTGACACTGAACTCTCACTTTCTGTCACGGGAGAATCAAGACATCCAGAAGGGATTAAGTTCATAATACTAATAACATACGTTCTATGTTATTCACAATACTAATAATATCACCACTTTGGTGCAAAAGCGGAGTGGGGAATAGAAATCTGTCGTGTTTTCTCCTTGCACATCTGCATTCTCAGCACAAGGTTAACTGATCTCCACGGGTCGAGCTGTGGAGCACGGACATGTTTGATTAGATGTAAAAAGGCATACTGTTCAAGTTCAGAATGTTTGTCTTTATGAAGCACTTTAAGACCTATTGGAGAGCATTAAGAAAGCTCCATCTCATTACCCTTTGGTTTGGGGCAAAAACATAGACAAAGATCTAATACCTGCATTTTAGGCACTGCTGCCTGCTTGCATTAAGTTTGCTTTATGAATCCTTGGGCTGTTTGGACATTTGCCTCTGAATTATGAAACTGTTATCAATTTAGATTCTCACTGGTACAATGGGAAAATACCTTACTTTTTTTCCCAAATTCTCTGCAGTAATGGTTGTAATCTATCTTGTCTCAGGGTTAAATTGAACAGTCTTGTGGTCACATGGAATTCATGTCCATCCTCGTAGAGGTACTATTTTAATTTGTCACTGAAAACAGGGCACTGTGCTTTATTCCATTGCCCCTGCCTGGGGGGCACAGAGAGCCATGGACTCCACTCTGAGGCATCCAGTCTGCTCACTGGAATGCTGAGGCAGGGGAGAGGCAGCACAGTCGTTTTAGTGTTTCTTATGCACCAGCCATGGGCTAACTGCAGCAGTTGGCATTCCAGAAAGCATGACTGTTTTTTCTTCTTCAGCCATGCTACTGAAATTGCACACTGCCCTCTTCTCAGAGTCTTGTGATTTTCTATAACATATTTCCTGAAATTTGTTCTCCAGCCCTAAATCTGTATTGAATCTGGCACTAGAGAGTCGCAATAAAGAAGACTCTAAATATACATCCAAGATTTACTAGTAACTCAGACACATTTCTTTCCCTCAGTTCAGCTGCAAGAAAGTAATGATGTTTTTCACTTTCAGTGTGTGACAGTGAAATGCAATTAATGACGTCATGAAACATTATGCTTTATGACCTTATTAAACGTTATGTTTACTTGTTAACTAGTTCTGCAGCTGGAAATGCTAGAGCTGCCGAAACTAAATTAAAGTGTAGTAATAGCCAAAAGATGACGAAGCTGTATGGATCACCTCCTTTATGCTGTATGCCCTTCTTAATGTATCTCCTAGGAGGCCAAAGAGGATTTTGCACGCAAAAACATGGAAGACAGGGCTCTACTATGAAAACCTGTCTTGTTTCTAATAAAAAGTGTTTTAACTAAGCAGGATGGGGAATCTTCATGCATCATCTCTGTGACAAGTTTAAAACTCAGCCTCGAATATTTACTATGTGTGATTTTTCTAGTTCTGATGCACAAAACAAAAAACCCAAAGCCCCCCCCCAAAACACAGCTTGATTTTCAGAACCTGTGATGAACAAAACCATCATATCATAGATATTTTTTACCCCTTGTTTTTACATAGGATAGATATTTTTTCCCCTTGTTTTTATTTCTTCCAAGTCCTAAATGTGTTTTCTCACACCGGTTTTCAAGTGCTATGCTTCTTCCATCCTTGTGGTTTACTCCAGGTTAGCCCTATTATAGCTTCAGCCAGTTCAATCAGACTTAGCTATAATGCATTTAGTATGAAAGAATTTTTCAAAAACTACAGTGACTAGACATAAGCTTCCCAAAATATACACACCAAAATTTCAAATGACTAAAAGGAGGGGATTACAGTGCACTAACTTGAAATAAAATACAAAATTATCAACTTGAACTTATTATTTCTGGAATTAGTATTCAGATGGAAGACTTGCAAAGATTTGTACAGAGGACTCAGTTAACCAATCCTCCTCTCCGACGTTACTATATCAGTGGCATAAACACGCTATGCTCCTGATTTGCTTTCTTTGTTATATGTAAAAACAAAGTAATTAGGGCAGTAATATTTAACATTTTTCACAAAGACAGATGTGTGAAACTTAGTGTTGGCCTACTCAAAAGTGGATAATTGTATTGTACTTATTTCTCCTCTGGTTTAGTAGAAATGAATTATTTTTTCAATTCCTTCCTAAGAGTGCTGTAGAGAAAGAAGTACTGAGTACTATTAAACAGATGCTTCATTAGTGTTGCAATAAGTATTTTCTTACAGGACCTATAAAACAGTCTGGATAAAGACCCAAGAAATAAACTGATTTTTGTTGCAATGATCAGAAGATTATTTAATCATAGGCTCTGAAGAAGTATTTGTCCGAAGAGAATTTTTCTCCTTCTGACCAACAGCCTTTCCTCCTGATGTTCATCTATGCTGTTTTCAAAGATTTTCAAAGGTCATTTTCGCCCTGAACTTCTCAATCAAATACAGCACTCCTGCATTTTAATCATAATGAGGATTTTCCTGTGTGATCGGTATCAGTGCATTTGAGATATGTTAGTCCCATATTCTTTGGAGAAACCTTGACATACTGAAGAATATTAAATCCTCTTGATTATTTCTCTATCCACATGCTAAATCTACATTATTTCAATCTTTCTCCTCATCTCTCCCCTGCTAGATCACCAATTAATCTTCACGACATTTTCAGGACTCTGCAAACCACCTCAGCCCTCATGAAGTTCAGTGCCCAAGACCGTAGCCGGTATCTCAGGTAAAGCCCTAGAAACCCTGAGGAGAGTGGAAGGATTGTTTTGGAAAGTGTGCACCTATTCATGCACTCCTCTGCGACATCTGCCTTTACCACCTCTACCCAACACATGATCCATGCATCTCTTTAGTCTTGCTTTACAGCAGTGCTACTCAGACAATTGCTCACCACTCTGCATCTCTGCAGCTGATCATTCACGTAAGACCTCATCTGTGTCTCTGCTGACTACTGTCCTACCTTCTCATGCTATGGCACTCATCAGGAGTACTCCCATTTACTGATGAGAAAATATTAAGGACATTCTACACACAGTCTGACCTGAATCACCAGCTTTTACATCTCACTGAACACCATGGCTCAAAACCTTATATTTTTTTCCCCAGTGGAAAATGTTGAAGAGAAATTAAAGATGTTTTATTTTTCACTAGGAAACCCAAGTATTTGGTTTGGAATCTACAAATCTTACGACTTAACCTGCATTCACCTGCATTTAGACATGTATTGATGCTTCAGGAACATAGATATCTTCTTGTGTGTATGACATTTTTTCTCTACAGACATGATTTTGTATTTTTTTTTCTTTTTTAAGGAGATGCTTAACAATTCTTGCTGATTACTCTGTTTGGCAAACAGCTTCATTTGACCTCCTCATGCTTCCACTTTCAGGCAAAAACCCTTAGATATCCTCAAGAGATGTGGTATCTCTGGCTAGCATTGCAAAACCTGCTTTGTATTGACAAGAATAAAAATTTAATATTGGGTTCGATTTTATGCTTGTTTTCTGCTAGAGCAAATCAGAATCAGTATTTCCATCCCTCTCTTCTCCCCAGTTACTCTTGCCCTTATTGTAGTTAGCAAGAGAAGACCTAAGCTCCCTCCTTCTCAGCCTTCTTGTCCAAGAAATGGATAGAGGGGACAAGAATTCCTGCATAATGCCTGGACACAAAACAGGAGAATCTTCTTCATTGATACATTGTTTGATTTCAAGTCAGGTAATGAATTACACTTTTTCCTACCGATACGGCTTCTCCATACCAGAAGCACAGCAGTCTCACAATGTTTTTTTCCTCTATTTAGTGGGTCTGAATGCCATATGCTGCACATACCTTTAACATCATTTTCTAACATCTTGGCTTCGTTAAGGACCCGGAAGCTTTTCTGAAGAGAGCTCTTGGCACCATCCTTCAATGATCCTTGAGGACCAGACGTCTGTAGACAAACAAGTGGTGTCAAACATACAGGAAAAGTCTGAGGTCATAAAAGACATGTGATCATGATCCAAGTGAACACTCAGCTAAATTTTAAGTGCACATCAGTGGGCTCTGAATTACATCCTATTGCCATTATACTGGTCTAAAAGAACCAAAATAAAAAATTCTCTAATTTTTTTTTTTTTTTTTTATGGGAAGCCAGACCCCCCTTTGGAATGCCAAAGATGACTTCAATACAGAAAGACAATGTTTACAGTATTAAAGAAATGGGTTTGACTCCAAGAGCAAAACTGTCCAAAACCAACCAACAAAACATATTGCAACTTAAATATGTATTTATCCTTCCAGCTCTGGACAGAATACCATGCAACACAGTATTGTCTGACTCTAATAAACAACAACTGAGATTCATCTGTGGTTAAATTAAAGAATTATAATTGCTAGGTGAGTAAAGAAATAAGAAACAGACTTTTAAGAGAAGGGCAAACTGCAGTTAATCTGAAAGAGTTTTATTACTAAGTAACCATCCTCCATCATATCATGCTACTTAAAGATCTTTCTTCTGAAAAACATCCATCTCTACCTTGAGTGCAGAGACTGATCAATAGATGGAATGACTTTTCTAAATTAGATTAGTGTTTTCAGTGGGTAGGAAATGCTCCAGGTTCTGAACCACTTAGTGTTCAGTTTGTAAGACTGAACTCAGGCCACACATCATACTGAATACATTTATTTGAGAATACTCCTGACAGCCAGATAACATTCTATATTAGTCATGGGTCATAGCCTCATAACTAGTATGCAATTAAGAAGCAGCTACTTTTCATTTTACAGGGCAGACACATATACTCAAAAATTAACTGTGTGTCAATTAAATGACACAATTATTATTGTTATTCATTATTTATATAATGAGCAAGCCCAGAGGTGACATTTCACATACTGCTGAAGCTCTGATGTTTTTCAATAACGCTGTAAAAAACATATAGTGAACTTCTTATTCTTCTAAGAACCTTAGAGAATGCTTTGGATACTTTCAAAATTCAGAACCAATTTTTTTTGTTATGGGATATCTCATGGTATATATGTTGCCATGTCACAGACATACAGCTATTAAAGATTCCTTGTATTCAGATGGGATGTAAATGTAAGCTTTTATGTGATTTTAATAACTAAGGCACACATCACTGCCATTTTCCAAGCTCACCTGAAATACTAAGCTGTGTACACATTCCTTTCAACAACCACAGAAACATATGCACTTAACAGATGAACAAAATTAGTTTCTTACAGATTTTCTCTGCCACATAATAACAAGTAGCACTGGTAACAGGAAAAAATCAAAAAAACTACCCAGCGAAGGAAAAGACTGCTCCTGAAGGAAGAATATTTGGCCAGATTTTGTGACAGATGAACCTGTCAAATCCAATAGTACTTTTAAATTTATTTTCCCACTAGCAACAGAACCCAGGGTACGACCACTCTGTGACCACAGACTTCAAAAATAAGGATTATTATTATCATTATTATTATGATGATTATTATATCAATAGGCATGGTTGACTGGCTGTCAGAGCAGCTTATAGTCAATAAAATGAAGCTGGAAGGCCAGATTTACAATGCAAAACCAAAAAAGTTCATCAAATCAGGGGCAGTAATTTGGCATGTGCTGAGAATTAGTCAGAAACAGATTTCAGCATAAAGTTGACTAACACTAGAAAAGCCCTTTCAGAGAGGAATAAACATGTACTGATTAAAAGCTATATTTTGTATATTTTAAAAACAACTCTGAAAATAAAGATTAATCAAGACATCTGATAGAAAATGTTCTTTATTTATTAGTTTTTCTTGTGGTTCATGAGAAGTCAAGTTATGAAGCAGTCAGTAATCAAAATCCAAACATTTTATGACTTTGTGTAAGGTGAGTTTGTATGCTTGTGGCAAGTCTGAGTCATGGTGAACCACTTTATGATTTAGTAGGATTTACAGACAACAGTCGTTGATGTTATTTTCTAAATTCGGACAAATACTATTAAAAAAAAAAAAAAAAAAAAAAAAAAATTTGGTTTAAAAAAAAATTTTAANAAAAAAAAAAAAAAGTTGTGATTAAAAATAAATTTGAAAATTCCAGGGTCTCTGGAATCTAATTTGTTTTAATTCTGCGTCTTCCAAAGTGCCCATAATCTGCAGATAGTACCTTCCTCTCCCTGTGCCTTTCTTCATGGCCCCTACCCTCCCCATGTAAACCCAGTGCAGTTTGAATCCCTGCTGCATCTCGTAGCAGAAGTGGGACTATGTTATATACCCAAACAGTGCTGTCTCAGTCATGGTTTAGAGGCATCAGTGCACTGGGGCAGTTTTGAAGATCACATGAACTTACAAAGGTACAAGGTTTTATAGGTCTAAGTGCTAATTAAGATCAGTTAAAAATAGTTCTGCCTTATTCCTAAATTATTTTATTTTCACATACACTTATACCGTGAAGTTTTCACCTCTGCAAGAGATAGGGTTACTCTCATTCCTACCAGTCCTGAAGATAGATACCAAAAATGTTATGGATGATTTGCACCTCAGGACATCCTCACAAGGATGTCTAGGCAGCTTTATGCCATTATGTAAAGAAATCTAGACACCCAACAGAACTGCTGGGATAACACCTTCAAAGAAACTCAAAATCAAAGAACGAAGCAGGACCCTAAACACTTGATGTGTTCCCTGTGCTTCCAGTCACTAGCCTAAGAATAATCACACTTTTTCAACATATACTGTAAAACTATGATTCTGTTCTGTGAGATACGAGCAGAATCTGTTAACGTGACTCCTTTCTAGTCACTTACTGCCTTAGTTAAGTAATGGAATGCTGAAACTGCCTGAATGCTAAAGACTTCTCATTTGTGATGAATTTATTTTGCTTTCAAAGGGAAGAGCAAATCCATCATAAAAAGCTCAGGAGGAATTTTTCTGTCATATTTTTAATACATTTTTTTCAGTCATTTATCAGGCTTCCTGTAACCACAATGGATTTTGAGCATCTTTTCATTCATGCTTTTAGCAACATTAGCTTGATTTGAAAATGAAGTCATTTTCCCATTACAAACCAAAAAACCCCTGAGATATCACTAAGGTTCTTGTAAATCATTTGATCCAGGGACACACAGGATAGAACCTAAAACCAAAACCTGTCCCTACCATTTCTAGTTCATACACCAGCTCATTGCTGCCGGGAAACCTTTGTCCCCCTGCCCCAACATAATACCTGGTGAATGACAAAGGTGAGGATCAGGGATGCATAGTGAGCTACAGCACTTTTCTCCATTATCTGCTAGCAGCTGGAACTTGGACTCTTTTACAGAAGAGAGGCATCCACAACAACTCTCATATGGAACAGAACGTAGCGCAATCTTTCAAAAGGTGGGGAAAGACGTGGGATCTCCATCTTCTACACAGGGTCCCCACAGCAACTTCTCAGAAAGCTGGGGACACAGTTTCTAGCGGCTGATCAGTCTGAGTGCACTTAAATACACAAATGCTATCTTCTAGGAGACTGAATCATTGTGCTCCAGGCAACCCTGACTGAGGCTACATTCCTGGTCTTGTGCTGAAGCTCAGCTAAAAGCTCCTTGGGACCTCCGGAAAGTGAGACCCTGATTTACCTGGTTACCAGTTAAACTCTTCACCTAGGATGAGCAAACATTCAACAGTCTTTAAATAAAAACAAAGAAATAGACTAAAGAAGTGATGACTGCAGTTCCCAAGTGACATGTTTTTAAAATCTGGCTCAAAACCCTCACATGATCATAAAAAAAATAACAGCTAAATCTATTGCTCTGCAGCAATTTGATGGTAAACCACTGATGACCTCTGTATCAAGTCAATTACATTTAAAAGGCATCAGCTGCCTCAATTTTCTTCCTCATCAACTAGATCCCCATTTCAAATATACTGCTCATAAACAAACCAAACTCCCTCTAATGAATACACGTAATGGAGATGCTGAAAACATCACCTTAATATTTTCATCTCTTTCCTCGCTACTCACTTGCTTCTATTTACATCATGTTGTCCATCTTGACGTCCATCGCTTAAATTATCAATCCCCTTTCTCTCTATGCTATAATCACCCAGTGATATATACACTTTAGTCACCATCCTGTAATTGCTAGCTTTGTTTCTGTACTGCTCTATGTGTCTTTTTTTTCCCCTTTTCAATCCCTGAAACAGCTGCCTGTCTCACTTACTCCAAATTGTCAAAGGAGAAAAAGACAGCACGTATTAAATCTTAATGAGAAGGGGGAAAAAAAAGGGCCAGGCCCTAGTTTACTTCTGTGGTGTAATTATGCATTCTGGTGAGACAAAGAACTATTTACAGAGAACTAGCATATACTAATGTGTAAGGTGAATCTTTTTCATTAAGAGAGAAATATAGTAGTTAGTGTTATTTGAAAAAACATTGAAAATGTTTTTACACTGAAAATGTAAAGAGCCTAAAAATATTAAAATTTTTGTGCAGTGGCTAGATCACTTTATCCCTCTGATGAATACAGACCTTTACAGCATGTGATTGATTTTGCTATTCTCATAATCCATTTGACTGAAGTAGCTCTCTGCAAGCTACCTTTATTCATGTACAAGTGCTGCAACTACAAGTTGTTTCTGTTCATCTATATGTTTCTATATCAAATATAGGTTCTGGCAATCTCATATTATACTGTCACTGCCTCATGTTTCTGTGTGCCTGTGAAGGGCATGTCTGTTGCTCTCTGACTAACTCCCACAAATTAGCCATTAAGTCCTCTGATATTTGACATAAAAGATAATTTTGGCTATGGTCAGAATGTCTTCTGCCCACAGTATATGCATCAAGGAGCTCAGATCCTCATTAAGACTCATGCTGGAGAGCTGACTTTACCTTACAATCCTATTTTTAAAAGTTCCCTTCATTTTCTCTGAAAATTTGCATGTGCTACCTCATAGTGAGAACAAGATTTCTCTGCAAAAACTGGTAGAGTTCACAAAGTGAATAAAACTTTCCACTCCCCTCCTACAATTCTCCATTTCTAGAATTCTGGCCAGGTGCATGCAGTTCATCTGATGTGCAGAGAAGTGCCTCCAAGCATTTTCATGGAACTAGGAGAGTTAATTAAGGTACGGAGTTCTTTAAATTTAATGAATATATTGCCCACATCTCAACTAGCACTATTGAATATCAAATGGCCTACACTCCTGACGCAAAGCTGTTGGCTTGAGCCATACACAGACACCAAAAGGTGGAAGACAGATGGGGGGAAGGATAGCAAATAAAATGGGGAAGAAAAGTAAGGATCGTGAGTTAGGAACAAACAGGGATGTTCTCTGAAGGTACACGTAGCTCTGACAGGGGCATAGCTTTCTGATCACAACACAAGAATGTTCGATGGCAAAGGTCTTCACATAAAGTTTTAAGATGGAAAAACATGGATCTGAGATAAGGTGTAGCACGTTCCACAGAAAATCTAAACCTTCTTCTCAATTTACTCATTTTCCTTACCGCTTGCATAGCTTCATTTGCAAGAGCCTTGGCTGCCTTGGCAACTCTTTCAGCTTCGTCTGTGTAATCCTTGATGTTAGTATAAGCATTGAAAGCACGTGTGGCATTGAAAGAGAGGTTTTTGGCTTCAGTAAGGATTCTGTTGGGATGGGAAAAGTAAACACACCATTAAACCTGCTACCAGAGCTCAACAGAACAGAGTATCCTACTCTTTCAAACCCAATGGCCTTATTTCTAAGGCTATTTCTGAGGTGTTTCTTTAGAGAGCAATGCTACACTTGAGATTTCAGGAGTTCTGGCATCGTGTGTTTAATGGAATTCACATTTTATCTGTGCAGACAGACATAAAGAACAATGTTCACTAAAAGAGGAGGTTCTGTGAGATAAAAATAGATCAGGCACCAAGAAAAGACAGCACTGTGCTTAACGCTCTAATACAAGTCACATATTCATAATGTGTGTTTCTAGGCTATGTGCTGAGCCAGGCAACTTGAAATTGGCACTGTATGAACATGAAGCGTCGCCACAGACATATTCTAAAGTAGAATCTCTGAACAACTAATTTCTTGGTCTGGCTGCCAAACACAGAATTGCCAGTTTTGAAGGAGATCTCTCAGTCTAAACCAAATCCTAAGTGTTAACTTTGCTGACGAAAATGAAAAACATAAGCAGCATAAGCAGTAATGCTTCATATTGAATGTGATATTCAACTTACATGAAATACTTCATTCTGATAGCTAAAAATAGATTAAAAGGTAATTATAAACAGCCAGTATTTGCTGTTGCAGCTACAGAGTTCAGCTAACCTCCTTCCTAGGGGAATTTCTAGTCAGCAGGCTGCAGAAATAACTTTTCTTGCACTCTCTCTGTATGATATATTCAAGTATTTTCTACAAAGAAATACCGCACCTACAGAATGAACTTGAAGACAACTACCTCAATAGTCATTATGACCAATGCCTATGGTGAATTTACTGAATAAAGTGTAAATGGGCTAAAATCCCCGCTTGAACTGGATAAGAATGGATATGGACTTGGATTTTTGCCCCTCTGGGAAATTCTTTAGCCATCCAGGTGTAAGGCAATATAAGAGAGACAGGGATTACTCCTGTTGGACCTGTTCCAGCATATGTAAAATAGTCATTGAGACAGTGTGTGTGGAAGAAAGGAAAATTCATCCTGGTAATTTATCTATTCTCTGGAGAACTGTGACAGCTGGGCTCTGATCCCCGCATCAATTACTTACTGATTTCTACAAAATGCCACAGGAAAGACGAAGTGGAGAGAAGGTATAGTCCTTGGACTCAACATGCAGTTAATACAGGGACAGAGATTCCCTTTAGGTTACTGCAGAAACTGCATGACTGAGCTGCCTGTGCATTACTCCTGGAAAAGCGTATCGCCTTCCACAACTACGGCTGGAGCTCACCCGGCCACTCTACGTTTCTGTGATGCTCTGTTAGACAAACATGCAGCCCAGAATAGTTACCTAGCAAGGAGCTCAAGTACTGCTTAGAAACATTGTTCAAATCCTTTCTGGTTAGGAAAAGAAACCCCTGAATTTGCCAAATACCACCGGAATTTATTCATGAGCAGGCAATTACCCATAGGGAAGAAGCCTATACTAATGCTTCCTTGCACATAGCAGAAATAACAATTTTTTTCTAGGTTAAATTCATGAATGGTTCCATGTTCCAACACTCAAGAGAACATTCTCACTGTCAATCAATATATTATTTGAATCCTTAGAGGGTGCCTGGAGAGACAGGGCTCTCCCTCTATTTCTCCTGGAAGAAGAAACCGTAATCTACGCCAAACTTAGTATTGTCTGAAAGACGCTCAAGTGCCAGTTGTGCAGGTAGACACAATTTTAATTCCTCAAACTGGTAGAGACTGCATATGCCTGTAAAGTATAACTATTTATTGTCAGTGCATAAAGAAAACAGCTTTATCCTGATGCAGGATTACACAGCACCATGGTATTTCTTTGTCCTTTGAAGTTACGTATCCAGTTGACCACGTCAGAAATTTTAACTTTGAACAACCTGCTTTTATACAAAATTTTTAATGTCCTTGCTACAGCACAGTTCATTGTCTTTTTTGAGAAACTGAGGTTGATGTCTGGATCAGATACAGGAACACATGATACTGTTATACTGTTACAACATTTTAAACACTACCCTAAGCTCCTTAAGGCCAAGCTGTTAACCTACATTAAGAAGCACATACATGCACCCATAAAAATGTCTATTTTGAATAGTTAAAAACTTCTATCTCAAAACATGTCTTGCCAGCATTTGCTTAGGAGGCACAATATCCTTTTTTGTCTACATTTTCTCTCTTTCTTAGTTCCTTCATTACAACCTTCCATATATTTGGATATTTATATGTGGTTGGGTGTGACACTAAAGTCACTCATTTTTAGAAACAGCGTCCTTGAAATTCATTTTTACCCAGGAAACCACAGCTATCATTACTTTATGCATGCCTCAAAACATGTATTACACTGGATATCTGGAGTAGTGTAACTACACTGTAAATGAAGCCAGTAATTTTACAAGTATCAGAGATAATTTTCTGTCTTTTCCTCAAAATTACAGATGCTGGCAAGAAATAACTGTGTTAAGCATCTGCTCACAAGTCTTTGGGATATTTAAGTCTTCAGGTAGATCTAAAAGATGTAAGCAGCAAAAAAGCAGCATATTGCTGATGTTTAAAAAAAATCTTTTTTTCATGCAGTGCTTTTATAAAATAAACTCTGAAGCTATGCTGGGACAGGTCCAACAGGCAGAATATCTATGGGCTATTTCTGAGTATTACTATTGCAGATTACACTTACTATTATGGCTTGATTTCTTAAATGCTGAGAGTGCAATAAAACAAAAGACGTCCCTCTCTTTCTCCCCAAAAATTCCAACAATATCAACAAACCCTTATTTTATGTTCTTTCCAGGAAACTATTTTCATGATGAGTTATAAAGTATCATTCTTCTGAAAGAGCTGTGGTCATATAAATAAAGGGCGTTACAATTCTCACTTACATTTAAGAATGTGATAGTGGTAAACAGAAACTAAGTTTTCTGTACTTGGGTTTAAGCATTTTGGTCCAGGACACCTACTTGTTTTGGGAGAGTGTTTTGAAACCAGTAGAGGAATTACTGTCCATCACTATGGGGGATTTCTGACTGTTAACAATTTAGCATCACAATAATAGTCTCCTACCAAAATGGTCATCTTAAAAAGGAAAATACTACTAATTTTTAACAAATGAGCATGAAAACATGTAGTGAGCTCTTTAAGAAAAATTTCTATTTTTTTCACAACATAGCAGTGAGCATATGATAAGTTAAACTGTGCTATGAGTGCATCTGAGGGCCCTGTTTGCTGTCCATACAGCCTATGAGAATCACAAGATGCATGAAACCATTTACAAGAGATACACAAATGGACCAGCTCAATAGTTGTACACTTGTACAGGTCACTGAATATTTGTATACCTCCAGGGACAGATGTCAAAGTCAAAGTAGAATAACCTTCAAGCTCTGTGAAGCAATTTTGCAAACCTGCTTCATGATTTTAGCACTACCAGTGACTGTCTGCCTTACCCATCCAGCACTGCAGATGATTCATTCAGCTGGCCCGCACGGTTCTCAGCTTGCAACACCTTTTCTGGAAGCATCCTGTCACGGATTTCTTGTGATAAGTCATCTATTTTATCTTTCAGCTGATCAGACATTGGCTGTATCTTATCTGCAACACCTTCTACATACTGAAAATGACAAAGGAAAAGCCTTTAAATTGCTGAATGAAAGCATTCTGTAGCCCTACTTATATGTAATGGTGTTTTGTCTCTCCTTGTGAACTATTATTTCAACTTATCCATGCTTTAAAACTTCAGGGAATTAATACAGAAAGAGTAACAGTCTGGACTAGAAAGCAGAGAGGAGATAAACAATATTCCAAGAGCTACTTGCCTCTCGAGCTTAGTAGAAGCCTTTATTTTACAATTAAGGAACTGCACAGTTTAAAAGCATATAAACCCTATTTTGGATTTGTTTCCTAGAAGTAGATACATGCATAGTTATATTAAATTGTTGCTGTGCTCCACAATAATAACTAATAAACGGCAGAAGTTTCATGTTTCAGGACCCTTTGCGTGACCACAATGTCTTTCTGCTTATTAAAGCATCTCAGTAAGAACTATAATTTTGAAGACCTGCCATTCCTGTTCCAAGAAGCCGTCTCACTGTGTCTCCTTTCCCATTTCCCCAAAGAGCATTCTTCCATTCATTATGACAAGCTTCAATGCATGTTGGAAATATCTCCAGAATCAATGACACTTCAAGATAACTTTTTTTTTTTTTTTTTTTTTTTTTTTTTGGTAGCTAAGGCACTGATCTCAAACTCTGTTGATAAAACTTTTAAGGAAGAATTTTCAAAAATATTATGCAAAATGAGAGTGCAATCTTCTCCCTGATCTATCTAGACTTAAAATTGTGGCCACAGGCAACAAATTATTTCTGAAGTTTCCTTGTGATATACACACAGAGTTTTTGTGCAGATAAATCCACACCTAGATTTATCACAAAGTCACAGTGAGACTGCGAATGGGTCTGCTGCATCTGTAATTCTCAAGATAAAGTCAGTACCACAATCAGAATACCATATTTATAAATCCCTCAAACATTATGATCTAGCTCATATGTAATCCAACAAATCACTTACAACTCCAAGTTTTTAATTTTTATATACCAGGCCAGCTTTTCTGCTGCAATTCATACAGCAATTAAGAATTATCCCAAGTCAGATATTCCAGTATTGATAAACAATGAAAAATTAGGTGTTACTTTAATTATCTATTTTGCTTCCATAATGATGCTTTCTTGTACTAATTCTCAGGTAAAGATGATAAAATACTCACCTCTACAGCTATGCTGATGTCATCTGCAAGTTTATTGGCTTCATTAAGGACATCATTCCCTTCCTGAAGGGTCTTTACAACATCTTGTCTGCCATCTTCTACAGCTTGCTTCCTTTTCTTTGGATGAGTTCACACAAAGAAAAAGTTGAATTGTTTACTAGAACAGTTCAAATGCCAGCATCTCAGTATAAGACTGCATTTTGTCACCATGCCACAATGCCCCTTCTGGAATTCCCAGAGCTCTCAGAGCTGAGACAGTGACAACAATAAAGCACACGTAAGATATCTTTCCTTTGTCCTCCTATCCCCAGCTTTGTATTGTCCTCCCACATGGCAGGGTTTTGTTGCTCTCTAACAGAGGCAATTGGCTGAAGTACTATTGCAAAATTAATCAGAAAGTTATTAATCCTAATCATTACCCAGATGTCTAAGTTCTTCATTTTGTAAATCACCTCTGACTATGAAGTAAAAATTTATAAAAATATTCTGCTGCTTTCCTACTTCTGTCCGCTGGTACTTCCCTAGCTGTTGAATGCAAAATAAAAAGGTTTGGAGGAACCTAAGAATTCCTGCATTTCCAGCTAGTAAAACTACTGTGTATTGTGTGGTAAGGATGTACTTCTGAATAAAGAATTGGCAATTTCCTGTGCAAGATCTACTGAGTATCACAGATTAGTTTGATAGGAGGCCATGGCAGCCATGCGAACAGGACTGCTGGAAAGGCACTCTGCTACAGTGACACAGAGAATATTTTAAAAACTCTGATAGCAGGTAATTTCTCCAACCTTTATCCATTTACCTTTGGGAAGAAAATGCACAGAACAGAGATCACCTAAATTCGTCAGATCACCGCATTTCCTTAATTCAACCAAGCCCAGAAATCTCTGCTGAGAACAGAGGTCTCAAAACTCTAACCTCATATTGTACTTGAGGTGAAAGCTCACCAAGATACAAACAGAGTTGAAACATTTATCTTCATTAGGTTGACTCTGCTCTTTATATCTTGGTTAAATGCTTGTTAATGTACAGTATAATATGCTCTTTAAGTCTCTTCAATTTAAATTAAATCACAGGCAGACCCCTCTTCTATGAGTGAGGTAATTTATAACAGCTACTAACCACCAAGGATAGAGTTTGATTTATTACTCTGTAATATCCACATACCCCCTTCAGTCTTCTTCCCAGGGGTTGGAGAAGAAGATGAAAGTATAAGTTTTCTAGAAGCAAATATATGACAGCAAAGATTTTAACTGAACTCCTATTCAAATATTGAGCACACGATTTGAATTTTACATGATTATTTATACTGGGATGAATTTAATTTCCCCCAGAACAATAAATCCAATGTTCCTTCCACAAAGCAGATGGTATTATTTCAATAAAGCTGGGGAGTAATTTTACTTTTAAAAGCCAATGCACTTCCTCATTCTGAGGAACGCGTTCCCTTTAAATTACATCGGATATAGTTCTATTTTAATGATACTTTTGTTTGGCTTATATTTTTGTTTCAATTTTTAATCATGCAAAGGTTCAATCTTTAATCAGAATTCAAGTAATTGAGGATAAAATTTGTCAGCACTCACCTCTAGCATGGTCATATTTTTTTGGTTGACTGCAGATAAATTATCAGCCTCCCAAATTTTACTTGCAGCTTCTCTTAGCAGATCTCGAGCATCATCAACTTTGCTGTGATAGTTTGCTAGCTTGTCCTGGACCTCTTTTTTGAGATCCTCATTTTTCTTGCTGGGCTCACCAAACAATTTCTTCACCTTGTCCAAAAGATCTTCTGCATTTCTGCAATACATTGCCACCCATGAAGACACTGAGTTCATGTTCCCTACACCAAATAATCTGAATAGTCTCAATAATATGCAAATGAAATAGAAAAACTAAATCTCAAAGAAAATTAAATTAAATTAAGTCTCAAAGTAATTTTCAAGATGACGCATGCTTAATAAAATGAAATGACAGCTGTTTTTAAGCCCTTTCTTAAAAGAGGTTTTTAAATTCCACTGAGGTCCTATTTATGAAGGAGAATATATGCAAATATCCTCCATTGAAGACTATATATATTTTTTTTTTTTTACATTTTTTTTGGTAAATTTCCATTCTCGAGATCTGACTAGGAAAGTGAGGTTCTGAAACATTTCAACTTGTCTAAAAGATTTCCTTCACTCACATTAATGTGACACATGACACAAAGTAGTTTCCCTCCTTGAACTGAGGAGGATTTGTAGATATGCCCAATTTCAAGCTGCCTTGAAGCAGACAACTGCTTTAGACTAGACAGTCAAAAATCATAAATGTTTTCCGGTGAAACAAAAAAACCACACCCAGATCCTTGGATTTATGACTCCCAGTAGTCAAAAAATTTTGCTTCTCTAAAATAAATTCTGGAATATTTTTAAGGGATTTTGCTGACCTCAGATTTAAGGGACTGGAGCACTGTCATCTGCCTGCCTCAAATCAGTTTCACACAAGGCAACATCACTGTGTTAATCCAATGATATGTCAAGGGCAGGGAAAAAAAAGGCACTTCAGGCACTTCCAAAATGATGCTTTAGAGATAAGAAAAATCCTAAGTAAACAGGAACTCATAGGATAGATAATAACTACAGAAGAAATATATCATGCTTCCACCTGGCACAGATTAAGTTTTTCTTCCTGTTTCATTATGACAAAGTGTGGAAAACAACAACTGTATTTTTTGAAAAACACTGCAGTTTGGCCTGCCTGTAGTCAGTTCCATTAGGAATCTTCTAAAAATAAACATGTAAATAAATGCACACCAAAAAGATGTGGGAAAGGAGGAAAAGATATGCTGACACTGGACATAATTTAGTTGAGGGGTCTGAAGTGGACCCAAGGAAAGTCGAACTGTTATCTTAGCTTTGGGCTTTTCTGAGATGGATTAGGGTTTCTTTTTCCCATCAGTTCTGCCTTTGGTTTTGATGAAAAAAAATATTCACATTTTGAATTCAAAACTTCTGAGGACAAAATATTTAATCAAAAACTAAATCCCAATATTGACACCCTGTCGCAGAAGTGTAGAAAGGGATTCAGGATTTCTCTCATACCTCCTCCATTATTCTTCTATAAGAAGCTCCTGTCTTACACTTCTGGCAAATTTTGACACCCTTATGACTCTGCAGTACTGGAGGAACGGCACAAAACAGATGGATTTCCTTTTTATTCCCTTGCCTCATAGCACAGTTCAAACTACTTATCCATCCAGTAGTCTATCTCTAAACTCTTCCTCGGTGCTCTAAAGATAACACTTTTTTATTGATCTGTTGTGCATTTTCCCTCTGCTCTTTCTAATGAAGTATGAGGCAGTCTGTCCCACGTAATCCCTTGCTTCAGAATTTCTGTGTGACTGGACTGCACCACATTTCTTGAAATACTCTCTTGTACATTTAAGCTATGCTACTTTCACTGGATACCATCCTAGGAAAAGAATAAAACTATACAAAATGGTTGAAGCTTTAGAAGGAACAACCACAGATCTGGCTGAACACCTGAAATGCTGGATGGTCAGGATCCTCAAAATGAGTGCAAGAGAACAAACAAGATCAGAAATTGATGAAAAAATTATTAAAGCCCACCAACTGCGTATGAGAGTCTAAACATGTTAGAATTGCCCTATCAGGAGAAGAAATAAGGATTGTAACATCACAAATAGCATGGATCATGAATAGCATGGTGATCAACTGTCCAATGTCTCTCCAAAAACAAAAATGAAAACATCAGGAAGCAATGTCAAAACACAGGAGACATATCTTCCAACACTGTACAGCTGAGTTATGCCATTCAATCTTTCAGGAAAGTGGATGACAGAAGTTCACAGAGGCTCAGAAGCCATCAGACAAATTCATGGAAGAAAAAGTCGCACAAAAATAAAGCTACTCAGCATACTAAACAGAAAGAAAGAATTCTGGCTCACAGCATCCCTTGATAGCAACTCAGTGGCATCTGAGAAAACATGCAGGAATGTTATACAATAGTGAAAGATTTATTTCATAAATATGAAAATCATGGCAGTTCAGAACAGCAAGTGGTGTATTTCTCTACATGCTCTTTTTAGAGTGAAATTATTGAATAATGTGCCATTGCAGTACATGAAGGCAATCAGATTACAGCCCAGATTTTAAAAATTTGAAGGAAAATAAGGGAAAAAACTGAATATGTAAAAGAAGCTTTGCCATCTATAAAAGCAAGAAGACTTCATTTAAGTTTTGAGAATTCAGTGAAAACATAGGAGAGAATCCACTAATCTTGTCATTCTGTTCTTGGACAAAATTCTGAAAACAGAATACAATCACAGACAAAAGACATCTCACCAAAGAGTAAGCACGATTAACTACTTCAAAGTGATCATGAGGTTGCC
The DNA here is from genome assembly GCA_013398055.1 of Ifrita kowaldi. Classification (NCBI taxonomy): domain Eukaryota; kingdom Metazoa; phylum Chordata; class Aves; order Passeriformes; family Cinclosomatidae; genus Ifrita; species Ifrita kowaldi. The sequence goes on along the minus strand of VZRS01011584.1, from coordinate 563,769 downwards.
AAGAGCCTTCCTTTATTCAAAAGTAAGAATTTCTAAATGGGTCTGTAGAGAATACATATGAGCACAGCAATCCACACACATGCACATGTGCCTGCAGAGTATTTTTCTTCATCCTTCTTCCTTGCAGACTGTATCCTATCCACTATCTTACTACATTATTTAAACAGTTTTATAAGATTTTTCTTTAAGAGGCTGTTTCAGAAAACAACATCTAGGGTCCTTTCCTCCCTGTAATGCACAGTGACTAATTTTCCTTCTGTTGAGTTCACTGCCAAAATTTCTTGGATCTCCGTGATTGCCTATAAAGAGGTAACCCTGTCCTTAATATAAACCATACAACTTAGATTGAAATCAATGAATATACTAATGTATCTCTTAGCATAAAATGTATTCCTTTATCAAGAAATTTAAACACTCGCTTTGTACATTTCAGGAAGAATGGAAGGAGGAGAGAAGTTCTTTCCCTCAAGAAAGCCCTAATGCATTTTCTACTCCAGCTATTGGGCTAGAGTAGGAAATTATTTCATTGTAGTCTGACAGTTTCATGTCAGCTGTAGCATTTGAGGACTAATAACATCTCGTTTGAAAGGTCCTTCTCCAGCCTGTCCTAAACTTGCCGACAGCACTTTCAAAGGTCTGGCTAAATTTTTCTCATCCCTACTTTTTCCTGGTTTATTTCTGTGTGTGAGTAGAGAAGGTGTAGAAGAGGCTCAGTGGAATCAGATGAAAAAGCAATAAAACATAGCTCAAAAATAAGTTTGCAATATATTCTTTCTCCAGAGAACAGAAAGCAAAGCTATCAGAGTTATGGGAAGAAATACTGTACTGGCAGGATTTCCAGAAAATGATCTGGTTTATAAAGTCTAAGTAGGCAGTGCAAATCTGATTCTATACTGCTTGGAATTCTTAGCTAATTTTGTATTCCACTTATGTCTCCTTACAGTATGCATGCACATGATAACTGACACTTTCAGGCCTGAATAACTCTATCCCAGACAGTTTTCTGATCCATCACAACTTCAATGGACCATGTCGCTGCTCAGCTGGATTCCCTGCCAGTTGTTCGCACTGGTGAAGAACTAAGCAAAGTCTAGCTCTAGAAATTTGCCTAGTCTTACTCATACAGAAGTAATAAACCACCAGAATTTTAAGTGCAAGTCAAGTATTTTTCTGAATCAGATAAGTTTTCAGCATTTTGCATAATGCTTTATAAACAGCTGCCAATATAATTATATATACACACATTTATTTATGGATAATTAAATAACCAAACCCTGGGCTTCTGAACTATGCCACAAAGATGGGATATTCTGACCTACACTATTATAAACATGGCAAAATACATTCTTTTTGAATGTCTACACTATTGAACAAACTTTGCAGACAGATAATATTTTTATTAGACAAACTAGTTTTCCAGGAAAAAACCCCAAGCTTCCAGATGAAATTTTTAGTACAAAAGGCATTCATCGGGTCTGAAGCAGAAGCTAAAAAGAAACTGAGAAAAATCAGAATTCAATTAGAAATGTTGCTGGTACCTGTGGAGCAGAGAATTAATTTCCTAGGGATTACTTTCCACACATGTAAGCATTTCCAAAAATGCAAATGCTATATTAACAGATATAAAGTATTAAACTTTGCTTTCTTTCACATTTCTGTAAGCCTCAGCTAGAAAACCTGATTGGCAAACATGACAATCACATTTACAAGAGTCAGACATTGTCACCAGGAGGTTGAAGACTGGGGTCTCTCTACTCACTTTAATTCATCTCGAGCTATTTTTTCTTGCATACTGAGATCTCTATTTCTCATCTCTATGACCATTCTTTCAGCCTCACTCTGCAGTTCTGGAAGACTCTTCTCCAAAGTCTTGTCTTGAGTTCTGAGTGTCTCGTTCAGTTTTACAGCATCTTCATTTGCAGCTGCAGGGGACCAAAATGTATTTACGTAAGGAGCTAGTAATTAAAAATAACAAAGAAACTTTAAGCATCTGCCCATCAACTCTATTAGCAAGTGGAACACAACTTGCACTGGTTATTTCTGCTGTGAAATATAAAGGATGGCTAATCCAATGCTCAATAACAAATGAGAAAGTAATGTATGTTTTATCAAACCTTTTATTATAGTTCACTTTTCAACACCATAATTAAGGAAGTCTTTATATCCAATACAAGAAATATATTGCTCCCCTCTTCCCCCTCCTGAAAGAAAGAATTTGCCTTCCAAACAAGCAGAAAATAATCTGCTATATTGCTGGTAGAATTAAGGAGCAGGCAGTACAAGCAACGAAAATTAGACTTAAATTGCTTTTGGAGAACCTCAAAATATGTCATTTTTAGCATTCAGACTTAACAGTGCTAGGAAGAATAAACAATCGTGAAATTTTAGAAAATGAAGCAGAAGAGGAGTGAAAGACACCCATGCGTTTAGAAGAAGATACTCAGGAATGGAAAAGAAAAATATGGAGGTTGGAATATATGAAGGCATACTGTAAATGTGTTTGGAACAGCCGAATTATTCCTGATAAAGCTGTACACAGGGCATCCTATTCAAGGACGGACTAAAATCTTTCTGCCATAGCACACCACAGCATGTTAGAATACACACTTTCAGAAGCAACTAGGTCATTTATGACAATCAGTTCCATCTTCAATTTTAAAAAGTACTGCTCTCCTTCCATAGGTACAGAGCTCCGAAGCAACTGATTTCTCCAAAACGGCACTCTTCCTGGTCACATGGGTACTTCTGAATATTTTAAATCAAATCTTTAATTAAAGAATGTAAAATCAGTCTTTCAACCTTCAAATAAATTACTATATCATCTACACATTGCATAGGTTTAGAGAAAATTAAGAAGAAAATTCTAATCATGATATCTTTGATTAGCTGGTGAGAACTGAGATTTGTACCTTTAATCATGAGTGGTTATGTATGGAGTAGTGAGGTCTGGAAAAAGACTACACTTTGCTCAAATGGATCACCAATCACTTCCGAATGTAATATATTATGTGTCATTACCAAGTTACCTCAGGCTAGGAATAGGCCCATATATGTTTTTTTAAAATTCTGGAATAAAAAAATTTTGAGTAACTCCTCTGAATATTTACCTTAAAAGAGAAAATGGTATGTTAGCTAAGCTTTTCTTAGGTTCAGAAAAATTAATACCTAGTTTTATCCTTCTCTTCCCTAACCATGTTTTGTTTTGTGTCTTGGTATACTGCAAATATCAGAGTCCAGTGGTTGTAAAAAATTTGGGTGCACTGACACAGACAAATGCTAGGAAGTGCAAAGTAGGGAAATTCCACAGCTAAGAAAGAAAATTAGTTACAGCTACTCAGAAGTTCAGAAAGTCATGTGTGACAAACAATCAGCTCAGTAGATGTGAATCATCAGTCAGAGTATGGTCATTAGAACAAATCACTACAAACTTCCTGCTTTTAATGAAGAGTTTTGTCAGCTAGGTAAAAGGTATGGATGAGAAGAATGTAGCTGTGTTATGAATCACCAGTGGCACCCAGCTGTAAAAAAGTGTTTTTGGGACATTATTAGGAGAGCTGACACAAGCAAGTTTTACTCCTTCTGAAGAGCAAGACACTGAAGAAACCTCATTTCATGCTTTCTACCTGTGGTCAGGAAGCACGGACATAATTTTCAACAGAGGAAGGGAAATTACATGAAGGTGAGCAAGATATTTGGGAGAATACTCTTTTGTGTGATTCAGTTTAGAAGAAAGGGGGCCAAAGTGGAATATGATTCCTCTCTGCAAACATAGTTGGGCGGAAGTACTAGGGAGAGGAAAAAACATCTATTTGAACTAAAAAAAAGGTTTGCAAAAGAACACACGATGATAAACTAAACATGAATATTTTTTGCTAGAAATGTGAACTATTGCAATTATGAAGAGTACTGAAACAGCCTCCTATCCAGATTGTGTGTATTTGCGGAAACTACTTTGAAGACGAGGTTTAAAAAGATTTTTGATAGTAGGGGAGTGGATGCTTTAACCCACGAGGTAGCTCTCAATCCTGTGCTCTTGTATTTCATGTATTCTTAAAATTTTAACTTGGCAGCTAGGCAAACACATTGATTTTAAAGTCTTTGTCTACTTCTACGATACTGCATAAATTTACTTCACCCCCTCAATGTTTTCTAACTCTGTATTTCGTACTGCTAAACCTGCTTGAGGAAGTTTTTGTTTGGGTTGCAAACACTGGGCGTAAACTTTGTAGAGTCAAATAATTCGTGCTCGTCATCCCAAATTCATCCTGAAATATGAAGAACATGGTCCTTCGTTTTAAAAAATTCTGAAAAACCTGCTCACTTTTTCTTGTTGCTTTTCCCACATTTTTTTCTTGGCAAAGTTACAAGTCCTGAAGATATACTAAACTGCTGTTCAGTTCACCTTCCAAGCACATACAGGGATGTGTTACATGAAAGGCAATATAAAATGTATTTTATAGCACTTGGACAAAAGCGGAAGCTTTCCCTTTCAATGAAATGGGCTTTCAGAAGCATAGCTACTAAAATCAGTACTGGAGGGAAAATCTGGAGGAGGAAAGAACTGATAAGTATTTTTCAAGTAAGAAATCTGCCTGTATTTGCCAACTATTTTCATATTTCTCAGGCATTATCTTATTTAATAGCTGTATGCAATATATAGGTCTTGCTTCTTAAGGCCATCTACAACACTTTTCTCATAAGTATTTACTGCAGTGTAAGGGCAGTGAATCAGCCTGTGGAAGGGAGAGCGTTGGCTTGGCTCCATGCTTAGTAGGGTTAGGAGTCACTTGCAAATTCCAAGCAGCAGATGTTCATTAACAGCAAGAAGTAAATGCATTTCTGAAGTAAAGTTGGGGAATCAAAATTGCTCAAGTACCAAGTGCTAAAATTACATCAAACTTTTTAACCAAAATGTATTTTTAACTGCTTTGAAAATAAACAAAAGCTAAGCCCTGTATGTTACTTCATCATAACAGCTCTTCAGGTAACTGCAAAAATTCTGAAGGAACATGCTCAGTTTTCTTCTAGTCTTTGTTCATAATTACCAATACACTAAATGTTTATATAAACTGCATACACAGATTTGAAAAAATCTGAAGACAGTTTACTGCCTTTTCTTCACGCAACATTTAAAGCACATGACATTTCTTAGCAAGTGAAATCTTCTTCACTGTCTCTCAGACCCTCTTCCCCTACCATCCTCCAGTTTTCTTGAGAAACAACTCAAGTATTTGAATTTTTCCAATACCTTCAGCAGCTTGGAGAATGCCTTTGACGAACTGTCCAAGAGATTTTGCTCTGTCATTAGTCCTCTCGGCATCCTGCCTGGTCTGCTCACCATCTGCTGTCACCTTGGTAGCCTGGCAATACAAATTCAGGGAAAATATACTTAATGAACAGGACAAGGCTGCACTGTGTTATATTCCTACTGGCTGAATCCATGTACAAAACCTTCCTCAGGCCAGAGGCGATCAATGAATTATTGATCAGATGCAAGGGAAATGAAATGCTCAGTTCAAGTACACAATTAAATTTTATTACCTTTTCCTTTAAATGGAAATTGGAAGGCTTTATTTTAGGTTCTTCGAAACCCTACTTGTGTGCAGCAGCACACCAATGGAGATAGGATGAAATTATCCACTGAATAATAATATCTTTGCTTAAAGAAATGTTGTTTGGAACCTTTTAATAGATTCTTTGGGGAATACTTTCCATAGTTTCACAAATGTGTACTTTTCGATTGACAAAGTGCAGCAGGGATCATGATCTCTTTGCTTCTTCCCTCGAGGTGTCCTGAAAGTCGCAGTTCATTCCAACAAGCAAGAAGAACTTTAAATCAATACATTAATTTGACCAAGAAAGAAAGAGGGAGAAAAAGAGTAGTTTTATTCAACTCTAATGCTTGATGTTGTTAGTTTAGAACATATTGCGGTGCTCAGTAACATTTTAGCTTTGTGTTACTAAATGCTTTATAATTGTATTGAATCACAGCAGCAGCAGGAAGAGAGACATCTGCTGCAGACCTGAAAAACATGCCAAGGAAAGGAATCATCTTAGGACAGTCTACTTAGCTCTTGAGGTCCCTCTTTACAAAACGGACCCTTTTTTATTGAAAAGAAGCTGAACATTACAAGACACGAAGCTTGTTGGGCTGTAAAGCAAAAAAACACCCCAACAAACCAAAAACCAAAAAAACCCCAACAAATAAAACCCTAGCTTTCTTCTTTAGGGATTACATTCCTAAAAAAAAAATCTCAAAATAGGGCATTATGAATTTCCCAGTCTCTGTGAAATGGCTAGAAAGCCAATAATTCAAAACGTGCTTATGTTTTCCCTGATGTGAACTGCACAAACTGTTTCTCCCTTACAAAAAAACCCCCCACTTTTCAGTAATGGTCAGAGAAGTAGTAGCACGTAAACACATTTATTTTTGCCTGATTATCTTCTAGGTGGAAGCCCTCAAGATATTTTATGACATCTGGGTTTCTGAAATTAAATCCCTGGCATTATCATACCACTTCTAGTTCTGGGCTACTTCAGAGTAGTTACACTGAAAGTAACTTACACTGAACGTAATTTATACGAAAATGGTTCAGGTAAATAGAAGAACACAGGAAGAATTAAGAACCCATGCAGACTGGGGGCAGTTTGTTCTATTCCATCCCTCTATCAGTAGAAGATCATGTCTTTTCACACCGGCACAGCTTTAATCATACTATTGATTACTTCCTCTAAGATTTACAAACCCTTTTTACCTGCCTGGATACAGAACTAAAATATTGTTACAGTGAGCTGTAAGAGGCAATTGGGACACAAAAAAGGCAAAAATTCTAAATGGTCTTGATGGACCACCACTCTTAATCCTGCTTGGCATTTCTCATGTTTAATTCTTCATGTCATTGAGAATACCTTATTATTTATTGTCAAACCCACCACAAGCAGCCCTTTATTCTTTGAGTTTTATTTGCTTGGAATATTCACATTCAGTTTTATTATATTCTAAAATACCTCTAAGTCCTTTGCTACAAAAGGTCTTTTATAACTTACATCTACCTTTCTTAGTTTTGATTACTTTTTCCACATTCACACTAATTTGAGCTGGCCACTTTAACCTCTCTATTTATGACTGAATAGCATGTACTACATTTTTGTGAAAATTAATCTGTCACTGAACAATTTTCATTTCCTTTCAGTGACAGTTCTCTTTAGTACTTAAATCCCATTCAGATCCACTGCAGGTTTTCTGCATTTTGACCGAATTTGCTCTGCTGGAAAATAGACTTTTGCTTCATTATCTGGTCTAGCTTTAACTCCGTAAACCAAATTAAATGGCGAACATCCTTCATACTGTAGCTGGCCATTCCATGGCTAATTAAATGTTTTCATTTGTTAATAAGGTCCTACTAATTTTCTACATATTCAATTTACTGCAATTCACTACTTCTATAAGGTCAGTCTTCAGCATCTTCTAACAGTTTAAACAGGCCCAAGAAACTCTTGCTGTGGGAGCAATAAGGGTCAGGTAGACTGGACCCAGAGCAAGAGCTTGGAATGAATCTTCAAGAAGTTATCTGGACACAAATAAAACTTTCTGGCATAAAGGAGATCCCTACCACGGAAACCAGTAAAGAAAATATTTGAGATCAGTGAACAGGCTTTGGTGATGTCCTCAGTGATGGCGGTTCCATGAAAGGCCTTGGAGTAGCCACTTAGCAATTTAAACTACAAGCAAGTATTAGCAACTATGCACACATTTTTGTTTTGGTTTTGTTTCTACGTTTATTTAGTCTGAGGACTTAATCAAGCCTTAAGGAACTCCTCTAGATAGCATCTGGAGGATGTCCTACAGGAATTTCTCCCGTTAGTGAGCTGCAGACCACAGAAGGAGGTGTAAACACGGACCTCACTGTACAGATGGAAGTTCTTGGCTCTCCCTCCAAATGTCTCCAGTTATTGCAAACTAAGTTACCTCTGCTACTACTTCCAGAAATTTTCAAGTTAGAGAAATTCACTACTTTGTGAGAAAGGTGAGAGTTTCCAAAGACAAAAGAAGCATTTCAATTAAGACAAGTGATTCTGAGCCCTGTATTTCTTGAAGGCTCTGAAGGTACCTAATTATAAGGGAGGTGGGGGTTTTGACAAAATGCAGTGAACTGAAAGGAACTGAAGACCTCAGGCCTTCCTTTGGTGCTAGGTGTGGGAATGTGCATGCAAACATGTTAACATAATTAGTGCAAGAAAGACATGAGGATCTTCCATATGGCAAAGTAAATGAAGCACAGAACAATGTAAAAGAAGGGAAAGGTGTGCTGCACTGAAGTAAGAGATCATTGGTTGAAAAGAGACCACAGGGAAGCAAAATCCCCAAACGTTTTGTAGTGACTAAATTCTATTGTCTTCTATATTTTATCTTCAAATGGTTAGAATATTTTTTCATAGAAATAGATTCCTCACCAATCCTCACCAGCTTTTTTCTTCATCAGTACTGGTTTCACTTTGAAAATATAGTGAGTCTGCAAATCAGATACAGGGAAAAACTCTGGCATCTGTGGTAGTACTATGTACTCCAAGTGCCAGCCATTATGTAGTCACCCAGCTGTGTCTTCATTTGGAAATGAAGCCTTGAACACACTACATCAGGACTCACGCTTCTTTTTGGAACATTATTACAAACACATAAGGAGAAAGGTAGGACCTACCACCAGTTGCCAGTCCCCAAATTAAAAAAAAATGAAAACCCACCCCAAACTACTCCAAACAACTCTGTAAGGATAACCGGAAAACATAAGGCTACTTAGTCACCACAATGATGAAAAACTGCAGAGAGGGAGTGGTGATAATGTGGCTACCACAATAACTCCTCTAAGATCACACTTTTGATATATTTTTCCTTCCATGAGTAGTCTACAGAAGGTCAGAATCTGCATTATTTTAGGTCTTCTCTATACAGGCAATTGGAAAACGTTATTAAAAAGAGTAACTTTACAAGAGGAAAAAAATTGTCTTAGCCTAAGATTGAGAAACCTTAATAGAAAAAATATAATCTTCCCTGCTTGTTGAGCTGACATGGGTTAAAATTCCAGCTAGACTTAAAACTACCACAGATGCTTCTCGCAGAAAAATAAAAGATCAAACATAAGTGGAAATGCAAGCTTTCTCACAGTGTGAGTACATACACACACATACTCATGTACGCACGCACGTGTGGGTGCCTACATATGCAAACACACTACACATGCTACAGATGCTTTCTCACTCACTACCCATTTCAAAATTGAATAAAATCCACACAAAGAAAACAGCTTCTCTGAGAATTTTAGTTCCGTAAGTCATGTACAATTTAGAGACATGATGTTAAAACTGCCTGGAGTTTATGTGATTCTCAGGGGTGTATATTGAACAGTACAGTACTCCACTTCTTTCTTATTTGGTTCTTTCAATTCACAACCATGACTTTTGGTAGTTCTTCACACCAATGTACTTTGGACAGCTTAAGTTATATTGAGGCTGGTTCATTTCCCTATTTTTTTCTCCACTAGGTGGCACAATTTATATTATTTTCTTAGACATTGTCTTAACTGACCAAAGTGAGGTCTATATTGAAATAAAACTTTTGTAATAAAAAGAGTATATAGCACATCTATTGAAATCCAGAAGACCCTAACTATCCTCAAAAATGAAATCTAGAGTACATATATTTAACTAAACTCACACACCTCTTCATTGTCAGCTTTTCCAGATAAGATCATTCCTGGATCCTCTGTATGGACATGAAAAAGCTTTCTTACCTCATTAGGAAGTTTTGCAGAAAATATATGTCAATATATTGGCCCACAAAAAGAGATTGTTAGAGGACTTGCTGCCATTTCAGACACTGAGACTGAGAAGCATCTTATAATTCATCTATTCATCCATGTTTAATTCATATTCAGAAGATTTCTGTCATTATGCAGGCTTAACCAAACCCATAGACCTCAATGTGATCACAGACATACTCTTGTCAGAAGTTCATCCATTTCTATCATGAGGGTATCCAGATTTTCTCGTGCTAGCTGAAGAAATCTCTCTGGTGCTCGCTGAGGTGAAAGCAAATGCTGTTGGGATAGAGATGGGAGAGTTAAAAATCTGTATGCAATGGATGTTGTTGCTTCCAAATATTGAAGAGAAGAAGCATCAAACATTTCCTTTTCATCACAATATGCAATCCCTTTTGTCATTGATTCATATCACATTCATCCAACAGGCTTTTTTCAGGAACCTTGACAACTTTACATAATTTGTAAGTATGGTAAGGAACATACAGTATATAAAATACATAACCACTTTATAGACCACCAGCAGGAAAACCATTTTATTTGTATGCAACATGGCTGTTCTATGCCTGAAGTATAAATCCTTGCACATATGTTTGGAAATTACTGCTGCAAGGTTTATTTATTAAAGTAAGTAAAAATAAATAACTGTAATACTTATATATCAACCAAAGCAAGCCTGAAATAATTATATTTTGAATTTTTCTTCTTCCCTGAACCTAGTCACAGCTGTATGGTTGAACAGATTCAAGTACCGTTGTCCTGAAGCTCTGTTATTTATGTATGTGAATACTGCCAACATACCTTTAATTCCTGTGTCGTGTTCTCAAAACCATGTAACATTTTATATGGAGCAGGCAGTGGACCACTAAGGTTAACACTCAGGATCATCTGGTTTAGCCGATCCAGGTCATTGAGAAGGAGTCCTGTGCATTCATCATCACAAGCTGGGGGAAGAACAACAAAGCTCATTTCTTCCTGCTAAACATTTAAAACATATGTTTGATTTAGAAACTGTATGGCACACATGCAACTCTGTGGGAGGTAACAGTAATTCATATATATTACCCTAAAAGTGTAATGTGAGCAAAAATGCTAACAACAACTAGGGAATAGGAGAGACATTATTGCATAGGATTTAGTAATGGGATCGTTTAATATAAAACACAGAGATCAAAATTGATAGGCTTACCTCACAAAAAGAGGAAATAATTAATGCTGTCCATTATGGACTAGCCAATATAAAATACTAAATTATATAGGCAATTTGGATGAAGTTTGAGAAAATAGGATGGGTAATTTGGAAAATCTAAGGAGCTCTGCAAGAAACATAGTATGCTTATGGATTTGAATGCAAGAAGAAACCTAAAAGAAATCTCCATATAACAGCATGGCCAAGCATACTAAGCCTGTAATGCAGACAGCTGAAAGCTTCCACGTAAAAATACTGATAGTTTTCTTTAAAAAAATGCATTTCCCTACTTCTTTTCACTAACCAGCTTATAAGCTTTTCATGTATGCTTCTTTTCTTGCAAATATCCTTCAGGATGAAAAATATTGTTGTGTGCTGCATATATCAAAAGGAGTTTGCATTTTTTCCCCCCTGCTTTCGATTAACTATCACAAGAAATTCTCATCTTGTATCATTTATGCAGCAGACAGGAGAATTCTTCATCCTTTAGAACAGAGTTGTGGGAATACCTTATTGTTTCTCTGCATAAAGACTACATAGAACTGGCAAGCCCAAACATCTCAGGAGACGAAGCAAACTGTGGAACAATGAATTCACTGGTGATGTTAAGAGACATGGAGAGTTGTACCTAAAGTTTTACAAGAGTGTAATTATTTATTTCAGCAAAGCTAGGCAGTTTAATAGCTAAAAAACCCCCACTAAGCAAAGTGTATGTTTTTGTAGAAAAGAAGTAGTTTTCAAAAGAGAATTACTTCTTTTTTCTCTGAAATCTATTCTTCATGTAGATGAAACCTTTTCTGTTCATTAAAGTTTTCACAGTTACCTAAATATGGTTCTTATTCTGTTGATTATTTAATATAGCAATGACAAAGAGTAGACTCAAATACAGAGAAAAAAAAAAAAGAAAACTATTTTAATCCACCATGAAACTCAAGTGGTGATTGAAAAGGAGACAAGGTAGACACTGGCTTATTGTAGTAAGAAGTGGGTGCAGAAAGCTAGATACTATTGTTATTTTAAGACTTCCTTTTGCATTTTCATTGCTTCCATTTGCAGACTTCTTCCCCCTATTTCACAGTATTTTGTTACATAAGCTGAACTGCACTGGAACTGCAGTCAATAACTGTGGGCATGATACATTCTGATTTATGCCTCTACATGAAATGTAACCTTCCCCCCAACTTATTATCATCTCAGTTCTTGCCATCTGTGTGCTTGCCTTTAGAAGCCTGAGAGAATTAAAGGAAAAGCAAGTTTTACAGCAAATAATGTTTTATATAACAAACACCTGTTCTGTAGCTGATCAAGGAGGTAAGGAGAACTGATAATCATTTTTCAGGATGGAAATAAATGACCTTGGACCTGAATAGAGTTGGCCTCTATGGTCTGGTTTTTGCTGTGGTTTTTTTGTCTGATATATTATTTCACTTACGAAACAAGTGAAATTTATTCACCTTCAAAGTTCTCCTAGTGGTTGGCAATAAATTGTAAAAATTTGCTATGTGTTAAAGACAAACTCAGTTCACACCAATAAGAAAAAAGTGAACAGCCCATGAAGAGATGAAGTACTCTCAATGAGTAAGCAATCGATAAGAGAGCGTTCAGTATAAATTAACACCTCTTGCACAATAATCAGGTTGAAAAGAGGAACTGCATCAAGTGAGACCACAGCTGAGTAGATGAGACAGGACTCAGCTACTCCAGTATCCAGTCTGTAATGTACTGTAGCTATGGGAAATATTTCAAGAGCATGATTATATTTTGCAAGACTAAATACTTCTGTGTCTATCTATAAAGCTGTCAGAATAAATTTGTGTCTAATATTAACAAATGCAGCACTAAATTCAGATCATTACAGCAGTGCAAGCATGAAAGAGGCAAATCATGCAATCAATATTACAATAGTTCAACAAGCAATTAATGCAAATTACTGCATTTTCCATTTTCACCACATTTTTCCATGCACACTAAGCCTCTAAGGATTTTGACTTACCTCTTGTGAGAAGCATGTCCAAAGTATGCATGCCAAAAGAAATTCTTTTAAGTTTACAGACATCTAACCATTTATTCTATCTCACAAAGACAGATAATGTACAATAAAAGAACCACATCTGAGTCACAATATGTTCCTCCAATTGAGTGATTATCTGACACAATTTTGCTTTAATACATTCATTTCTGTGAAGACTCAGAAGACTGTGTTATGACCAGGTAACTTTTGGTCTAAGGGCAGCCATGAAATCTCTAATAGGAGGTGGTATCCTATGACAGTCAGTGACTCTTCAGTATCAGCTTCCTGTCGCTTCACAATAAAGTGTTGAACTGCTGCTAGCTCATTAATTTGTTGGCTATTACCTCATTTTTTCCATTTTGGCACTAGTCTCACACCAAATAATAAAATAGCCTTCCTGTGTCTTTCAAAACAGAACCCCAGTAGAGAGCTGAAAGCTTTAGCTTCCTTGCTACTGCTGCTATTTTCAGGTATCTTACATGATCAATATGTCTCCAAAATCTGGGAAAATTCATATCCAGATCAGGGTCTAAAACACCTACTCAGGTTTATTTCTGGTTTTATATTATCTAGAAATCCTCATCTGCTGGTTCTGATACATACCAGTAGTAGCTGAGTTTAAAGACTGCTGGAGTCGGGTGAAAGATGGGACTGTGGGTCTAAACTCAACAGGAGCTCACGTATCATAAAAAGGGAGAACAAGCGATGGCTTATCAGCTTCCAGGCCAAGCAGGGGTGCCCCAACTGAGCCCATGCAGCCTCAGAAGGAGTTGTCCGACACGGAGGTAAATTTAATTCTTACAGCTGAGATACAAGGAGAACAATTTCTGTTATACTCAGAACACTGCAGAAGCTAGTCCAAGGCTTCATAGATATGGTGTTACACACAGGATCTTTCTTTTCAGCTCACTCTGTAAAGTCTTGCAATAAGAAGCTCCCAGCTCCTGCTGAAATAAGCACTGTGTAGGAGCTGGGAGAGGCTTCGTTTCACAGATTCTACAAGATCTACTTCTGACAGAGACAGCATCTCTGCCTAGTTCTGAATTTGGAAGGGCTGAGATCATGGAGCTACTCACTGTTTTAAAGGGAAAACCCTGATTCTTCCAGGACCAGTGGCTGGGAGCTCCCTTGTTCTTGGTGTAGGACTGATTGACAGCTGGGAAAAAAACTCCCTCTCATTGCAAGCATCAGACTTGAGTGCAAATACTTAAGTGCCTAAGACCTAGTATTAAAGGAATCACATTATATAATTTTCTCCTTCTACCAATATTGAATATTTAAATTTATAAAGATGAAAGTTTGTTGACTGCAGCAATGCTGAGGGTCTTTTTCTTTTTTTTGCCCCACAAGACTGAGTTAAGGAAAGATTCCTAACTTTGAAATATCTGCTTGATCTCCCTGTGTCATGATTGCTTCCTGTTCAGTCACATCAGCTGCTTTACATTTAGACTTTTGCTTGACCCCAAGGAACATTTGTGACAGGAGCATACATCCAAGGAAAGGGGTTTTCCAGTTTGTGTTGCAACAGAGCTCAAAATATTGAAGACCTTCCTTTAGAAGTCTCCGTTGTGGTTATGACAAATACCCCGAAAGCATCCAGAAGGTGAGTTCTGACTTGCCATAGAATGTAGAGCCACACAACAATAAAGCCTTGAAGTTCTCACCAGGATTGTTTTGTTCCGTAAATACGGCACAGCAGTGAGCACAGCCACTGTTCCAATAACATTGCAATCTAGGCTTCTTCATTTTATGTACTACAAACTCTACAACTGAAGGAAAGTGGAATGTCACAAGGTATAACAAAAAACACACAAGAGGATTACTATTTCTAAGAAAATGCATGATTGCTACAGGCTTGATTCAAAACCTGAGAGAAGATTTGGGAGAACTTCTGTCATCCTTGACAGTATACAAGGATGCTGGCAGCATTATTAAAATTAGTTTGCAACCATCACTATTTTTTTTATTGGCTACTGACTTTTTCAAAAGAGAAGGGAAAGTGAACTCACGAAGTAAATTACTTGAGTCCAAAAACTGTAAGAAAGTATTAATTAGCAGAGTATTATGAATGTTTGTAGAGGACAACCTAGATGGTTACTTTAGCTGGGGAAATAATCCAGCTACTACCCATACTAACGCAAAAAATTAGAATTTTTATGATGTGTAGTAGACCATACTCTTGTATTACTTATAAAAAAAAAAAAAATCTACTTTTTGGCTATAATTTTTCATTCCCTGATGGCATCCTAGAGAAAACAAAATTGTTCTGTTCTAAGAATATAATGGGAATGGAATTCTGTCTGTGCCATGCACCTATAATTATCTTGCCATTGTTATTTATCAGTAAGTGAAATCTTCCTCTTTAAGCAGTGGCTTTAAAAAAAAAAAAAAAAGATTCTATTTTACCTGTAGCTCTCTAAAATATAACTGTTATAACACAGCACTGAAAAGTGACATGTACTAAGCAACTGAAAAATGACACATTATGAAAAAAAAAAGTAAGAACCCGGTAAAACAGACTTTCAGCTATATCAGAAATAGATCACTTTAGTGAATATGCACGCTTCTTTGCTTCCCCCCCCCACCTTTTCACTGAAAATCTTCACTTAAAAAATCTTTAGAATACTTATGATAAGGGCTATGTGAAAATCAAAATGTTATATTTAAAGAAGAATGCATTACAATGTTTTGGCTAAAATACCTCTCTGATCTGATTTAAATATGCATTATTTGGTTTTTCAGGTCATACTGTGTGGTGACCTTTTATAGAATTTGACAAAAATTCATTGTTCAGATGGTTATTCTTTGTTAAATATTTAGAATAAACTTTTACTTTCTTAAACATTAACTATACCATACTAATAGGACAGCTTAATCACACTATGTCTTATACTGCTTACAAACACACTTTTTCAAACATGGGTGACTGTATTTGCATGTATTTTCTTTAAGTGAGACCACCTTACCACCTAACTAGGGGCTCTTCACACTTTTGACAGGTACAAGGCAATTGCAGTAGCTGAAATGGCACCGCAAATGAGCAAAAGTAGGTACATGTATTCAGCTCATTTTAAGTACTGAATGCAAACAGGACTCTGCTCTTGACACTAATTTTGTGTACATTAATAATACCACTGTTTTTACTTTTAAGGTTTTGTTACAACCGAAGTTGGTCAGAAGGGAGTTTACTGAGTACTTTCCAATTGGTTGAGATAAGAAAGTAAAAATATATTGTATGCAGAACCAAATTCTCAGCTGCATTAAACTCAGATTGGAACAGCTCAATATTCTGAAAGCAAGGAAGGAAAGCTTCAAGGTTGCCCCAAAGGTGTTTTTAATGGTTCTTTGACAGGACAAGGAGTATTAAAGCACATTAGGGGCTGCAGCAATGAATCCTTACCAACAGCTGCATCCTGAAGCCTGTGACATAACCATGGGCAAATTCCCACCAAATCTATGCCTGCCACACTCCCTTTGCCACAGCCCTGTGCCCAACACAGGCTACAAAGGTGTTTGATCTGGCTTATTTTCCACCATGTCAGGGGTATTGCACTGCATTAGCAAAGACAGGTTTGGAGTAAATATGGGTGCTGAGGAACCTTTAAACAAGAGGAAGATCATACAGTAAGACCTAACAGGCACATAAAGTGTCTACTGAAATATTTATCTGCAGTTTTTGCAATTTATGACATGGTTGTTATTGATAACGATATCAACAGTAAAGAACTAGTTCCTGTGACAGGGAGATTTAAACTACATCCCGTCTGTTCCTATAGGTGGTTCTTATCTTTATGACTATAGAAAAGAAATCTTCTCATTTGTTTCCTCACTTCTAGTGGTCAAATGAAACGTCCATATGCACATGTGAAGGGTTGTTTTAATGGTGAAAACTGATTACTTAGTTAAAGTAAAAATGTCACTAAAGATAGCTTAGATATATTTCAACACCCGCATTCAAATATGTTGCAGTTAAATCAGAGATTATAGCAAATAACATCTTTCAAAGCAAAAAGGTGGGAAATTTCATTTGCCTGCAAACAGCTCTTTCCATTCACAAAGAGGATATTTAACCTTATTATCCACACAATGAAATAGCCTGATTAACAAATTGGAAAACCATTATAAATGATAACTTGCACTTGGGCTGTTTTGTGCAATGAAACTCTGTCATCCTGGATACCCAAAAGACTTTTCAGAATGCTGATAAGGTAAAAGACTAATAAAAAAACATACTAAGTCATGCCTGAGATTGGAAAAATAGGACAATACTGGCAATAATGTAAGAGCTATTCAGGATATTGAAAAATGAAGTAATTTTCATGTAGATGCCACTCTGGAAAACACAGTTCTTATTTTAAAATTTTGTAGCTGTAACACTTACGGACTTAAATCGCAATTACAATTCTCCTTGACACATAGAGCACAAAATGGAACTCAAACCCTAGTTATTTCAGCAAAGGGACTACTTACTCCAGTTGCAATCATTTTGCTGTTGTTCAAAACAGAGCTTAAGATACTAAATTCAGAATTAGGTCCTAAAATGCATCACCCTGCAGGACATTAGAAGTTTATTTTCCTTGAGTACACTAAGCTTTTAATCAATGAGTCAATGCCATGTTGTTAATAGTGAAGAAATAGAAGCAGTTATATCCATATTCCCAGTAATCTATAATCTCTACCTGGGATTCAGGACTAATGGAAAAGCACTGATTTCAACAGACTTACTTAGAAGCTTAGTTCTCCCGAGTCCTGGTGACTATCTGAGAACTGATCACAGCCATTAAGTTCAGTGAAAAAATGTTCTGCATTGTGTAGCTCCTGACCCTACGTGCCTAATATCTTCCTCTTTAACCACTCCAAGAAGACATGCATTCCATTCTTGATTTATATGATGCCTTCAGATATTTTAAGCACTTCTTTGTTTATTTTTCCAATTTGCTTTTAAAATGTTTGCAATTTGTTTTTACTTTACCATTTGATTTTAATACTAGAGAGCTGTGCACCTCTGGGTATTAAGGCACAAAAGAAATGAATTCTTTGGAGAAGCAAAAAGAAAAAAAGAGTAGATGGTACCTACTTTTCTTGATGTTACACGTCCCTCACATAGACATCCCACTCTCCATGAAAAAGTTCCAATTAAAGATAAAACATTAGAACCAGTTCACTGTGCCTTGACAATATATTTGAATATGCACAGATTAATAAATATTATATACTGTTGACTTATTGGAACTCTAGCAGTATTCTACTTTAAATTTAACAATCATGGCATTGAAGGGAAAAAAAATCACAATAAGGTTTGCCCCAATATATCTGGGGGAGATGTGGAAGAAGAAAATGCCTTACTTCAGTCAGGGCTCACCAAGTGTTCTAGAAAGCTTTTGCTACTTTTTATATAAGATATAAGCATACAACATTACATGATATGAGAATGTGGGCTCAAAACAAGCACTATCCAAATTAATGAAAAAAAAATTCCAAACAAAAATAAAAGATAATCACTTGGTATGTATCAAAATTGAGGGTAGGACAAAGATACCACTACTTTAGTAAAATATAAATTCGTGGTTTAGGCTATTAGTTTTCTATTTTTAACAAAAGAAGTTCTTTGCTGGATAAAATGTACTGTCATTCCTTACATCTTTTAAATTCCAATGGATGGTCATTGAACCAACATGATCAAGTAAACCTTAGTAAAAGTTCTGTGTGTGCCTCATGGCATAGAGCACTAAAATTGCTGGTTAAACATTTAGGACAACAGTAAAAATTCACCAAGAGCAAATATTGTCACAACAGCAGCAACAACCTTTAGCGAAACTACAGACTCCAGAAAGCCAAAAATTTTCAGTGATAATATTAAAAATTATTGAGCGTTTTCTTAACACCTCAAGGCCTGTGAAAAAAAAAAACTGGACCGGATGCCAAAGTAGTAAGAAACCTGGCGATTATTTTCAAAGAAACCCACACAAATCACTGTTACACAAGCAGGTTTGAATTTCTGACATACGACAAACACAACCAAAAGTTATCCAGAATTACATTAGTATACGTACAAACGCATTTCATGCTGTGACGCGCATGCCGATGTTCGCAGCCAGCACACTTCCACCCCGTGAATCCAGGCCTGCAAGTGCACTGTCCAGTGACAGGGTCACAGGGGACAGGCAGGGAACCATATGGATCACACTCACATGCCTGGCAGGACCCTCCTGGAATTTGTGGGTTTCCTGTGTAGCCAGAAGAACATCTAGACATTGCAAATACAAAACAAGATTTGTCCAACTGAGATGTAGTGCACAAAGAATACTTGGCAGTATTTTAAACGTAATTTGTATGAACATTCATGAACCATTAAAAAAAAGATTTTTGTTGCTTCATGACCAAGGGAGACATATCGCAAACTGTCCAACAAAGTGACTTCCAATCAGGACAGTCTGGATGGAGAACGTATGCAAAAGTGATTCCACATCCCTAACAGTTTTCAGTTAAACTTCCATTACACCACAACAAAAAAATTCCTCCACTATCGTTGTTTGGCCTGTAGACCTAGCCACTTGTGTTTCATGTCAGACATGAAATCTCCTGGTAGACATTTGCCAATTTTGATCATCTTAATCCCTCAGTGTTGTGATGGATGGGACAACAAAGGCTGTTTAGGTTATTAATTCACAACTTGGCGTTAAAATGTTTATAGGTAACCGTCTTCCACAGCCAGTGCCCATGAGGGCACAAGTCACTAAAACAAAGGGTATGAGTGACATCAAGATATACTATCAGAATGGCATCTAATTTTAGATAAATTTTTTATTCTTCTGTTTAACTTCTGAGCCCTGGAGGAAAAAAACCCCTCACACATCAAAAAGCAAGACTAGGAAAAAAACTGTGATATAAATAACACTGATTATCAGTTTACAGTGGTGTATATAGAAATTGTCCATGTTGGCTGAGTTTTAACAGCATATAAAGAAGAAATAAATTTTCCAAAGGCATGTATTTAAACAGTAGTAAATACACGCTCGTAATATCGAAAAACATTTATCTCCTTCATGACTTTCCCTCATTTAATTGTCCCTCTTTCTGCTTTTTCCATTCATCCTACCTTTCACAGTACTGGCCTTCGTATCCAGGTGGGCAGGCAGTACACCGATAGTCACTAGGTCCTTCAGCAACACAAGTAGGGCTAAAACTAAAACAAAAGCAAATAAAGAATTTTTTTCCACTCTATTGCATCATTTCACTTTAGTCAGCAGTGCAGAAGGGCCCAAGAAGTTCCACTCTTGATGGCAAGCATGGCAGCATCTTCTTATCTGTTTATAAAAACCTGTGAGAGATCCTTCCTTCCTATTACAATTGTTGTGAATACCTTGCTGTGATGCTCACAGAGTTTGGACAAAGGCTCTAAGGGCTGTATCCAAGGGGATGGAGTGAGCAGCACCCATGCTGTAGGCTTGTGTGGCTGAAGGGTGCTGTCACTCACAGTGATCAAGCAAAGGAAGCACTGGGGAGGATGTGAAACAAAAGATTTAGAAACTGAGCTAATGAACATCCAGACTTTCCAGTCTGATTTCATTTTATTTTGAATGAAAGGAGATAAGCTGGGAAGAATTTACTCGAAGTTAAGATATAAAGACAGAAAAAGAACCAAAGTCATAGCTATGTGGAATCTTCCAAAAAGGGAGCATCAGATGATCTTCCCAAGGATGTATGAGAAAAGCTCTGTCTACAGAGAAAGAAACCCCTAAAAACTACCTCCTTCATGATCAGGGAGAGGTCTTATTTTAATCATTGAAGACGCTAAATTATCTTTTCTAAGTCACTTTATTACTGACTGTATTATGTACCTGAGGGCACTGTGCAAAGTAGCATTTAGTTGAAATGTTACTGCATTAAGTGCCTGCACAGGCAGTTAAAACAAACAAAAAGGGTAGGTAGGGCAAAAGAGCAGAAAATATTAATATGGTGCAAAACTGTAAAACTCCTGCAGCTCTTCGTGGAAAAAGAACCAGAAAAGCATGGAGGTGGCTAGTGGTGAGCCCAGAGCTCCTTCTTGGTAGAGTACAGTCAGCATCCTCATCTAAATTGCTTATAATGCATTAAATCAATAGCACTTGAACAAGTATATAAAATTGCGCCTTTGCAAAAAATGTAAACAAATTGATCTGTTACTCACAAACTCATTATCCAACACATTTTCAACTCCATAAAAATAGATCCATGCTAGGAACAATTCATTCTCTCTGTTCTTTGTTTTTGTTTTTTCCACAGCTCATAATGTTTGAACCTGACTGCTCATTGTACAGCAGTGTAAACACAGTATTTAAAACTTCAGTGGAGTTTTATACAATTTCATAAATAAAAATAATTGCACTATACCATTCACAAATACTATCATGTCAGTCATGACATAGCAAACTAATGAGATAGCTCATTAGCTATCTGTATTTCATGTAGATTATGATTACTTGACTACCATAAAATAGCTGCAGGTAGACTTATTCCTTAATAGCATCTTGATCTGCAGATGATACAAATCTAAGGTCTGATACTCTCATTTTCCACCTAATACTGTAGCTTTATGGAATGAATCTATGCCACTCTATCCATCTAAAAGTCAAGCATTTAGTCTAAGCCAATTGTTCAGGCATCCTCTATCAGCACTGGAAAATGGACATGCACAGACAGACTTATACACACATTTGAAACATCTTTCCTGCTCTCTCTCCAGTGGTGTTTTTCTTCAGGTTTAACATGAGTGAGATGAACAGTTGTTTGTCCCTACATTTACTATACAGCTACCAAAGTTGTTGATGGCTGCAGCTAACGGAAAGAGAAATTGCTTCCATGCTGTCTAGAGGCATCTGAGTTAAGCTCTATAAAACACAGGAGGTTCTGTTCCTGGACATGCTCAGATCTGACTCCTTTTCCAACAGCACTAAGAAACTGGATGATTATCTCATGATTAAGTGTATTTATTAAATTCAGATTCAGCCATGTTATTCTCTTATCTCCTATGAAGGTTTATGAAACAAGAGAGTCTCACGATCTCTTTTACGTAAGCATGACACAAAAGGCTCTAACAACACCCACAGACATGCAGGCTGTGCGGCTGAAGGAGGTATGGGCACTTTGCTTGCTCTCCCTCAGGCAGCTCGGCAATTTGAGTGTGCACCTGGGATACCTAAAGGGAGCTTTTAAAAAAAAAGATGGCAATAAGACAACAGGGAATGGTTTTAAACTAATACAGGGGAAACGCAATATAATAGGAGGAAATTCTGTACTCAGAGGGTGGTGAGACACTGGAACAGGCTGCCTAGTGAAGTGGCAGATGCCCCAATTCCTTGAAGCCAGGTTGGATGGGGTTTTTGAGCAACCTGGTCTAGTGGAAGGTGCCCCAGCCTGTGGCAGGAGGGTTGGAGTTAGATGATCTTTAAGATATCTTCCAACCCAAACCATTCTGTGGTACACATACCACCCATGGTCCACACATTTCTCACCTGTAGAGCACTTCAGCAACACCCACTTCCTGAGTTTATGTTAGCTTTTAGATAAGACACTGAAATAATCTCAGGAGCACAGTGTGAAGAATACGTCTAAATTCTTGTAGTACGGTGCCATAAACATCCAGGTGATGAGCCCTGCGCATTTTCTGATCTGATACATGTATTTCTGGGCAATCAAAGGTTCCTAAGCCCCAGAAAAAAAATAGGATGGAGTATTTTCAGCACTTCATACTGCCAGTACCATAAAAAGTCTTTTCCAATGTATTTGCTGATTCACAAAGCTAAGAAGCTTGGTTGATCTAGTTCTTTGCAACTAGAATGTCCTTTTTTGATACTAATAGACAGAACATACAATCAAGTTGTAACAGAAAACGCTCATGAAATGCGCAAAACTCAGAAAAACTTGCAGCTAAGACTGCATTATAACTTTCTGAGATAAAGGATATTTCTGTAAATACCTGAGATTTGGAGGTGTTCTTAAAAACTCTTGCTGTGGATGAAAGACCATGATGTCTTTATCTAGAAATGTTTGAGAAAGGACTTTCCTCCTTCCAAATAAAACCCAAGACCAATCCAAAATGATAAAACAAAGAAGTAAGAAGAAAAAGAAAACCCCTAAATTCTCAGCTATACTGACTGAAAGCCTCACTAAAACATCCTAAAGGCCAGACAAAGCACAGAAAAATGATTTTATGGAACACTTCCAGCTTTTCAAAAGCACAATCGAGAAACACAAACCTGTTCAGAGCACTACTACAGTATGATGCCAAATATCATTAAGAGCTTCTCAGCAAAACAACAAACAAATCTCAAGTGCTAAAGTATCATCTGTTGGGAACACATGCAGAGACATCATGGAAAGGCTCATTAGCATAAAGCAACCAAAAAAATTTATGCTGCAATAACTATATTGCTTTTAAATTATTCTATCTTTCACAAATTGCCTAAAACTCATGTAACATTAAATAAGGAATCAATAAATTCCATAGTGGAGCAAGAAAGGCGCTGTAACATTTATACCAACACAATATATGAGCATAAGACTTTTTGCAGCTCCCTTGTGGCTATATTGTACTTGAGTTCTGCTCTAGCTTCATTTATGAGAATACCTTTATAACACACACTCATTATCTTGAGTATTGCATTTTCTAGCACTTATTAATTTATTCATCACAAATTAGCAAGGGAGCAATTTCTGACTTTTAAAGGAAGATCAATTAGCAAAAGTAGATAAGAAGTTTTTAGTATAGCTTCCATGAGGCAATTCTCCTGTAGTCATCTGAAAAAGGACACCAGGAGCCCAGAACAAAGCTCTGGCTTGCTGGAAGGGCAATTGTGCACCATGAGTGTGCTTACTTACTTGTTACTAGAAATGGACAGGGGACAAGCACAAGGCTGACAGTCATCCGGAGAGCCCTGGACAATGCCGTAAAATCCCGGTGCACACCTCTCACAGTGGTGACCAGCAGTATTGTGCTGACAATCCTGCCAAGGAAGGAGACAGAGTGAAAGCTGTATTTGATAATTACAAGGAAGCAGACAACATTTTGTTCCCAGCCTTAGGGATTGAAATTTACTTCAATACATAATTTCTCTCCCCCTGATATGATTCTCAGTGGGAATGCTTACTTTAAGCATCTATCAAATGACTGCTGAGTAATATATGGGCTTAAAATGAGAAAGAATACAGGTCTGTAGCTACCCAGATGTATCCTACAAAATTTTATCCTATTCATCCTTTTTCCCCTCCTTTGTTCCAGCCACTGGAGAAGGAGAAATAATTAAAATTCAGTCCTACTGTACTGGGTCATGTGTATTACTGCCTGTAAGAACAGAATTGTGTTTAGTGTACGACACATGGTACATGGCTTCTTTGTTTTGCAGGTGTCTAGTTTTTCTTTTTACACAAGTAGCAATTCAGGGGTGAAAAAGTACTGCATAATCTGAACTCCAGAGAATCAGAACAGAAAACTTCAAAAGTCTGCTTTTATGACTCTCCCTGAACTTTGATACTTACGCTACATAGGCAAAATTGTATTAAAATATTGCCCTCTGTTTCTTTAGATTAGTAGTCCAAGTTAGGAATTTTAAGTTAAGATTAACCTGGTGCATAAGTTTAGAAGTGTAATACCTGACAAATTGATGTTTCAGAGTCACACATAGTGCTGTGTCCATGACACTGACATACAACACAGGTGCCTAAGGATTGAGCAGGTGTCCTTCCCGCAGGTGGAGATGGAAGCCTGTAAAATCCTGGAGAGCATGACTGCAATAAAAAAAGATGCAGAAGAAAACAGATCATTACAGAGTGGACTGTGTATGGGGAGCATTGCAAGCTCATCTTTCCAATCACCAGTTTTTACAAGTTGTGAAAAGAATCTGACAGGCTTCCAGCTGTCTTACAAACAATATACAGTACTTTACAGATAACAAGAGCCAGCCCTAATTGGAAACATGGCTGAAAAATCCCTGGAGCACTCCACTGGATTCAGGCTTTTATGCTACAGCATTCATTCAGATGCAGAACACTTCTCACTGTGCATCAAGCATCATTCCTTTCATTACTTAAGAAAACAATTTGCTTTCAAAATAATTTTTTTTTTGCGTGGACTGTGGAGAGCAAGCATGATGATTCTGTTTCCTTCATCCCTGCTATGTTTTTCAGGTTCGACAAGCTAGTATCTGCCTACACACTACCTGATGGGATAACAAGCAAAAGCTGAATAATAAACAAGAAAATGGCTGCATGGCTGCATTATTTATAGCTACATAATTTAAAGACCATAAAAGTACAGAATTCAAATGTTAAAGGTTTTCCATGTCTTGAGACTATCATCCCCAAACCAAGTCTATCCATCACTAAGTCTCCTCTACTGCAGCTTGGCAATAAAGTTCCGAGAACAACCCAAAAATTGCAAGCAAAGCTGACACGTGCAAAATCAAACACTTGATCTTTATTTCAGGCTTATTACACAATTCTGTGGAAGCCCTTACGCAGCTCTCAGAAAGCACACAGCTATGGCAGCATAAAAACACAAACAGGAACATTTTGACAGTTGAGACCATTAGGGCTAAGTGCCTACAGAGAAGTCACTTGTCCCACGTATAAATCCCACCACCTAGTGGTGTCAGGAGCCTGTGAAGGCTGTCTCATGAGGTCGATTCCTACTGCTGACCACAATTTTTGCTTTTTGGAAAGAATAGGAGTAGTACACTTTTCACACAGCAATAAAATGGATGCAAAATAAAACAGAAGAGAATCTGGAGTAAGTAATTTTTGTGACCAAAAGCAGGATTCTTCAGTGAAGCACTAGCTGACATGCTAGATTTATTCATACACCACCACTCTGACAGTTTTATAATCATTGCCAAAACCTCCAGGAGTCTAAGTTATGGAAAAAAGCATAAACACAATTATTTTCTTTAGAATCAGAAAGAAATTAATCTTAACTCACTTCTGCTTTTCCCCTTTTATTTTGACTTAGACTACATTAAGTTCCCTGAAGCATAGAAACAGTCTATCTTCTTTTTCATGGTTTGTGAAGAGTTCTAACCTAGATAAATAATCTCAAATGAAAGTAATTCTTTCCTACTAAAATACCCTTTTTTCTCCTCCCTCTCTATCCCCACAAATTCACTTGTCCAAACAAGGTACAAAACACAGCTTTACAAATTCTGAGTGACTTCAGAATCAAATTATAAATATATGGCACATCCTCAAACAAAATTAATATCTGTGGGTTTTTTTCTGATATGCCATTGACAGTCTTATCACCTATTTTGATCGAAGCATTTCTAAGATGAAATAAGACAGACAAAAGATAAAACAGACTATATTTTTAATTGCTAGTTTGGAAGTTTTTCAGAAGCAGCCATTAGGAAAATTCTTACCACTGCTTTTGCAGCCCCCAACTAGATGTGAGGAAAAAGAAAAAAAGGAGGGGAGGGGATAAAAATGTCACTTCTAGTAAAAACTGCTGTGCATGTAGTCTTCATAATGCTACTATATGGATAAAGAATGAAACAGATACATACACTCTGTTAGCATCTGCTTAAAAAATTCCAGGGTGTCAGATGTTATTTTCCTGCTAAAATTAAATAAACCTTCACAGAACATACCCTAATCTTCACTGAGCACACTAAAAATAAACTAAGTTATGAGCATGTGAAGATCACACAATTAAGAATGAAGTATGAAGGTTGCAATTGAGACATTTATTCAGCCCCTGGCGGGTGTGAATTAAAATAAAGTTTTAATTACACTATCATACATTTTTCTTCAAAAATTCAATTTGCTACAGTAATTAAAAAAAAATCTGTATTTCTAAGCAAATGTTGTAGCCCATTAATTTCTCACATATTTACATAAATTCAGGTGTACTCTCTTATTGAAATAGTGTGCAAAGAAAGTTACTTCATTCACTTTCTTGCACCCCTTTCCTATGAACTTACTGTTTCAGTTGACTCATTTGCTGTGTAACACAATCCAAGTATAACATCCAAACAGAGCAGAGTTCTCACAGATAACAAGGTATCTTTCCCTTCATTTATTTCAATTTTTCTCCCATTGCTAGTTTTGGGGAAACCCTTACAAGATCCCATTTAGGATGTTTGAGGCATTTGCAGATTACTCAAGGTGTTGTTCCCTGCTACCTCCACCTTACAATTGCAAGCAGTGAATTTAGAATTGCTAGTGCTGATTAAAAATGAAAACATGGTGTTCTGCACACAGAAAGATTGGCAGTCTCATCATCAAGAGCACGGACAGCCAGAAATATCAACTTCTATTCTGCAGTCAATGTATCATATCTTAAACACTTTCTCTGGTACCTATCATGAAATCCATTTTACAAAAGTATATACAAGTCCGCTGATTCTCTAGAACACCTAGAGAAGGTGCACTTCTGAAGAGGGCACTTCTGAAATGTGCAATCTTCAGCATGAAATTATAAGCAAAAAAATTAATATAGTGCATGTATAAGGAGCACCCAGCTCACTTAGTTGACCAACACTTTTCTCCCAGTGTTCACGGAGTTAGAATTTTAGTACAACAGTATTGTTTACAACCCTCATCTGTTCAAAAAGTCTTGATCTGTTAGCATCAGTCACACAATTCAGCCTCAGAGATGCTGTCCCAGTAAAGCTCACTTTCCTATATTCTACTTATTTGAGTCATTGCCATGGTTTCAGTGGCATTATTTGCCTACAGCAATTTAAAATGCAGGGCTGAAATTCCTTGTGAGAGAAATACCTGTGAGAGAAAATAAGTAATTAAATTAAGGGAGAATTGTTGCCAGTGAAATGAATTCACACTCAATTACTTTTCACACCTTGCCAATGAATGGACCAGAGAAGGTACAAAGACTTTTCCTGGGAGTTAGGTGGGGACCATACCTCACAGGACAGACCGGAATAACCCAATGGGCAGTCACATTTCTCTATCAAGTAAGCCTGAGGAGCCATCCCAGACACAGGGCCGCCTTCAGCAACTTCCAATGAGATCTCAGAAATCCTGAAAAAAAGGAGCAAACACCTCTGATGAGATGAGTCAAGCACTAACTCAAACCCAGTTACTTCGCAGTCAGCTGGCATGGGAGGAAACAGTCTCATTTGGCTGTTTGTAGGATTCTTCATCTACAGGAGACAAACAACACCGGTTTCTGCATCTCCCAAGAAACTACAAAGTTAACATCACCTCGGGTCTCATTTTCTAGTACTAGGCAACAGTATAACTTACTAAATCTCCAGCTTGAGTCTATCTCTTCCTTTAATCTCTTTTCAGCCAAACTAACAAAACTTAACATACAAAAATCCATATCTGATTCTTCATTTGGAGGGGACTCATTAAGAAATTGAAGTCACATACTAACTAAATGCAGTTCCAGTTCATGGATCTCAGGGGTATGGCAGTAAAATTGTTCTCTTAATGAGCTTTTAACGAGGCAACTATTTAAAAAATAAAATAAAATCTATCCTCAGAAACTAAAGCAACCTAGCAGACTCTACAACACACTTCAAAAACAGTGGACATTTGCCTTTTGTGCAGAAATTTTAAGATCAGTAGCTAGGTACCATTTCTCTTGTTTTTTTTTTCTTTAGGATTATTTATTTATAAACAAACAATTTAAAGCAAACATGAACTCCTACTATAAAAGAAACTGCTAATATCAGAAAGGGATATATTTCTAACATTTCAACTTTCCAAACATTAGTTTAATTGTAATAATAATAATAATTTCTCTGCCTCCCAACCACTCCTTTTCTTCCCAGCATGAATGCTGACCTGCTAAATAGGGTTGAGTACATCATGGACAAAGACAACAAATATAAAATCTAATGAAATACACTTAATCCTAGTGTATCACAATGCTGTACTTTAGGCTTACTTCTTTATTTCAGGGATTTGTTAGTTTGCTTAAATGAATCCTATGATCTGGAACACCTATTGCCTCAGAGAAACAAAAAGTGCAGAATAGCGTAAATTTTAAGGTTTCAAATATAATGCGAACCTAGGATAAAATGTCAAAGATTGTCTGACTAACTGGCTGAATAAATGTCAATAATGTGGACAGAGTCTATTCAGTAAGTGTCTGAGCACAGTGCTAACGGAGAGGAGCTCACAGAGCTGCTCACCTCTTCCTCATGCTCACATCCTGTTCATCTGCCCCCAGACCTTGATTCCTGAGGGGCTGAGTGACGCTGTTCTGCTCACTGGCATACAGGCACCAATGGGTGATTCAGGATGAATGGAGGAAAAGCAAATGCCCACCACTGAACTAGATGAGTTTTGTGACTGAGCTTACATGACCAGATCCACACCTCTTGATAACCTTGTGTCAATATAAAAATCCCCAAAGCAATCTAGTAACTTAAACCCTGTGCTCTCTTCTTATTACCTGAAGAAAGGGGTTCAGTCGAGCAGGGAAATTGAACAAAAAAACCCCCAAGCAAAGCCAGGTCAAAACAGAAGACTGAAACTACAGAGGGCAAAACCATTCAGATCTGATATGCCAATGTAAGGTTACATTATAATCTCTGTACATTTAATGGGAAAAGAAAATGAAATCTGCCTCTCAATCATCCTCAACATTGAGGGCACAGTTGAAAAACTGTTTACTGTCTTAAAGCTGTATTTAGATAAAAATACACTTTAGGGACACAAGGCTACCTATTGTTTGTGTGAAAACATTACTTAAGGAAGGTCAGGTTTGGTTGATTTTTGGAAAATGTCCATTAGGCAGCAGTCAAACAACTGCTACCTGATCACTGTTGGGAATATTGAAATAATTTGCGGTGAAATTGAAAGCATACTTCAAGTCAAGGAATTTATTATCATAGCCCTCTTGCAAAACAAAATCTAATAAAAGCAATGTTTCCATTTAGAGTGTTGAATGTGAAAATGAGGGCAACAAAATGAACAATAAAGGAGAAAAATGTTTGGGTTTGGAATCTGAGCAGAAACTTCTAAATCACTAATAATGCTGCAGCTTTGAAGCAGAAACAACATTAGCATTGCTAGTAAACTGTTTAGCTAATAGAGTGCTAACACTAGAATGAAGTTATTTTTATGTTCCCAACTGCTGCTGCTGCTTTTACTTTAAAGTGTTTTTCCTGTAGTTTATCACTTACCTGCAGCTTTTAAACTTTGCAATTGAAATTAAAGCACTATTAAAACCTAAAGAAAAAGTAAAAATACTTCATATATATCTTTTCCTCCTCCCATCCACAGATTCTTTTGCTTTATATATCTTTTCCTACTCTGCACAGTCAGGTGGAAAGAGAAGTTTTACTAGTTTAGAATAGAGCCCCTATTTGGAAAGCACAACACACTCTATTTAAACAAATGTTTTATTGTAAGTCACTTAATTCAAACGTATCTTTAAATTTGAGTACAAATATTGTTCTTTAGAGGGTCTCAGCTTATTTTTAATAAAAGCCTTCAATTCTCATGCAAGGTAATATTCCACTAACCTTTAAAAACATTTTTGGGGATTTGTTTTGTAGTCTTACGCAAAACTTCCACTGAAATCATTTCAAGGCTAACTTGAAAAAAATAATAATGTATTCCTCCTATATTCTACTTAAAGTCTCAGATGCCATGTGATAAATGTTAAGTTTGCAACCAGACAGATCATAAAAATCCATTGTAACACAACTGTCTCCAAAATCAAATACAGAATTATATGCAAGGTTAGGACTTCAGATGCAGAGGTACAAGAACGACCAGATGAACTGTTCGCTAAGCTCTGCTGTCATAAAATGTCACATTCTGAAATGCCATGCTGTAAAAAATATATTCTGGTTCTTTAAGTGACACCTTGCAAACCTGCCTTGGAACTGAGAAGTCCTCCCCTGTTCTGATCTCCTCATTACTGGGTAGCCTGGATAAAATGGTGGTGCATCACAGCACAGGCCTAGCGCAGTCACGGGGGCATGCACACCCCACAACAAAATCAGCTTTGCTGCCCTAACCTTCCTCTTGATGTTCGAGCTAAGATAGTATTCAGTTTTTGCTTCCCCAGCTGAACTAAGAACTTTACTGCTTAGAGGGGAGGGAGAAACATACATGAAACATGAATATGCTTCTCAAATTTTCCACATTGCTTTGGGGTTACCTTCATAACTCTTTTCCTGGGAATCCCCTTGCTTGTAACACAATATCCTAAATGGACTATGCCAAAAATAAATGAAACCAATGTTAAACACTTATGGCATCTGTTACTAATATTTAGCATCTAGCCAGTGCAAGTTGCATGAATACTTTTCTGTAAATTATAACCTTTAAAGAGAGACAATAGCAGCAACAATGACAACGTTTTCTGTCACACAGTGCTGCGAAGTTGTATGGTATCTGCCTCTCCTACTCACCTTCAAAGGCAAGGCTCTTAAAGACCTATTTGTACCCTAAAAATCTAGAAATAATTTTAGCCTACCACTTTTATGACAGAATCATAAAAAGGACCTCTGGAGACCTTTGGGGTTTATCTCTGATTATTCCCATGTCCATGCCAATAAGTTTTGATTGCAAAGGGTGTTGTGAATTAATTATTTAAAACTTCAAGCAATAGTCTGTGTAATCTTTTCTAGAGCTTCTTTACCCCCAGCCATTTATCTTTCATGTTTAATGTGAATATTTCCTGATGAAGTTTGAGTTCATTTTTGTTTTTGACCTACTCACCACAGCAACAGAGAACTCATTCTTTCCTCTTTCTCTGTGACAAAATTTTAAGCTTCTTAAGGCAATTTCTAGTTTCTAAACATATCTAGTTCTTTATATCTTCTCTCATACATCATATTTTCTAACCTGCGACGATGTTCACTGATATCCTCTGAGCACTTTAATAACATTTTTCTTGAATTCCATTAACCAGAACTTGATGCTCAGGCTTTACTAGTGTTGGGTGGAAATAAAAAAAGTTGCTTTTTTCACTTTGCAGACCATATCTATTCATACATGCAGATAGAGAATTAGCATTTCTCAACAAGAACATTGTCCCTGAATTATGTTCACCTGGCGATATGTTGTAAACAACAGACTCCTCTTTGAAGAACAGGTAACTAAGCAGTTGTTCCTTGTTTGTTCAATTGGCTGCTGCTTTCAGTGCAAAGTCTTACAGCTGACTTTTAGATTGCAGCAGATTTTTCTACTGTTCCTGTCATGCTGCTGCCTGATATCCACTTCAAATTTAGTGTTATCTTTATTTCCTTGCATAACTGATTCATTAATAGATTGAATACAAAATGTTGAATCTGACCCTAATATATTTAATTTCCCACTTGCAGGAGAAAATTCCTTCATATGCTAATGTTTATATACAATTACAGCATCATGTTTTCATGAAGTAGACCTCTTCAAAAAATACTTTAGGTTTGTTTCAGAATGTGTGTGCCTACATGTGTTTTCTGTTCTAGGATCCTGAAAACAGAGATTCTGCTTGCCTAGTGTGATTTAAATCTTCTAGTGCATAAAACTTCCCTCTCCTGTGTCTTCTGCAATGCCAAACGCTAATTCCTTCTGCTCTTTCTTCTCAGCAATGGCTTATAGCTCGTGTCATGCATACACATTCTGCTGAGAACAGCTGGGAGATCTACAAGGTTATCTGTGACTACTGCACTATTTCAGGTCACTGCATGAAAGAGTTACCTGCTCTGCCTCATGATATTGCCATGAGTCGCCTTGATAAGAATGTAATGAACATCATACAACACATTCATGAAGTCTTCCCGGGACACAGTTCTAGCTGGTCTTGAGTCATCTCCATAATGCTTCCATGTGAAATCCGCCTGAGATGTTGTCCTGTTGGAACCTGGGCTACCACGATAGTATTCCCAGGGCACAGTGCTTCTGCCTCTTCGGCCGTCACCATAATATTCCCATTCATGCTGAAAGACAGAAACACAAAGGACATATCATTAACAATATTCAAAAGAACCGCGTGCTTAAGTTTTGGGCTAAAAAAAGCAGATGGAAACGTTACCTCTGTCATCTCTATCTCATGCCTTGTCAGCTGCCCAATCAGAGGGGCAGCCATGTGCCGGACAATAATTCTCGTATTTGTGGGAGGCCCACCTCTTATGATGACTTGTGGGTAGTAAGTGGTAAAACCTGTCTCTTCTCGTGCTTCAAAGTAGATGGCATATTTCAGTTTCCCTCCATAAGCGGTCAGCTAACAAAGCACAAAAAGAAATTTCATTTTCAGTTAGCTAAAAATAAATTCCTGGGAAGGAGCTAGGCGTGCTCTGCACCTATGTGCAGCCTGATGAATGTATGTGTGGTAGAAAATAGCAATACGTACTTGAGCAGCTCTGTGGGGACAAGGGCTATGTTCAAAAATACTCATCAACAACTTGTGATTGTATTACACTAAAACCAATATGTTCTCTATTTCCTCATACGTGCCTTGGTGTTCCCCCAAACCAAGAAATATCAAAAGCGCAAAATAAATCGTCACAGAGGTGTATATCAACATCCAAAAGGAGGGTTATTTCAATCATTTTCTCCCATGTAAGGTACAAATGTCATGTATTTTCTGTTTAGAAATGAGAGAAACAAAAAATTGCAAGAGTGTTGTATTAAATTTGTGCAGCTTAATTTTTCAAATAACATGTTTATGAGAGAGTTTATCCTGTGGAAAAATATAACATAGATGTTTACAGATATTAACATGCAAAATACTGTCAGTGTTACTTTATGAATTTCCATAATAACAGAGCAAATAATTTTTAATAATGGAATAGCATTTATTCTCTTTTGAAGCACCTTCCACTGTGTGAAGACACACTTATTGGAAGGGAAAAAAGGCACTGTAAAATAATAATATAAGATTAAAAGAAAAAAAAAAATCCATGTCAGTAATCAGTGGAGTTTTAGGTTTACCTTTCGTCCCTCAAACTGCTCTGGAAGTCTCCAGTAAACAGGTTCTGACCGAAGATCCTGCATCACCTGTTCTATATTTGCTACTATTTCAGGAGGCTGGAATGCAATCCCTGAAAGAGTGCTACGCTGAAGCTTTTCATCCACCAGTGGCAGAACCATTTGCTCTGGCTTCAAGGTCACCTATGCATATTCAAAAAAATTGAGAAGAAAATTAACTCTATTTTTCCCCATGAAATGTTAGTCTTTAAATTCTAGCTCTTTAAAAAATTACTTCTAGGTAATTTCATTTCACATCACGAGCAATTTGTCACAAAGCAGTCTTGCTACTCCTTCAGGTATGAACAGTGCTAATAATGACTTTCCCCTTGAGCCTTTTGCACCTTGTCCTCATGTTAACAAAGAATGTAGTAGCACTGGTTAAAATACTTTAATCAGCAAGTGATTCCATGAATTTTATCAAAGTGATTTTCATAGTGCTATTTTAGTCGCAGGCCTCTTTTGTTCAGATTGTGAGAAACGTTACCTTACAAAGAAGCAGAGCTCTCACCACCAGTTATTATACATCATGGGAGCTGTGAAACATAGTGCCCCATCCCTTGATACCTCTATGCAATATCCAAGCTAAATGTTCTCCAGGCAATTTGCAGAGAGTGTGGCCTCAGTGAGGCATTCTGTAACTCTAAATCCAGCTTTACTAAAAATATACAAGGATGCCACTTATATGCTTGTAATTTTCTTAGACTGGTTGACAAAGTCACATTAGGATTATACTGGTTTTTTTGATCAAAACCTGTAGTAAGAGTCTGGATAATTCTGTGCCAATGGAAGTATCACAGGGAATGTGTGAACAGATGCAAAGGGCTGGTATCAATATTGCTTTCTCCCAAAGAGTGAGGAAGACAAAGAAAACAAATGCAGGTAGCAGTCATCCCATCAACCAACTGGTCATGAGATAGGAGTCAGGCAATGACGAATCAACCAAGCCCTGTACTGCACTTTCAGTATCCTGGTATTTCCATTTACAGCAGCATCTACAGACTGATCAGACATGGAAGCACTCCTAACATCACCAGCCTTAAATGAGATTTACTGATTTTGTACCATGACTGTACTTTACTGTTTAATCCTTCACATACGAAGAAAAGTGTCAATATATTTGAATTTCAGATCATTCATCAGCAATGCCTCATTGTCATATAAGACAGGATCTGCTTGTTTAAACAAGTCCAATGTCATTTGAAGCAGCTGAGAGTATCCAGAATAGCCACTAGCAGCTGGCAGAAGACAGTCTCACTCAGTTTACAGATCTGTATCAATTCTGAAATAGACCAGAGTACCAAATACTGGACGGGACATGGACATACACTTCTTTAGGTATGAGCATAAATACAAAAGGAAATTAATCCACAGAAACAAAATAATCAGGGGGTTTAAATTGTTTCTGCTTTGTGCTGCCACAAAGGTCAAAGCGCAATTATCCAGAACTGTTGCTGTTACGGAACTTGATTAAATTTTATAACTTGTCAGCCTTCTACAGCCTTTCATCTCCAGTCTAGCAGCATATGATGGGCAAAACTGAAATAATGAGAAAAACTGGGTCAGATCATAATAAATCACTTCATCCACTGGGAAGGGAAAGAGGTGCTACGGGACTGAACAATGAAGGGGAGAGTAAGTGCTATCCATATTGTATTAAGCAAGAGAGATTAACTTGATTTCAGACTAAAGTATCCTTATCTAACTGATGCTTGTACATGACTAGTCTGGGCTTTGGCTGCATTAGGCAGACATTCCTTCTATGGCTGGCATTCTTTTGAGTAGAGAGATGACTGACCATGCATAGGGACAGAACTAATCACTTTCCATTAGAAATCTCTCCTCCAGAATGCAACTGAGGAGCTAGCATGGCAACAGACTCAATGTGTGGTTTGTGCTTGTTGTACAGATAAATGGAGACATCCAGTCTGCCTTATTTATCAGTCCAGCACAGGTCTCAAGGCTCTCTTCCACAAACAGGTGGAGAGCTCTTTGTTTGCTCTGATGGATTGTACCTTTCTGTGCTTGAATTTAAACATAGCTTTGATAAGCTCTTTTTTAAAAATAAAAGAAAACCCCACCAAAACAGCAAAACCAACAATGAAAATAAACAGATTAACTGAACTATGGGAAATTTATGCTGGACAACAAGCATCTGTGACCCTTGAAAACACCTGGGTAAACTGTGTGTCATGTACCAGGGATTATGTTGCAATGCATTGGACCACATAATTTCCCCACATGACTAGCTTGCCCTTTCTTGGGGTATAACAGCTTTACTTTGGCTGGATGTCAGCTATCCTATCACTCATTTTCTTATCTACTTATTTCCTTTTAATGTCTTAACCCTGATTGTCTAATGGAACATATCGCTCTCACCACTCCTCAAAGCATAAAGGGGAAAGTGAATGCTTAAATGTTTGGCCATTTTCTAGCCACCTCTCAGTGCCTGACTAAAAGATCAGCCAGCAGGAAACAACATTATCGCATTACATGGCTCAGCAGTTTCCTACTCACCCACACGCGGACCAGCCCCCTTGCCTCGCTGCACTGCGTAGTCAGGCCAAAGCAGTAGCAACTGCTGCAGCCAAGTGGGTTTCTGGCAGAGAGACCAAATGTACCAGACTTGCACCTGTCACAGTGGACACCTTCCACATTAACCTGGAAGAGAGAGAATATTTTTAAAAGGAAAAAAAAAATCAGACTTTATTTCAAGATAGCAATAGAAAAAGAAAAACATACTGTAATGATAATAACAGGGTGCAGAGAGAAATAATAATAAGCTTTAGGAAATATTCAAGGAACTCTCCAGCTTCTTATCACGTGTGTATGCAAACATATGTAATTAATGTAATTAAGGCATTTGCATTTGTATCCACTGAGTAGCTCTGAGCAATAGATGCTGGCTTCACGCTGAAAGTTGTAAGCACAGAAAAATTAAATGGCACTTTGGGCATGACATGCTCAATAACTGATTGATAAGATAAGAAAAATAAGTTGTTCTGAAATTGCCCATGTTAATCAAGCCTTCTCTTTAATAGGAATTAGCATTGACATGTTCAGATACTTAAGGTACAGCACTAAATGTTCTTGCCGAGAAATGTATTTTAATGGAAATTCTGTAGAGAAAAGCTTTCCCCTCCTCATGATTGTTTTCCACATCATTGAACAGTATTAACAAGGCTGAAATGTTTCACTGTTATAATGTAAATGCTTTTATTTTCATTTTTCAATTAGTCCAAATAAAAAGCTATTCCAGATAGGGCAGATACACAATAATTTATGCAGAGCCTTCTAAAGCCATTTTCATACTGAGACCAAGGTATTAAAAAGAAAAAAAATCACCAATATGAAAGCACTGCTTGGTTTTTTCTCCCCACACACCTTTTTTGTTCTCTTGAGACTAGTGTGAGGAAGTCAATCTAAAAAAAATTAAACTTTCCAAAGCTTACACATGAAATCAGCATTATCCCTGAGGACTTACCAGTTTTAACCCTCATTTCCACCTGTAACTCTATCAACAAACGTGCCTACACTGTATTTAGCTTAGATTTTGCTGCTTTTTGTCAGGGCTGACAATGAGGCTCCTGAGCCTTTGAAAGCTCATTTCTGCAGCTGTAACAGCAGGTTTAAATGGGAACGATTACCATTTTATAAAAATCTAGTTTCTTCAATGAATAACTCTTCCAAAACAGTTACACAAAAGATTAACCAACCCTAGATTTAAATTTAACCTCAGATTAAAATTCTGAGGGGAAACAATGCCTACTTAATTCAGTATTGTTTGTCCATTTTCTCTCTTAAACAGTGATTTTTACTTGCTTTGAATTTTGCTTCATGTCAATTGTACTTCCTTATCATTAATCATCAGCTAAATATATATTGTTCATTTGTGCTCAGAGAAACATAGAAGCAACTGTATTATTAGCCCTGAAAGAATCAACAAAGAAACACTTTTATTTTAAAATGCCATCAACCTCAACTCTTTCTACTTCGTGCTTACAAGAGCTACAAGAAAGACGATGACCCAGAGAAGTTGTGGAGTCTCCTTTTATGGAGATAGCAGTCTGGACACAATCCTGATTCACGTGCTTGAGGGGACCCTGCTTGAGCAGTGAGGTTGGACCAGATGACCTCCAGTGGTCCCTCCAACCTGACCCATTCTGTGATTCTGTGACATGCTGGACCTAATCCAGAAATGGGGCACCAAGATAGTTAGAGGGGCTGCTGCTTATCATGTATCAAGAGAGGCTAGAAGAATTGAGATACTTCAATTTCTGCATTTCAGAGGCTGACACAGGGCAAATAGCACTGAGTTTTATTCAGACAGTCCATGTGGTCAACCCACTTCAGTTTTCTTATGGTGTCATCCTTAAATGAACCAGTATTTTTGAAATGGAACACGATGTTTTCTGTTCAAATATACCAGAAACATGGGAGGGTGGTCAAGCAGTTTGCACAAAGAGGTTGTGAAATCCTTCCCCATCCTTGGAAGTACTGCCTCAGCAATGGTAGTCACACAAGCCACTGGACTTGACGACTTCCGTAGTTCACTTCTAACCTATTTTGTTCTACAGTTCTGAGTCTTGAAACTCAGAATTAAGTGGCAGCTGCCCATTTAACAAAATAATTACCGGGCAATTCAATAATTTATGTTAATCCTTCCATTTTACTAGCTCTTTGTGTCAATACAGACCTAAAGAAGAAGAATGAATCTAAATCACACAGAGAATCTCCAGGGGTCACATTTAAAAACCTCCTCCTAGAAGCAAGACTATTATGAATACTAGATCAGGTTATCCATGCCTCTTTCTAGCCAGTTCTTGAAAATCTCCTAGAATGGAGATTTCACATGTTCTGGATAATGTGTACCAGTGCTGCATTACTCTGATTTTTTTTCTAATGTCCAACCCAAAATTCCAAAGCTTCCACTTACAGCTGTTGTCCCTTGTTACATCTTCTGACTGTTATTAGAAAGGACTTGATTCCATCGACTATTCTTTGAAGCGGCTATATAAGTTGTAACTATATTTCCTCTTATTAGCCTCTTTTTTCAGACTAAGAGAGAGTCCAGCTCTCTCAGTACATCCCCACAGATCATCTGCTGTGAGACTCTTCTCCAGATCCTCTCCAATTTTTCAACAACACTTCCAAACCAGGTTCTAAAACTGGACACCATTTTCAAGTGCAGTCTTACCAGCACCGACTATAGTAAGAGGAGAGCACTGAGTAGATAAATCCTTTCCCCTGCTCGCCATGCTCTTTGTGATGTCCTGCCTTGCAGCTGCATCAGCCACTGTACTCACTGCATCCAGCCCAGCGGGCAGTTTGCCTTATCTACCAGAGTATATGGTCGGTTTATCTCGTGCTTTCCAGCAGGATTGCCACTCAGGACTTTTCCTCCCAAAATGTACTGATTCTTCAGGTCATGTCACTCCAGTTAATGACCTTTCTATTCTCTCAGTCATCAGGCTTTTCAAGAACCCTCTAGACTGTCATTCTACTGTTCAGCATGTCGACCTCAACCTCCTCCAAGTCAGCAGTATTTTCAAACGTGGTCATCATGAATTCTGTCATCTGTGTCGCTGATGAAGGTATTGACTCTGGGATACTCTGCTTGCTGGCTACCAACTGCATATCAAACCACTGATTACTGCCCTGTAAGCCCAGCAATCCAGCCAACTCTCAAACAGCCTAAGTGTGCTGTTCTTCCAAGCACAATTCCAAATAAGAATGCTGCGGATGATGATGCCAAAAGTCTTTGCTTTAGTGATCCTGAATTGGATGCAGTCTACTCAGAACAGATACTATTGCAGTGAATTCTAGTCATGAAATGATGAATATTGACTCCCTCTAAGTCAATGTACTTTGAATTAGCACTGTGGCATACTGTGATTACTGATGTGTTTGCTTTTATTGTGCCCAGTACAAGAATTGTATTATGGAGATGAACTGGCAACAGTTCTGTAAGAACAGAAAGAAATAAAAAGTGGGAAAAAAAGCCTAAGAGGATGCTGTCCTGGCAAGTGTCAGTATGTGAAAAAGCAACTGATAAGCACTCAAGTCTTTCTTTATGTTGGACTCCTCCCACATCAGTTCGCAAGTGGACTATGAAAACCAAGGAGATTGTTTTGCATATATTGTTTGAACAAGTAAGTGCAAGTGTCAATGAAATCTGAAATAAACTTCTCAGCAGTTATAAGATCAGTTCACAACCTTCCTTGTCCTACCTTGCAGTTGCATTGGCCAGAATGATCAATGCACGAGCACTTCCCCTCTGTATCACAGCTCTGTGGATCCGTCCCAGCCAGGAAGCACTGACAAGCAACACAGTGCGGATAATTCCAGTAGCCCAACCTGCACTCAGTGCATTTTTCCCCAGAGAATTCAGGGCGGCAGAAGCAACAGCCTGTATTTAAGTCGCACTGAGAACTTAGGGCTCCAATGAGGCTGCACTCACAGGGCTGAAAAGGAGAAAAACAAGGAGACAATTGCAACTGTGCTTCTGAAAGAAACCGAAACAACCAAAACCAAAACCCAGCCAAAAAGCAATTCACTTCTTTCAAGTATCTATACATAAAATACAGCAGTGAATTTCCACTGCCAAAAATAACATATCTAAATTATAAGGCCAGCAATTTATTTTTATTCAACAAGGGTCAAGCATTTGCACTAAATACATTTACAACACTGGTGGGATTTTTTCAATTGATATTACTTATCACTGATAAATCAGGCATTGAAAACAAATAAACCCAAAAGCGTCAAGGACATTGGAATATTTTGTGGACAAAATTAACTCAGAAACTACAAGCACTCTCTAAAAAGTATTTTGTATGTAAATTCTCTGCAGGCATGTACAGAACACTTCCCTAAAATTTGAATTGCTCAGGAGCAATTGGTTCAGTGGTTCCAGAGGAATCTAATTCAATGTCTATTACTCATCTATCAGACAGGTAACTATCCCCTTTGTGCAAACAAGACTCCTAGACGACAGTAATTTACATAGTAAGAGCTACAGATTTAGTCACGTGATATATTTGGAAGAAAACTTGCTCACAGACTAAGACCTGCACAGGCAAGTAAGGACAGAAATAGGTGAATTGCCCAGGTGTCTAGATATTCAACACAGAATTAAGTAGCAGGGAAAACTGCAGACTTCCAAAGAACAGAGGAATCCCTCAGTGCTATTACTGTGGCAGCACTGCACAGTTAATACAGGACACTGGCTGTAATCACTGGTGTGACCAGAATATCACAAGGAGAAGTTCAGCTTACAGAAGCAAACTCAGTGCCAGCAGCACAGGTTACCACAGTAACTGACACGGATAGACCTGCTAAAATTACAGACACAAAGCTGAAAAAGAGAGGAAGAAAACGTGAATTCAGTTTCTAAGCAAAACTGTTTATTACATGACTGCTTAGAGCACCTTTCCTCTGATCTGAAAAAAACATTTATAAAGAAAGTGAATCTATACAGGAAATATACAGATGCAATCTTTACTGAATGCCAGAGAAACAATTTAACCACTGGTTAAATATTAGTCTGCAAGACGACTTCCTAACCTAAAAAATAAAACCTTCTGACAGAAAGAACTTTTTACTACAAGATACATTTGAACACAAAGCCTAGACAGAAAATTGCTCACCATTCTCTGAAATAGCTTGGTGTGCAATACCAAAACCTAAATTACAATCAGATGCTCTGTTTGGTTTATGCAGTTTTCTGCAATGCTCTCTATCCGAGACTTAAAACAGCCTCGGAAATGTTCAACAAAGACTGCAAGCAGGAGATTCACATCTCACTTTGCAGAAATTAGCTACTGAAAGAGATGTGGGCTGATAGATCATCATTAATTTAGACGGTGCCACGGAACTGTCATACTAATGTGCTCACATAAAAGACAATCAGAGACTATACTCCAGAGCTCACACAGAGGTCTTCAACTTCATTAGGCTGGTTTCAGAAGCCAAGAGTCTATATCACAGCAGCACCGCAGAGGTTTCACTGGAGTTTTTCATACATGCAAAAAAGAAATCATTCTTGTCAATTTCTTTGCAGCCTGAGCTACCTGACTAACAGCCTTTTAAGAACAAGTATTAATGGTGTTTGACTATGTTCCAAAAAGATATAGTTTTCTGGAGTAATTGTAGCAGTACTATAAATCCCTTATCATCAATGAGCACAGCAGGGAGGAAGAAGGCATTTGAACTTTCCACGATGTCCACTGTCACCAGTTTTCAACCTTAACCAAATACTGTGCCCCTCAACTCCAGGGCATTAACAACAGCTTTCATGGCCTCCTTGACATTTTGTCATTGTTTTCCTATTTCTTCTCCCTTCTCTTCAGATATTTTAACTCTGTGTCAAGTATTGGAATATGAAGGATTTAAAGGCTAATGATAAGGTTTATTTCCTCTTTGAACATGGGAATAAAGTACAATTTACAACTAAGGTGGATGTTTCGTTTCTTTTCTTTTCTCCTTGCTGTCTTTTATGCAAGTGAAGCCTTCCTCAAGCAAACTTTGAGTACAAATTCCCAGTGGCGTCACCATTAAGGCCAAAGTAAATTTTTCCCCCAAAGGCACTGCTGATTACCTGTAAATATACATCTACATACATAGTTCTACACTGTGGTAATCTCTTCAATCACGTTAAACACAGCCGTAATAAAATAAAATAAGGCCCAAGCAGGACACTGACTCAGTGTGACAGCAGAATCAACTGCGTGTTTTGTGTTACAGATTGCACACCTGAGACAAAGGATCTGTAGTGCAGTAACAGTAACAGATTGCCAACAGTCTCACACCAAAACTTGCAATACGGAGACAAACCATGACTTCTAAACCAAGAACTGTGCTCCACCTATAATTTA
This sequence comes from Ifrita kowaldi, assembly GCA_013398055.1. Taxonomy (NCBI): domain Eukaryota; kingdom Metazoa; phylum Chordata; class Aves; order Passeriformes; family Cinclosomatidae; genus Ifrita; species Ifrita kowaldi. The sequence goes on along the minus strand of VZRS01011584.1, from coordinate 520,965 downwards.
CTGTGAAAGAGGTAATGCACGTAGAGAAAATAGAAATTCACTCACCTTGCAGCCACTGACAATGCTGTGGCCCCAGTGATTTGGTGCACATTTGTCACACATCTCTCCAACAGTATTGGGAGGGCAGATACAGCGGCCACTGACGGGATCGCAGTTATTGCCAAAACGTGAACACTCACAGGCTTCATGGGAGACAGAAAAAAATAAAACAGAGCAAAAGTTATCCCTTTATGTGACACCTGGAGAGCAGACCCTAATGGGGTTAGGATCATTCCTTTGCTGTACAGTGAATTCTCAGGTATCTGTGGACGTGATGGGGCAGGAAAGATATGGTAAACCCCAAGAAACCAAAACCAGTAGCAGTGGAACACAGGTTAACTGCGGTTGAAGTAGCTGCAATGAGAACAGAATGGGAAAAATAAAGGCACCAACTGCAGAAGTGCAGAGACTTCCGAGATGGTGCACTCTTGTGACATAACTGCAGGAGTGCTGCTATACAATTTCTGGGCCCATGCTGTCTCCTCTAAGAAGCCACCTGAGTGCCTCTGAGCCATCTATGCAGGGAACTCACAGTCTATTTAACCCCTTATACCAATCTGAGAAATACCTTCTGAAATTTCTGCTGCCCTGAAGAGACTTTTCTTAAAGGGCAAAAGAGGTGTTTAAGTTTCTTTTTCCCTTTCTATTCCTCCTTCAGCTTACATATCCTCTGCCTTGGGAGGACATCAACAAACTGATGTTTCCTCTCCATGGGAAACTGGTATTCTTTGCAGATTATACTAAATTAAAAATACTTCAGGTTTGGAAGTGCTTCCAGAAGCAGTCTTTGCTCCTAAAGGATTACTAAGTGAACAACTCATTGGTGGCAAATACAGATTCAAGGTATGAAAGTGCTAAGTAGTTATGGGGCTCAAGACACCCAAGTGATTGAAACGGCAGAACTAGTGTGTGGTTGTTTTCACATCCACCATCCACATAACCCATGAGGTCAGAAAAAAAGCACCATCTGCAAACTGTGACTCTCTGAGTGATAACCTGTTCCTCGGGCTGTTTAAAGGGCAAAGTAACTTTGCTACTGAAGGCTTCATATATGTTCATCGCCTTTACGTCGCCTTTGCCTTTTCAATTCAGATTGAAACTAGAAAACAAACATGTGCAAAGATAGAACTCATATCTTTAGCTCAAATAAGAAGTGACCTTTATTTTTCCCCACCAATGCCTTCAAGATAAGGTAATTGATGCAAAGAAGACAGCAAGTTCTGCCTCCATCATGCCAGGAACACAATGTGTTGTATGCTACTTAAAATATTTTTGCACACTGTAGCTTGAAGAAGTTTCGGAATACATCTCACTGGGAGACTGAGGCTTTCAGATGTGAAAGCTCTTCTATGGGCTTCCAGGCCTTACACAAAATTGGCTTAAAAGGCATGGAGGGGAAGGAGATACTGAAATATTTTTTTTTTCCATTTTTAATTTTACAATTATTTTTCAAAATAAGAGGGAAAAACACAATTGTTGCAAACAATAGTGAAATAGAAATCTCTTTTGTATCCTTGCTGCTAGAATGTCAACACTGATGACGCTTTCAGGGTTTTCTTAGGCTTTATGGATTTATATTGCACAAGAAAAAATCAAATTATATTCTTTTTGGATAAATGCTAGATAAAAGAGGTCCAATATTTTATTTGATACTTAACTGTCACAACGGAATTAAGTTTTCTGTACTTTTCTTTCCGGCATGATTTGATATACTTCTATTAAATTTCTGATTTTCTTTGTGATTCATAATTTAATTCTTTTTTTTTTTTTTTTTTGTCATTTGAAGGAATACATAAGAAGCTTGCTAAAAATAAGTGTGGAAAAACCTGCACATTGAAAACAGGATTCCTCTCCATCTGTTCCATTAACTTTGGAACTTTCAAAAATCTGAATTTTCCGAACATCTATAGCTGCTGCTGTGGCTTTAAACATTTGATGACCACAGGCTGATCCATTTCTATTTAAAATATTACTTGGATCTACAGTACTCTAACATTACATCATTGTTTCTTAAACTCTGTCATTTCAAAGTTTGCCAAGAGAGCAGTTAAAATTTTAATGTGCAATTTCATTAATAGCCCTCTCATTTTCCTTCTCCAACTGTAGTTATCAACATTTTGTCGTGTTTCACAACAGTGATGTGTTTTTAACCTGTGGAATGTAAGAATAAGATGCTAATCATAAACGAGAGAATTTTTTGCCCTTCATTTAACTGCTAAAGGCTTTAGGACTGCAGTTATCATTTGCATTTTATTTCAAGCTCTCTCATCAGTGGGCCTAGGAACCAACCTCTCCCTTTTCCAAGGAGCCAATGTATCTGAATTTTTCAAGCTAGTAAGTGATTTTGAACCCTTCATTCCCATGGGAAATAATACTATAGAGCAACATTTTCAACCATAATCTGTAATCCATCCTGTTTGAATGTTTATACGCACTACAGGTAAAATTGAATTTTGCTGCACAAATGTGAGTCTCGAGGCCTTGATGCTCCTTTCACTAAAAAAAAGGGGAGTAAGAAAAGGCAGAGAGCTAAGCTTGCTGCTTCTGCTGCCATTTTGGATAGAATGGGAGGAAGAACAGATTACCAGACATTGTGATTTCTGCTTCTGGAAAGAATATGCTTTATACCTGAAGAATAATAGCAGCATTCTAGCATCCCAGCAGTCAGTCACACTAGACAACTATCTATGTGTCCTGTGATCACAACTAAATGAGTCTGTGAGACTTGAAAAACAGAGTTCTATCAGGAATGATGGATATTTCCCTGTGAAGAACCTTATCGATTGAGCTCTTTTTGATATAGCAGTCTACTACTGCAAGGATAGGAAGCATTTGTTTCAGTCTTTGCCCTAATTTCCAAAAGGACAAAAACAAACGTGAAGAGGTGGCTGGATATATTTATGTGCAATGTTAGAGTTTCAGCAACTAGAAAAGGAGACTTTTCATGTGTTTACACAAGGGACATAGCAGAGAGTTTTACTTAAGGATCTTGTTTTACACAAAAAGCACAAGTAAGCAACTAAATATTACTGTACAGAAAAGGATTGTGGTAAGGAAAGAGGATCAACCATATAAGGACAATGACAAGGTTTGGGCTAAAACTAGAAGCAAAAGAGGTTTGTGTTTATGTCGTTGTTTTCCTTTCACACCCCTTCAAGTTGATGTGATTTGGCAAGAATTTTAATCAGAGTTCTATGATACCCTTAACTAAATTATAGAAACGTCATAGAATTTTTTTGGCAGACACTACTTGGAGTACATGACATTCCTGTTCCTTCTAAATGTAGTAGATTAGCCATAAACTGCCCATAAAATAGCAGAAATTGCTTGGGTCTTTCATTTTTGCCAATCACCATCCTCGCCAAGTGAATGATGTACAAGGCTATCTAACTGCAAGGAAAATTTGTTAGGCAATCCAAAATTAGCGAAACTAGAATCTTAGGAATAAATAAACAAGTAAATAAACAAATAAATAAATCAATCTGTGCTTGGGTGCAAAACATTTACATACGAGTACAGCCTCCTTCTTCAAAGTTGTAAAACCCATGTGCACAGCGGTCACACTTCTTTCCTGTCACTCCAGGCTGGCAATAGCACTGTCCATCTCCATCACAGTCGAAGGACTTGGAACCAAAAGAGTTGCAATTGCAGGGAACACATCCTCTGGAAGAGTGTAAGCCGAATGTTCCAGGCTGCCACAGAGCGAGGAAGAGCAGTTAGTACGTGGAATGATTATCAGGACAAAAGAGGAAGGGCTGAGAATGTAGGGACATCAGGGTTGCTCTTTCCTCTTCATCACTGAAATACTGCTTTTAACAGATTAAATTGTAGTAGTAAAACCCTGGAGCAAGGGCACTAAATGCCCTACTGCTGAGAAAGAATAAAGATTTCAGGATGTTACCTGATGCTGTAATGAATGTCTGCAATGTAACACGCTTCTTACGAGGCTGTGTTTCCCTAACTACAATTCTCACTTGGAATGGAATGTATGTCAGCACCATATACATACCAAGTCCCTGGCTGTAAGGTTATGTCAGGCAGAGTTTGCTGCTAAGAGAGTGAATTCAAATTCTCAGCTATGAATGGAGATCGATTCAGTTGCAAAGCCTCCGAACAACTAGATTTTATCTCCTCTGAGAAAAGGCAATATCTGTATACAGTAACTCAAGGGCAATTTTTTAGAATGATATATAGGAATAAATTTAGGAGAACATAGAGATAAGGTATTTGTGTACAATACAAACAAATAATGGGGATTTTTTAAAGATAAAAGCTCTGTCTTTGGATTAGGCCTCTGTTTCTCTTCTGTTTTCTTCCTTTTCTTTCTTTTTTGCAGTGATCAATATAAAGTTTCTACAGAACCAGAGTGGATGTTATCAACTATAGTAATAAATTTCCTCCTTAACTTCACTAGTGGAGTGCAAAAAACAAAGAACTCATTTGCATACTGTGATATGGAGTTCTGCACGAAGCTTTCAACCAAAAGACTTTGTGGGTTTCACTGCACCAACCATCAGAGGCTCCTTGGAACAAACCATACTTGATATTCAAAATATGAACTCAGTCTTGAACTAGAGTGCTTTAAAACGGGAGTACTTCTCTACCTTTTATTTCAGGCAGGATGATTTTCAGAGAATACTGAAATCCAAATCATATTAATAACTTCACTTCAAATTGATAATAAATAATTAATAATAAAATCTATCAGAGACTTTGCTAGAAAAGCAGAATGTTAAAAATGAGACATTAAAAAGATCACTGCTAACGAATATACATGGAACAACGTGGAAAATATTTAATTTATAATGTGCTACTTTGTGATCCAGGCATGAGGTGTTAGATTTTTATCTACTATAAATCTGTAGATCTACAAATCAATGGAGCTATGCTGGCTTTGACCATGGCAGTGACTGTCCCTCTGTACTAAGCACTAGCGCTGTGTCCAGTTCTGGGCCACTCACAACAAGAAAAGACATTGAGGGGCAGGAGTGTATCCAGAGAAGGGCAGGGGAGCTAGGGAAGAGTCTGGAGCACAGGTCTTATGAGGAGTGGCTGAGAGAGCTGGGGGTGTTTAACCTGGAGAAGAAGAGGCTCAGGGGAACGTTCTCTCTCTACAACTGCCTGAAAGGAGGCTGTAGCCAGGAGAGGGTCGGCCTCTGCTCTGAGGGAACCAGCAACAGGACAAGAGGACACAGCCTCAAGCAGTGCCAGGGGACACTCAGGTTGGACAAAGGGAACAATTTATTGAGTGAAAGNTTCTGGGCCACTCACAACAAGAAAAGACATTGAGGGGCAGGAGTGTATCCAGAGAAGGGCAGGGGAGCTAGGGAAGAGTCTGGAGCACAGGTCTTATGAGGAGTGGCTGAGAGAGCTGGGGGTGTTTAACCTGGAGAAGAAGAGGCTCAGGGGAACGTTCTCTCTCTACAACTGCCTGAAAGGAGGCTGTAGCCAGGAGAGGGTCGGCCTCTGCTCTGAGGGAACCAGCAACAGGACAAGAGGACACAGCCTCAAGCAGTGCCAGGGGACACTCAGGTTGGACAAAGGGAACAATTTATTGAGTGAAAGGGTGGTCAGCCATTGGAACAGGCTGCCCAGGGCAGTGGTGGAGTTATTCGNCAGGGGAGCTAGGGAAGAGTCTGGAGCACAGGTCTTATGAGGAGTGGCTGAGAGAGCTGGGGGTGTTTAACCTGGAGAAGAAGAGGCTCAGGGGAACGTTCTCTCTCTACAACTGCCTGAAAGGAGGCTGTAGCCAGGAGAGGGTCGGCCTCTGCTCTGAGGGAACCAGCAACAGGACAAGAGGACACAGCCTCAAGCAGTGCCAGGGGACACTCAGGTTGGACAAAGGGAACAATTTATTCAGTGAAAGGGTGGTCAGCCATTGGAACAGGCTGCCCAGGGCAGTGGTGGAGTTATTCGAGAAATGACTGGACATGGCACTTAGTGCCATGGTCTAGTTGACAAAGTCGTTGATCAGTCAAAGGTTGGACTCAATAAACTTGGAGGTCTTTCCCAAACATAATGGTTCTATGACTACTTTTTTATATGGATTTTTTCCACAGCGGAACCCCTAACCTCTCGTATTGGAGAATTCCCTGAAACTTCAGAAGCTTTCCATGGAAAAGTCCTGAAATCTGATCTCTGTGGTTAATATAGAAGTTCTGCACTCACACAGAGAATCTGCTGATAGGTGTCAGAACACAGGACCACATCTGTGGTCAGAATTTGGCCTGAAAATCATATGAACCTAAGAAAATGCTTGACTATACATGTAATAAAGAATTAGACTGATTTTCATTTCCAAATTCTAAATTGAAATGTTTTGCAAATCCCATACTTTTGCCTAACAAAACATGATGTATCAGAGAGAAAGAGATAGTCAAACTCATTTCATTAAACTCAAGCATCCATAAACTACTTGACTATCTCTAAAGATTTCTTTTACCCAGGAAGAAACACACAGAAACGTGAAAATGCACAATCTCAGGACAGACATTCAGATTAATGCAGTGAAGTAACCAATGCATGCTCTCAGCTCTCAATGTAAGGCTTGCTAGGATCTAATAAATTCTGTTTATAAGGGTGACAGTCAGAAAAAGTCTGATACTAGCACTTCACACTGTGTTAAGCTGGAAAAGACCACCGCCATGCTGGGTTGCACTCTGTGAGAAGGGCTGCACACAAAGACATTTTGGTCAGTCATGCAAACCCCAAGATGAACCCCCAAGTTAAAGTTCTCAAAAAAGTTTGTTTACACACAGAAATTCTAAGAATCACATTTACTGAACAAGAGATAAGATCCTAGATCATAATTAGGAAATACAGTGAATTTTCTGAATATGTCATTTATATCATGTCTCCATCAGTGTACTGTGTGGGCAACACAGTAACCTAATACATTCTTAATAGGGAAAAACTCATTTCTCCAAGTAAATCCATATGAACAAATACAGCATGGGTCCCAGAGTCTAGCTGAGGATGTAAAACCCTGCCAGGTGTTTTTCAAACAGGGTGTGGTAAGTGTGGAGGTTTTGAGTTGCAGGGAGAACAAACAACATTCCTAAAATACTGCTCTGTTAAAATCAGTTGTATCATAATTACTTAATTTTAGTAAATAAGTTGCTTTGTTGGTCTGTGATAAGGAATTAACACTCCTGCCATTTTGGGCATTACATTCACATAACTGGCACTGCGCTGAATTAAAAATGGCTCAGATAACTGGCCATATTCACTAATGAGAACTTTTAACACCAGTTTGTTCAGTATTTTAAAATTAGATCTTAATCCTTTGCCTCTGAGGCTGATCCTTCTTGCAAACTCCTTAAGCTATTGATTCTTGAATTGCTAGAAAAGGCAGTCTTACGCTGCAAAGTCCAAAAAAATCCCACCGATTCAATTGATTTATGTACATCTCCCATGCATTTTGTGCATTCTGCTGTTGATGGTGCTGTTTTGGAACTTATTCTGGTATGTGACTTCTTGCTGGTATCACCACTTGCATGATGAAGCCCTTAGGACTGGGGAAGCATCCTAAAATGGTGCTTGTCTTCCGAGCCTGCCTGTTTCTTGAGAATTTCTTATATTGTAACACGGACGTTAAAAATTAAAAACCCAAGCAATCGGTGTGAGCTCCAAACACAAGCGAACAGGAGACTTCAGCCCATGCAAAGCAGAGTTCCTCATTACCAGAGCTGCAGGCCGGTAAGCACCCCGTGGGCACCCACTGGCACTGCTGGTGCCCCACCTCCGGGGGGGTACTCGAATCTGCTGACTGCTTCCTGCATTTTCTTGCAATTTGGGCACCTGTCTGCTGATTTCACAGCGTCTGCCCATGAATCCTGATTTGCAGAAACATCTTCCCAACGTGTCACACTGCAGTGACACGGATCCTACAGCACTGCAGCCACAGGGTATACAAAACAGCTTTTCTGGGGCCCAGAAGTAGTTGGGCTTTAAGAATGAAAAGTAAACACTGTTAGAAAGTGAAGATATGGAAACTACACCACATAAAAGAGTACAGGAATAAAGACAGGAGTAAACACTGAAGTAAACAGAGATTAATTCCAATTAACCATCAGTACTGTATTAATGAGCTTGAGATATTTTCTGGGTACCTTATGCAATCTGCAAATTCCACTGATCCCAGCAGTTTTTCTTTGAACAGACTCTTTAAATACCATTGAAAATGGAGTGTGAGCAAACCACTTAAGAAATTACATAATTTTTAAGGGTGAAAATGATCCTTTTGATTTCTGTAGAATTATTTATGTGCTTCAAATTACACACAAGTGGAGGTGTTCTGAGGACACAGGCCTAACTCACGAGTCCTTATGTTGAACTAGAGAAATCTGCAGCCAGCTACAGCATATTCCTTAGCTGCCTGAAGACAACTCTGTGAAAGTTTATGAAACAATATTTCTCTGTAGTGATTTATGAGACAGGAAAACAATGTCAAGGCAAAAAACACTTTCACCAAAAAATAATACATTGTTTGGACAACACAAGAAGAAACCCTAAGAAAAAAACCATAAAAGCAGAACATTCCAGCAGAGGTAAACTAGCACCCTGCTTTTTACAAAAAATAAACATCAGATGCTATCAGACATTTTGCAGCTTTCTTCATAGAGGGATTAGCTCCCAAAGCTGCAATATTTTTAACTAATTTTTTATATCAAGCATTCAAAATATAAAGTGTATATACTAGGTATACAAATGTACTTATAGATAAAATGAGGCTTAAAATGCATTCATCACATGTAAATGCAATGTCTCGTGTTCTGTTCCAGAAAACCATTAGAAAACACTTCAAAAGCAACCATTTTACCTTTCTCTACATAAGAACAATCTGTATAAGTTAAATGAAAAATAAACAACAGAAAAAAGCTTATCCAGAACCAAATGTTTAGTTACGACAAACAGCGGGGAAAGCCGAAAGGAAACCCCATTTCTGGTCACTCACTTTGCAGACGTCACAGCGGCGCCCGATGACGTTGGCTTTACACTCGCACTGGCCCGTCCGAGAGTCACAGATCTCTGAGAAGGAGCCATTCATGTGACAGTGACAGGCTGCAGAGGAAGAAGAAGGACATGTTAATGTGTTTCCTGAAGCTATATCTAATAGCCAAATGTTTACAGTGCAGCTTTTGCCACCCTGAGAAACACCCAGCCTGGGTAAAGCAGGAGGGTGCTGCTCCCATACACTGACACATTAACCTGCCCATATTCATGTGGAAATTTGCTCCAAATTATTGCAGTCAGAAATTTTGCCTCAAGTTCATAACAGTTTATTTTAGACGCTCCTCTCAGATCAAAACAGGATGTTGAGGGCAAATTACTAAATACATGTCCAGAGACTTGGAGTGGGCAGGGTAATGATGAGAGAAAAATACAAAAATGGTACAGACCCTTACACAGGGTGTGTACAGGATGTAGCTACAGCCAGTGAGAGTGTTACTGCTCTGATGCCTTGATGTGGCTACCTAAAAACAGAGGCTGAACAAAAACAAGAGAATAAAAGTAGGCATTTATTTGAAGGGCCTTCAAAGGTACACCCTGGGCAGTCAAAAGGCTACACCCAAGATAGATGCTGGGTCACAGGTTCTTCGCGCTTTTATAAGTTTGGTCCACTTGCATATCAGGATTAATTCTCCAATTATAACTTCAGTTAATGACGTAATTACCCCAAGTTTGCCCCTCCTCTTCAGAGGCTTTTAGCTTACACATTTTGGGGCCTGGTGTCCTTGAAGAGCAAACCTAGAGAGGGTTTGTTCTGTCTAACCAGCATGAGAGAACAGTAGTTAACAGGCCACACGAAACTTCAGAGCTACATACTAGGCAGTACAGGATTTGAAAAATATAAAAGTTAAAACCTGAGGCATCATTCTCCCCCTTTAGAGGCTTCACAAGGCCTCTACCTTGTTAAGACTCTATTCTAAATATCTACTCTAAGAGCAATACACATCTAACAATAATATATATAAATTATAATTATAGAATTATAGAATTATAGAATTATAGAATTACAATTACAACTACTATGAACAATTCTTTAATCCAGGGCCAGTTTGGTAACCATGAAACCAGGGTGTGGAAGATATAATCAGAGCTCAGTGTGTTATCTTTGAATGCTATCTAATGTAAGATCTGAGTCGGTTCTCAAATTGTAAACAGATTTTGCTGATCTTTCCACTTTGGTTTACATGTCAGTTGTTAACTCTGTATCCAGATGAATGTCATTGGATACACTTTGGATTAGAATCATATGCAAACTTCAGTTCCAAACCCGAGTCAGGGTTACCAGCTGTGTAGATAACAAGCACAGGAAAAGAATCATTTAAACTACATCATCTTTGTTTGTATCAGTCTCTGTTTTTACAGTTGTTTCAGAGACAGAAGCCTTCTTAACTCTGGAACAGTGAATCCAGGATCCTTTGCCAGCAGCTTTGATTGCGGTGAGGGGGGTCAGCAAAATCTGGAATGGTCCTCTCATTTGGCCTGTAGAGGACCACTGTCCCATCACTTAACATGCTGGTTCTGCTGTCCTGGAGTTCACTCCCCATTAATGTAGTTGTCGGGAAATGTTGGCAGGCTGAGAACCCAGTACAAGGTTGACTGAGTACAGGGGCAGTAATGCTCTCATGCCCCAGGCTGCACTGAAAAACTTACCAAGGATTATCTGCTACCATGACTCTCCAGGATTTCTGTCTCAGCAGCAGCATCACAGCTCCCAGAGCGAATGTGACCCAACTGACCAGCCTAACTCATCACAGTGCTGCTTTACAAATTTAAAAAAGCAAAGAAAATGCTGTTTCTTAAGCGAAACAGCAATGCTTCTGGCTCCTAAATTTTATGTTTCAGGAGAAGACAAATTTTGGGGAAGATGTCTATCACCTTTTATGTTCTCCAACCACCACAAGAACCTTTGAGTTCTTCAATCCTTTTGGCACGCAGAGATTTGGGAAGAAAACCCTTAGCACTCGCAGTAGAGAACAGGGATGTGATTGGTGTCACGGGGACTATAACCATGTAGTCACTGATTCCATCAGCATGAGCTGGTTCTTGAACATCCATTTTTTTTTCCCCCTCAGAGAGGAATGAATCCACATCTCTACACCAATTATCAATCTATTCTGTAAACTTGGGCTTCAGTCCACATTTCACCTTCCTGCAGTGCCCTATCTGCATATGTTGTTTTTTCTTTTCTCAACCTGACACCTTCATTTTAAGAAACACTTAAGAGTCTCAACAGTGAACACATGGCAGTCGCATACTTGCATGTCAGAAGGTGCTATGTGAGACAAGGCAGTTTTATCTTTCCTATATATAGATTATTACAATAGAACCTTCCTCATTACTTCTTTGGACTTGCTAATTTACAATTTCCAATTATAAATTGAAAGGATTGGTGTGCAATTTTTCTCCTTGCTTTTGAGGTATTATGCAAAAGTTGCTTCTTTTAATGAAACCAACTTTAAGACTTGCGATTCTGTTCATGGCATTGTTTCTCAAATGTTTGCAAAAATTCTGGAATAAGTAACAAAAATGTGCTGGTTCTGCTGTTCATACCAGTCATGTAACACCTTCAGAGATTTTGATCTTCTGTTTTGCAATATATTTTTAAAAAGTGAAAATTAAAAGACATTTCTGATGTAATTAACATTGCTTATCTTTTCTTTTTACTCTCAGCTTTCAATACTAAACAAATCTATAATTTACGTCTTTCATCTTGTACACAGACCTCTTCACCCTGATGTTCATGTTTTAAAACTGCTGACACTCCAAACCATACATGGTGATAAGTATCACATACATGAATGTTTTGAGTATATATCTTATTAAAACGGTCAGTGGGGAAAGATGATGCTAAAGCTCAGACTCAACAAACTACAATCCTCAATGCAAATTAGAAGTATTTCACCAACCTTTTTACACAGACCTCAAAATCCAAGCTCAGTCTGATTTGAATTTTTTTGCTTATCAGGCATATGACAACACAAGAATCAAAAAGAAAACTTACACTGATTCTATGAACAGATGAGTTTGTCCTATTTATATTACATGTTAGAGCAAGTAGCACTCCATGGTGCCTTCACTCAGTCACGGATGACTGAGTGCAATGCAGTGGTAAGGGAGAATTTGGAATATCAGGACTTTGATTGTTTTTCTTGGCTCTGGCAGTACGTACATACAGAAGAAACACACAGTCAGGGCTATTCATCTAATAAACTGTTACTCAATCTGATAAATTGCACTTATCTCACCTAGAGCTTTCCCATTCATACACCTCTACTGGGAAAACGCTCTTGCCCAAACCTCCAAATGGTTGTTATAATACAATGCAGCCTGTTGGAGAAATTTGTCTTACTTTCTTCCAAACTGACACTGGTCAAGATCCTTCATTCTCCCTAGATTTCTATAAATATTTATGAGCTTGTATTTATGATCAAGCCACACACTTATTCTCCTACAGCAGTAGTACCTACACACTGGAACATAGGCAAACATGAATATTTGCTTTAATTCATCTCGTGACACTGATCTCTGTTATCATCAGCTCAACCTCCAGGTATTCGCTTCGGCACATGGAGCTGTTCCACTCCAAAAAACAACCTACTAGAATCAAATCAAATAAGGATATTTGCTCGTTGTTCTTAGATTTATGGTTTTGTTAAGATATACCAAAAAATTCAGAGATGCTGTGATGATATAAAGCTGTACTGTCATTTGAAATGGTTAATGCACATAACAGCACTGTACTGAGAAAGAGAAAAAAACATTTCAAACAATAATTTGAAAGCAAATTCATGCTTTGCAATACTCTTGGATTTCGCTTTTTAATAAGGAACAAAATTGAAAACAACAAAGTAAAGCCACAGTCCCTCTGATATTGTAGCTGCAGGGCAAACTTCATGGAAGTCTGCAAAGGAAATAAAAAATCATACGCAAAGAAGAAAACCCACATGAAAGGCAGAGAGTAGATGAATACAAGGTAACTGCAAGCACAAGGATATGAATACATTAGGGGGCTCTTCTTTTCAATGATACTAACAAAAAAAGAGCAAAGCTTGTAATTCAACATTAAGCATATATTTATTTTTAGTTTTTTTTTTTTAATTGCATGTTTTCCAAACTCTTCTCATATAAAATCTCTTTCTCATGGACCTGTCTCTACTGTGGAAATGGTCAAAGCACTAGCCCTATTGATGACTCAATAACAGTGACAAGCTACTGGAAGCTATGATTTTTGAAATACACTTCTGCTTAAATCACTTTACACACTTAACATTCTAACTTACATTACATCACTCATCATGACCTGTTAACTTATGGAGAGAATATATAGGATTGTCCAAATCTTTTCAGGTATTGTGTAAAGTAGGTACAGAAAGCACTTACACAGGTATATGTCTTCATGGTTATCTATGAGTTTGTGTACGTCAGTGTTTATCGCCCTTAGCTGAGAAACTTGGTGGTGTTCTGCATCTCATCGGCTCCCACACACTCACAGGGGGTCCAACACAACCTAGGATTTTCACTTTTAGACTGCAAGTCACTAATAGGGCAAGTTCTGGAAATGGATGCCACTACTTCAAACTTCTCTGCTCACAACACATACCGCAGACATGGTCCCCATGTCCCTACACACAGAGCAGTCTGAGACAGTACCCCAGCTCTCTTAGATAATTTTATGCTGCTATAACACCTTTGTACTCAATGGAGTTACTTTTGTGTTTATTATAAAGGACCAAATAGGAATAAATCCCTATGACAGTGAAATAAAATGCTCGGCTCTTTCAGGACACTTTGTGACCTGTTTTATTCCTCTTCTCAGAATGGCAAGGAAGGGTACGTGAAGAATGTTTTTTAAGTTAAAAGCACTTGTTCTGCATTCCAAAATGTGCCAGCAACGGCTCAGAGAGAGCCACTGCCTCCTACAGAAAGAAAAGCTCCTGTTCCTATCAAATCTTTCATCTCCACTGAATAATTTTTTGCAATCACTATGGGGAAGTACGTGATGGGGCTGATACTTGAATAACAAGCTACCACTCAGCTGAGAATTGGTAGCTTGCTGCAGTGCCACGTATCTTCCTCCAGAGCACTTTAGAAAAGCTGTCTGAAGATTTTAGGGTCTGATTTGCAGGTTGGAGAATTTTGACCTGTAAGCAGCAGCACCTCCCAACCCTTACTGAGGTTATATAAGTGGGAAACAGGTTACAAATGCTGCCAGAGCTGGACCCTGATACTGAAACATCACTCCCACCTTTCAATCTCACAAGTGAACAGGATTTTTCTGGGTAGCTTATAGCATTTTTTAGTGAATCATTTTCATTTATTTGTATTTAGTTTTATAGATCTGACATTTACTATAACCTTTTGCGCCCATGCAATGCTCAGTTTTTTTCCATGTCTGCTTCAACTAGAGTTTTTTTAATAAGTTTTTCTTTCTATTTACTTTAACACCTCCCTTTCCAGATGCAGATGCACAGTGTCATTATTAGAGCTGCAAGTATGCTGTATCATTCTCTTTCTCACACATACAGAGGCACAGCCTTCCTCTCAGGAACAAAGTTATAGGCTAGATCAATACTGTCAGGAGCTGTAAAAGTTCGTGACTTACATTGACAGTTCCTTGCATGAAGAGCATCGCCAAAATATCCATCAGCACACCTCTCACAATATTGGCCTGTTGTACCTGGCTTACATATCAGACAAGCACCAGACAAGCTGTCACAGCTGCCAGGAACGGAGAAGTCAAGGTTATCATTACACTGGCATGGCTGGCACGATCCCCCTGGTATTAGAGGTTGTCCAAAATAGCCTTCTGCACACCTAAGGTAAAAGACATCATCAGTTAGGGCACTTAAATAATCCTCTCATGAGAAATATTTAATTCTGTTGCCTCCCTAATCACCAAAAATGATTTGATCTTCTCTCAAGTTGTCTTATGCATCTTTTTTCTTTCTCTCTCCTTCTCTATTTTAACAACATTGTAGACACAGTACCAGCTGAAATCCTGCCAGTTCTGCTAGTAATTAGACTTCAGTAGGAGAAAAATCTTGTCACTGCACTGAAGGTGAGACAAAGCATAGCAAGAAATCTTAGTGGCACTCTAGAGGAAGGGGGGTTGGACTACATGACCTTGAAAGGTCCCTTCCAACCCAAGAAGGCTGGAAGTATAGAGGCATTCTATACCTCTATTTTAGATATACTTTGTGTTTCAGCACATTATGTATACATGTGCTGTACTCAATCACCAGCAAGACTGATTATTTTTTCCCTCTACCTTTGAAACTCCTTTAGTTTAGAAAAACACCTTCAGAATGTAATACAGACGTAAATTTGTTTACCTAACAAGATCCACCCTCCCCGCCCCCGATTTAAACTTCTCCTGATCTACTGCATGGTCAAATTTGCTTAATTAATGGATTGCTAATCTCTGTGTATGTGTGGGTAACAAAAAGATTGCTCATTATCACAGGAACTATGTTGTTATGCACTATACCTTTCATATTTTAAGAGAATTGTTTGAAAGTATCACATTCTTATCCACCTTGCCCACCCGCAATTTTCTGTGAGTACGATGCAAAACAGGTTAGTGAATCTGACCTAACATGAGTCTGTATTAAAAGCAAATTTCTACTCATCTCACAGCCTATTTCCTATTCGTATTCTGGTCTGCTTTCCCTTTCTGTTACATTTGCTCACACTTCATAGTAAGAGCAACTTGTAGATAGTGAAGTAAAAGAAAAGAAAAATTGCACAGTTCTAGCTAATGAATTTATTCATGCACATCTCACATGAACTCCAATTAGGATAAAGAAAACAGAAAGTACATAAAGCACATTGCACAAATTAATTTTTCCTACTATTTTAAAGTCAGTTCGAATGCAGTTTTAATGTAAACAGATACCCTCTCTACTTTGTAGTAGTAGTGAATGGCGTGGTTGAGGAATGATTTTGTATATCATCTTAATACAGAAATGCAGAGTTCCACTATGCCTTTACTCTTGTCCCTTTGTGCGCATCAAGTTCATCCTTTTCCTTGCTTCCAGAATATTGCATAGAGCTTTTAATTGGATCCTAAGCAAAGCTGTCTAAACATGTACTAAATATTATTAAATGTCTTCAGCAAAGATTACAAAGATTGTAAAACTGGGTAACTGAGAGCAGGGAGGAAAAAATAGTGCAAACTAATTGAACAGCTTTTTGTAATTTTGCACAAAATAGGATTTTTTTCCATCCTCTGAAAATATCAATGATGCAGACCATAGATGAATAACATGTATAAATAGTCCAGTGGTTTGGGTGCATGTAAGCACTCAAGACTATGAGTAAAATTTCCACAATCTAGCCCACTACTGTAGCACACTCATCTCTCAAAATTACCTTCCCATAGCAAGAAGACATCAAAATCTTGTCATTAGAATAATTCAGGTATTTTTTTCAGAACCTGTCATAAATGTAGCAATTTATTGTATTTCCTGCAAAGGAAGAGATAAGTTTTTCTTTGATGGAGGATATCTCAGCAACCACAGAAGACTAATTTTTAGCTTAATTTTGAAAAAAAAATTGGCTTTTTTTCAGTGATGAGATCTCAGTTACAAAAGGCCAGGAATGTATCTTAACATGCAACAATTAACAGCCACATTTTATCAAAACTGGAGAGTATCTGGATAATTTATGCAGTTATCTTACTTAACCTAAACCAGATTACAACTGAAGTTAACCCATGCTTTGCTAATTTACTACTGGTGTGTTTGTCATAAATCTGTATCTCTTGGTCCTACTAATCTATTTGACTTCACTTAATGTGTGTTTGTTTTCCTCTTTCATTTAGGGGTTATTCTGTATTTAACAGCATTCACAGAAACTGACCAAGCAGTTCACAGAAAGAATACTGCAATGATTTGTGCGAAATGCACTGCTAATAATCTCCTTCTATTAATAGTGGGAGACCTCAATAACTCTTTATATTCTCATCAGTTTCGACTTTGATAATTAAAATTAGAAAAACTACCATCACATAGCCATACTCTACTTATGCACATACATAATCTTGAATCCAACTGAAGATGATCCTGAAAGTAGGGGTAAAGCAGTTAAAGCTTAAAAGACAATGTGTACATGAATCTATGTAAATTCTTCCTCTTTTTCTCCCACTTCTCCTGAAGTTGCAGGGAAGGATTAAAAAAATCCACTTTCATTAGTTCCATCTTTATTCCCTTAAGGACATTCCTACTTCAGCTTCTTTTCTCAGGTTCAAAGCACTACTCATTTGGCAAGGTTTAGATTAAAAAACACCAATAAGTGTGTGGCATGGAAAATTACTTTTATGCGTTACAAAAAATACATGTATAAATAAATCACTGCTAACTACAACATAACACCTCTGAGATTAAAAAATAAACAAAAATAGGAGTAAAAAGCAGTGAAAAAAGATTGTGTCCATATTTTCTACTCTCAAATGCGGGTGTGTCTGTGACTGACACCGGTTTTATAAAGCATAAGTGGAGCCAAATACAAGGCTACTACTTATATGTGTATGAATGTGTACAGGGCCTGGTCAGTACAGAGTTAATATTCCTCATAGCAGTCTGCGTGGTGCTTTGTACATACATATATATACACAGAAACACAGGTCTATTCTATACATTTCTTTATATTTACTGGGAAAAAAAGCCCTTGAGACAGAGCTAATTAAGCCTGCAAATCCAAACACTTTAAAGTCTGGAAACACTAGTTTTACAGAGTCTTTGAAATTTATGTGCCTTCAACCTGTGCACAAAATCAGACAAAAGCCCTGTGGAGAAATGGCTTGTGAGCACACAGTGAGATACCTTAACTCAGGTTCACAGCACAGACGTTACTCTTGTGTGACCAGCTATAAATAAATCTTGCATTTTCTAATGCCAGATAGCCTACCTCTGCAAGCTGCAAACAGTCCTGCATAACACATTTGTTGTATCAAATCTCCTGAAAAGTTTGACCCTTTTCCCATCAGTACTGCAACACAGACTTGCTGCTCTGGCACTAGCGGAAGAATTTTATCTGCTACAGCGAGCAGCAGTTTGAAGCCACGGTACTCATGAGAGACTGTGGCTGGTGGCACTCTGTGCTAGACTCGAAGAATGGGGGAGGTGGGGGGAAGAAAGGACATGGGTCAGCTCACCCTTCTCCTCACACATGAGGGACACTGATCCTCCTTGCAGGAGGAAAAAGTCACTGGAACCATGTACATAAATCATGGAGTGCTACAGGAAAAGCTAGACTCCCACACCTTTTGCTTCCTTTCCCTAGCAAGACTGCGTCTGGAAAATGTATATCATCATCCTGTAAATGTGCTGGGCTACAAAGATAACCATTTGTCATTCTCATACATCCTTCCTATGAAGTTAAGAGAACGTCCATCCTTCCTCATATGCCTTTGGAAAAGTGAGCAGTGAGCAAAGGAAAAAACTTACATCGAATTTGTTTAGGGAAAAACATAAAACAGGAAAGCTGGGCTCTCTCTACAATTATAGATCTGTGATAACTCCCAACACAGTTCATATCTGCAATTATTTTGATGGTGTTATGAGCTGGACTCCTCAGAATATTGAGCAATTATAGTACCATTTTCCTGAGAGTTCCAGTGAGAGAAGTAGCAATTTTTTTTGACATTTTACAAATCAGACATATATATGTATCTCCCTAGGGGACAGAGGATACATTTTAAGTCCAAATAAGTACAGTGCTGTGCACACTCACTTCATGATACTTAGTATGTCATGATAATTTAGCATTGTTCAGCTAATGAATTGTGGCTCAGATCGCTTGTCACTCTGTAGTTGCTAAAATGAAAGAGAATTTCATGTAAACTCTCTCAGCAATTATACAACTACTGCTAACAGCAAAAGGCAACATGCTTTCCCCTGATCATTATTATTGACAGCTGCAGACATTTCAGAACAACTTGTTACAATTAAAAGCAAATAGTTCTGTGAGCTTTGGAATTAATGGCCTAATCTCCAACGGATTTATATCTCATGGTTACAAGGCTAAGGGCTGATTATTTGCTGCAGGATGCTGCTATTCAGCAGGGAGTAATCCCTCAGGCTACTGCAGCACCTTTTCCTTGCCCTGTGAAAGTTTTCTTATGGGCAGATCATTCAGTAATCTCTCTTGTTCTCTCTCTCTCTGTTTAATCAGGTGTGAGTTCACACAGTATTCTCCCCCTTAGCTATGACATGTCCTGATTTATTAACCTCTATTCAGCCACTTCTTTTCATAAAACGTTCAGGAGCAATTATTATCTTTGAGACCTCCTACCTTCTGCCAAATTTGGTTGAAATTGACCTATAAGTGCAGATGACTTCGCAGGCAGCCAGAGAGGCAAGCACAAAAAGATCACAGTAGCCTCATTTCCTTAGGAGATCAGGCTAAAATCCAATTCAGCCATTTATTCAGACTCTGTCCTACTGCATCTACAGCCTGTGCTCCACTCAGAAACAGCACTTGTTGCTAATGGAAGCTGTCAGTGACCCTGCATTGACAAACTGCCACCAAAGTGCTCTTGATGTGATTTATTCCTGCCGTCATTAACTTCACAGCCCACTAGCTGAAAGAAGGTGATGACTTCCTAGACAGACAGGAAAAGACAGGCAGAAATAGCAGCAGCAGGAGCAGACTCCGTGATGATGGGTGGAAACAGGTGACAGCCTGCACTCTCACTTCAGGACAGATATAGAACAACAGGGGATTTAAAAGGAAGTAGTTGTAAATTGGAAAGATGGGAATACAGGGAGATTCACAGAGTATGGTCAGGTTTCTACTCTTCTGGTTATCTCTTACTCTTGGTTTATTCCTACTTCTTCTCATCCCAGCCTGAGTATTTTACATCTTCATTCAGAAGCCTTACATTTTTTAACGGTTTGCCTTGAAAAATCTGTCAAGCAGCTCATGGAAGTGCCAAATGGCAAAAGCCTACTAGGAAACACAAGCGCCATGTTTTCATGCCCCATAACTGTCTAGCCAGGTGCTACACAGTTACCTGGCTTCCCCGGCCCCTCTTAAAAAAGGTGTCATTGGCAGGGTCATAGGGGACCGAGATTATGGAGACAAAGCCAATACTGATTCATCGTGACCTCCAAACAAATAGCAGAGGTCCCCTGGCACACTTACTGCTCTTGAAATCTGTTCCAGCCATGTGAAATCCCAAGGGACTAAAGGCATGCAGACACAGTGGTGATGTCCCTCGCCTGTGTGGTCTTACCTCCTGTGGAAGGGGGTTCCTGGGAGCTTAGCACTAGCACTCACGCTAGCTCTCTGTTTCATTTAAATTCTCCACATGATCCTTTCAGCATAATGCCTTTGTAAAGCTAGCAATAAGTGTAGGAAATATATATTGAACTTTTCTATGTATTTGGCAAAGAAGAATTATCTTTCTTTGTCATTAAAGCCTAGTTTGTTCCACTCGCTAAATATAGACTGCAACAGCAAATGAGAAGCAACAAAAATGTAAAATATTATTTTAAAAAAATAATTAAAATCTACAAATAACTTATTAGAAGAGCTGTATTTTCACTGCATGTTAAGTTCTCTAAGTGAAACATCAGTAATTTACTGCATATTTGAATCACCATGCTCTAAACATTCAAATGACAAAGGAGACAAAAGGTTTCTAAAAATCTCAGAAGAGTGACAGAAAAGCTAGAAGAAACTTTTTTAACAAAGACTCTAACTTATCAGCTAATGCTTCTTGGAAAACTTACATTTTACCATAAAACAATAAAACAAGCATAAGAAAAATACAAATTCATGGATCCATTATCAGAGGAAAATGCACAGGAATTTTTTCAGTGAGTTTCAGAACAGGAATGGGGATGAGAAGGGGAGGTAATAAAAAGGTAGAACAGTTCCATGTGATCAATACTTTTGTTTCAGGTCTCACATGACTAAAAGCATGATGCCTGCTTACCTTTCACAGCGTGGTCCCACGTAGCCAGCTGGGCATTCATCGCATATTAATCCACGATGTCGGTCAAAATGACATGTTGGGCTGAAGCTGTATTGTTGATATTGAGAAAGAAGAGGGACAAGGAAGGAACATAAAGAAAAGATGGTTAGCAGCATAGCTCTCTTCCCACTTCAGAGATTGGTAATTTGCAAAACAGTGCCCAGGAAAAGTGATTCTGGTCTAGGACATGGGGCTTAAGTTCAACTCTAGCAAATTGAATTTGGAATGACTCTGCTATTTCTGCCACACTGAATATAGAGCAGCGGATGGCAGCATCCCAATAGCCTGTTATTATGGGACTTGAGCCTGCCAGCGAGTGGTCTGGATACCATTAAAAAGGCAGGAATGTACAGCTGTTTGTTCGTGCCCCCAAGGGCCTGGCAAAACAGTCTGTGCCATAATGTGGCCCCTATATAAATCTTTCTGAAGGACAACCGATTAAAAGCTCAGTTAACTTTGTGTATAGTCAGCTGTGAAAGGAGCCCAGTGAACAAGAAAGGGGAGGGGTAAAATGGGAAATATCTGGTACAGCTTTCCAGAGAGTGTATTTGAGCTAATCGAGTGCCAATGACCTCAAGCAACAGGCCACACAGTCACGTTGAAGTTTAAGAATAGTTTGCAGACTAGAAAGCTTTACCTCTTTGCTATGCCCTAATTATTTTTGGCTGTTTCTTTTCTCTTTTTTATAAATAAGGATACTGTAGCCATTTGCATGCTCCACCTCTCAATGCCCATGTTTAACTCTGAACTGTGTTCCTTCACTGTAAGCATTTTGCTTTCCATAATCTCTCTCCCTTAACACACTTTTCTGAAGAAACTTCCTGACACATTAAAAGATACTACACAGAAGAAGAGGCAATCTGTTCTTCTGTAATTCTGTAACGATTATTAGAGACAGAGACATACCAGCATCTTTATAAAGCCTCATCTAAATAATGGTAATCAATTCTGGTCAACTAAATAGAAAAATAGAAAAAGAAAAAAAAAAGAAATTAAAAGAACGTGAGTAGGTGTACAGTGGGGTGAGTATTCAAAGGGGGGAAAACAAAGCACCTATCTGAAAAAAAGAGTCTAAATTATCTTTTGTAACCTAGGAAAAGAGAATTTGAGAAGCAATAGAATTGCTCCAACAAAGACATCAGAAGGAAGGTATATTCAAGGTAACGGTTCATGCTACAATAATAACAAATAGACATAATCCAATCTTGGATGTATTAAAGCAGGATATACTATGACAGTTTCTGGAAAGTAATAGGCCCAGAGAGGACAGAAAAGCTTAATTAACATCGCTTAATGTGATTAGCTGCTGGTGACTAGACCCCATTTCTCAGGAGTCATCCATCCTGTGATCTGTTCTCGGTTATTCTTCTTTCTGTGTTATCCCACAAATACAAGAGATCAGTAAGAAAAAATGTGCGAAGGTCAGGTCCAATAAACATAGACAAGTGCTGGGATTTTTCTCTTTCCCATAAGGATTACGTTTGTGTTATTTTGCAACGTCATTTGCTTAATAACAGATTCACAAACGGATGGAGTTGAAGAAACAGTAATTATTCATTCTATTCTTTAAGAGCAATTAAAGCACAAGTTATCATTGAATATAATCAGCAGCACCTGACTTAGTTCAAATAAGTTCCTGCTTGTCAGTCCCAACCTCACTCTTTCCAAGAGCTTCATGGGAAACTCTGTAGTGATGCTATCACAGCTCATTATAACACTGTACAAAATTGACTGTACCAAGGTTCCACCAAGAGCTCCGAATTTAACTGCATAAATTTTAAATATAATAATGATAATAATTATAAGGATGATAACAATGATAATAATAATGATTATGATAATGTACTTATTACTACTAAGCAATAATGATGAACAGTAGAATTTCCACGTTTTAAGGGTCGTGCTTAGACCTTGCTTCCTTGATTCTTTCTCTGACTTAACAGTTGGACCATATTTCTACACTAAACATTAATATATTGAGAAATTCCCATCTGCGTGCTGTAAATATATGATAGCAGGATGAGAAAAGAGGAGTTTATCTTCCTGATTATTGAGAATCTCATTACTCACTAGTGCTAAATACTAATGAACTGTGAGTATTGATTTGTCAAAACAAGCTTCAAAAAACTGTAGTCCCCCTCTTGATTTATCATTGCTCTTTACAGTTTTCACACGTGGTAACAACACTAATACCAGTCAGGACACAGGATAAGTATGAATACACAGTATGGGTATGTATGGCATAAGTCTATGCTGGGAGACAGCATAAAGCTTCCTAGTATGTTATAGAAAACATCTCCTGAGAATATGTTTGTGATTTTAACTAATTCTCCAAGAAAATATTAAAATTCTGAGACCAACCCAAATTCTTAGTTCACCTGCTATGAGTTTACTCCTGACCTTCCCAGGCTGAGTGAGAGATCTTCTATCTCCCATTTCCAGTGATAAAGCATTCCTGTCAGAATCTTTGTTACCCATATTAAATTTATGGCTACATCAAGAGAAGAGCAATAATTATCCCAAACATCTATATTTGTTAGAAATTATGGAAAAAACCCCAAAAACAGTTCCTTTGCAACTCCTTGAGGACTAAGAATGTTAGAACAGTTTCTACAAGTGATACGTTAACAAGAAGACGCAGGACGAAGAAGTCAAGCGTTCATTGCATAGACCATTTATAACACGGGTATTGATCTCATCTGCATCACATAAGCACATATATGGAGATATATGCAAAAAAGAAGAAACTACAACCCAGGACGTAGAAAACAAGCTTAGGCAACTTAATTTTAGTTTCCTGACTTGGCCAAGTGCTCTTTGCTGACATATGGCAAGCCATTTATGACTGCTGTGCTTCAGAAAGCACGATTGGCTTCAGTGACTGCATATGCAAACTCCTGCCATTAGGAAACAAGAAAGGGAATTAGCAGCAGCTAAATCTACTGAAGTCAACTACAGAACAACACAATCACCACATCATTTCCACAATGGTCAGAACAGTTCTCCACTTTATGTGGCATTGCAAAGAAAAAGAGTCAGGCGCTGTGAGAACAGTGAAGGGAGCCACTATAAACATCATAAAGAAATGAGACACTGCTACAAAATATAAAACTTATTTCTCAATAGAAATATATCTCACAGGTTCATTACATGGACAATATTCTCTATGCAGCAGGAACTTAGTATTAAGCTTAGAAACCTACAAATGTCCTGTCATGTCATGTTAGGAATTAAATACTTTAGGAATTAAAATCATATGCAGCTATTTATAATAATTTGTACATGCAATTAGTCACTCATTCAGTTACTCAGAAGGAACATGACATACACTACATCTGTACAGTGACATGAACTTGGCAGAAGTTTATTTTTCACATGAAGGTGTCTGAATTGTTTGCAAATATTATCCTGAGCATAAAAAACTCACTTGCAACTAAGTAAGAAAGCAAAAGAAGCACTTTAACAGCATACAGGTAACATATAAAATCTTTAAAATCTCTTTTTTCCTCATAAAAAGATTTAGTAATTGGTCTAGAATTGTAACATCATCAGAGCTTGAACCTTACAATGTGTGTTTGTTCTGTACCTATATTTTTCAAAAAAATTAAATATGAAAAAAGGGACTGTTAACTTCAATAAAGGAAAGTAAAGCACCCAGAACTATGATGAATGGCGATCTCCAGGCATTTTGCCAATCATAACCTAAATTCAATCTATTTGACTTGGTTTGTTGCACATCTGTGCAAGACTGAAACGTGATAGTGTTTTCCCTTCTTTGCCAGCACAGTGCTCCCAAACAAGA
The DNA here is from genome assembly GCA_013398055.1 of Ifrita kowaldi. Classification (NCBI taxonomy): domain Eukaryota; kingdom Metazoa; phylum Chordata; class Aves; order Passeriformes; family Cinclosomatidae; genus Ifrita; species Ifrita kowaldi. The sequence goes on along the minus strand of VZRS01011584.1, from coordinate 496,132 downwards.
GAAAGACAATTAATTATGGAGGCAAGGAAATACCAAGTAATGAGAATGTCAGAAGAACCATGCCTGAGCAGCAGATATAATAAACCCATATATATATATATCTAATAAAACCAACTCAAGAGCTGTGTTAACAGGAAGGTAGGCTCCCATTCTACAATCCCCTGGAATTTCTGCTCGTAAGTGTTTACACTATTCCTGCTCTGATCAGTGCAATTTTGATAGGATGCAATACCACAGATGAGATTCAGAACAGTTTTATCCAGGTACATCATGTAAAATGCTTTTGGTACCATTATTTTCCAGGTACTGTCTGCGACAAAACCAATGAAAAATGTTCAAGCCACTTGGCCTATTAAGTTAAGTGATGGAGTAGCATAGACAAGCTTTTGTCATGAAGGAAACTTTGGTTCTTAGATCAGAATTCTGAATAACTTTTCACTTGTGTTTTTATTTAATAAAACAAATTAGCAGTATTTTTTCTGAGATATACTGACAAAATATTTTCACTGCAAGATTTAAGGATGAATTCAAATTCCAAACAAATCACAGAATGTAGACTGAAAGAAAAGGAAAACCAAAAGCAGAAAAAGCCCGCAGAAAAAGCCCACAGAAAAAGTCAAGTCTGGAAATTCAGCTTTAAATTCAGCTTTAAAACTAGAAACTACTACTCTTAAGGAGGACAGAAAAGCAGACGCTAGTTATTAATTTGAAAAGCATTCATCCATATTCTGTGTTGCTTTTTCTAGCTTAGTCTCATCCAGCTTTTGTCTTCATCTGCCTGTCAGTGGAATTAAGCACTCTGCACAATTGTAAAAATAAAAGTTTATATTGCAGAATACATCATATGATTGGAAGAAAAAAAATCTCAAGCATACTTGTAAAAATATAAATCAAGAAATCATGCAATTTACTAAGCGAAAAAGTGGAATATGCAATAAATATACAACTTACTTGTTAGAAGGTATATTTAGGGGGCAAGCACACAACTGACAGTCTTCAGCTGTCCCTTTAGTTGCATCACCATAGAAGCCAGGCAGGCATCTCTCACAATATGAACCACCTGTGTTGTGTCTGCAGTCCTAAACAGAAGATGTAAAGTACAAATTGACAATTAGACAATTTGCATATGGAAAAAGGTCTGCAACATTTATTCTTATTTTCTGCTGCTTGTTGAGAAACAGTTCTACAGGTTAGCTGTCACACTCAGTGCTTCATATGTTCTTGTGGGTAACTTTTTTCTATGTAAAACAAAAAGAATATTTAACAGAAAACCTTTGAATTTACACCACACAACAGCTGTATTATTGTTTTAGCTTGCTTAAAGAAAACTAACTTTCAAAGCACCATAAAACAAGTTTAGTACTGCAGTCTTGCAACAGGCGTATTTTGTGACATACTGTTTTTAGATGTTGATTCCAAAAATACAGCCCAGACTACATAATTTATAAAAATGAATTATTACATTTGACATGTAAGTGCATTAGTTCATTTTACAAGGTATATGGCTGGCAGTATTTGTAAACAGTAGCAAAGCCTGAATTACTTAATTAATAGCTATTTGCTAGAATAGAGTCTTGCCTCTATTTCGAGAGTAGAAGCAAGGACAAGTATACCGTGCATAGGGTGTTATCCAACAGTTTGTGTTCATCTATGTGACTGCATACTAGGAGAGAAATTAGGCATATGAAACATGCAGTATAAAAATGGCAGTACTAGATTTGCATTTTTGTATATAGCTTTTGGCTGATCTCAAATTAAAAAATATTTTAGCAGAATGGAAATCAGTCCTGTGAGAAAAGGCTTCCCATGATGACTTGTAAGAACCAAGTTTTAAAGAGTAATTACCCTTTCTATTCTTCTTCCCTCTACCATATAGGACTTAGAAATTCTAAATAATTTCACAGAATCCATAATAGATTCAGAAAATTACTTTTCTGGCTTAATCTGTTTCCTTTCTTCCCCCCCACATTATTAGCATACCACACTATTCCTTTCACTGCTATTTACCACACTATTCCTTTCACTGCTATTTACCACAAGATACCCAAGCGCAGCCCTTTCACAATGAAAAAACAGAGAAAGTAGCAGGAATGATTTTGGACATTGAATGCCATATTGATGTGCTTGGTATGGACTGAAAAAAGGATTGAAAAAGCATATGTCAACTTCAAAAGGCCAAAATGAAATCCATGAGAGAGACTTTTGTTAATGGGGCATGTTCTGCTGTGTTTTAGATAATGGGCCAGATCAAATCTAGAATGTTTCATCCAAGCTGCAGCTTAAGAACTCCGGAGGTTTGTTTTCGTTTGTTTATTTTGTTGGTTTGGGTTTTTTTAAGTGTGGGCACTTTCAAACTTATGATTTAATTTAAAATTGTTTTTTAAAAACACTTTAAAATTGTTTTATCATTTTAGTAAGTCACTGCATATGGTACTGACTGCTATTTAACAGCCTTACTGTCTGGAAGACATAATTTATCTTCAATAAGGAAACAGTGATTCCTTCTTCACAGCTTTCCAGGATTGCAATGATTTGTACAAAGCTTTTTTTGCTCTGTGCTCTGCAACTGGGCAGCTGAAAAAGCACAATATCCCTTTATAGTCATGAGGGCATTGGAGTCCAAAGCATTTGCCTCCAGAAATGCTATTTGTTGTTTTAAAGGGTGCATTCTTATTGCTAGTGCATACTATCAGCATATATTTGAAACTAAAGCCCTAATCACAATACTGTATTTTAACATAATTTGTAGATTGTGAGCTAATGCCAACTTGTTGAAACACTTAATCAATTAAAATTATGGCTTTAGAACAGTCAGCTGGGTTAAAATCAACTTCCATAAGTTAATTAATCCATTTGATTGGTATTTCAAGTGTAGACATTCAAAAATAATCTACCAACCATACCAAAAAAAGTAGCCGGGAACAATACGCTTTTAAAAGAAGATGTGAAAAAAAAAATTAAGTGTTTCAAAAGAAAAATCCTTTGCAATTCAACTTTTTTTAAGACATCATGTCAAATTATTTGTACTTTCTCTGAAAAATAATGGATTCTTCTTTTGTGATAAGTTTAGCTTTAAATATCCTCAGACATATCTTAACGTTTTTGAAGAATATGAACAGTTTATATGTCAAGGATGTTATTAAAGTGAGAGAAGCTAATACACTACTTTAAAGCTTTACATCTCTTGCTGAGCAGTATTTGCAGGTTCTGCTTTTTTTAAAGTAAAACACCTGAAACCTTCCATTTTGAAGGAAAACATTTCTTGTTACAAAGACCTGACCACCTCCGCTTTGATGAAGTCTTTTCTGGCACTTTAACGTCAGTCATTTCCATGTACTGTGTCTAATCCTACTCAATCCAGACCTCTGTGTTTACTTCCTCACAATCACAGAATGATGGAATATCCATAGCTGGAGGATCATCAAGTCCAACTCCTGTTCCTGTGCAGGACTCCCCAGGAGTCACACCATGTGCCTGAGAGCATTGTTGAAACACCTCTTGAGCTCTGTCAGGCTTGGTGCTGAGACCATTCCCTGGGGAGCCTGTTCCAGTGCCCAACCACCCTCTGGGTGAAAAAGCTTTTCCTGGTATCCAACCTAAACCTTCCCTGACACAACTTCAGGCCATTCCTTTGAGTCCTGTCACTGGTTACCCCAGAGAAGAGATCAGTGCCTGCCTGTCCTCTTCCCCACACGAGGAAATTGTACTTGCAATGAGGTCTCCCTCAGTCTCCTCTTCTCCAGGCTGAACAGACCAAGTGACTTCAGCCACTCATCATACGGCTTCACCTCAAGGCCCTTCACCATGTTTGTAGTCATCCTTTGGATACTCTCTAATAGCTTAGTGTCTCTTTTATGTTGCGGTACCCAAAACTGCACACAATATTCAAGGTGAGGCCACACCAGCACAGAGCAGAACAGGACAATCCCCTCCCTTGCCCGGCTCGTGATGCTGTGCCTGATGCGCTGCAGGATATACTGGGCCCTCCTGGCTGCCAGGGCACTGCTGACTCATGTTCAATGGGACCCCCAGGTCCCTTCCCATGGCACTGTTTTCCAGCCTCTCAATCCCTAGTCTGTACATACTTCCAGGGTTGCCCCATCCCAGGTGCAGAATCCGGCACTTTTCTTTGTCAAGCTTCATTTGGTTGGTTATTTCCCATCTCTCTCATTTGTCAAGGTCTCTCTGCAGGGCCTCTCTGCTCTCAAGGGAGTCAACAGCTTCACTCAATTCAGTAACGTTGGCAAACTTACTTAGTATCCCTTTGAGTTCTGCATCCAAGTTGCTTATCAAGATGTTGAAGAATACAGGGCCAAGGATGGAGCCCTGTGTTACCCCACTAGTGACAGGTCCCCAGTCTGAAGTTCCCCCATTCACTATAACCTTTTTGTGCCCAACCCATGAGCCAGTTGCTCACCCATCTCATGATGTGTTTATCCAGCTGAGTGCTGGACATTTTGTCCAGAAGGATCCTGTGAGAAACAGTATGTAAAGATACACTGAAATCCAGAAAGATTACATTAACTGGCTGCCCTTGATCACCTATGTGGATCACCTTGTCATAAAAGGAAATTAAATTTGATAAGCTGGATTTTCCCATCATGAAGCTATTCTGGTGTTTTTCAATACCTCCCAGAAAAATCTTCTCCATAATTTTACCATACACTGAAGTGAGATTGACAGGCCTACAGTTTCCATGCCATCCTTCTCAACCTTTTTGAAAATTCAGACATTAGCCAGCTTCCTCTCAACTAGGGCCTTTCCATATCCCCAAGGCTGTTCAAAAATCATTGAGAGAGGCCTCAGGATGACATCAGCCAGCTCTTTGAGTATTCTTGGAAGAATCCCATCAGGTCCCATAGACTTACATGGATCCAGTACACTCCACACTAATTCAGGGTACATTGGGAGTTTATCATACTCACAGCTCAAGGCATGGGAACCCCTTTAGCCCATCATCAATGTTGGAGACAAAGGCAAACAAAGAATTAAACGTCTCTGCCTTGCCTCTGTCCCTGTTTGTGAAGGGACCATCCTCATCCTGTAGTGGGCTGATGTTATTTCTGCACTGCCTTTTGCTGTTAACCTATTTAAAAAACCTGCTCTTATTGCCCCCCATATTTCCATCCAGCTTCAAATCCAGTTGAGCTTTGGCCATACAAATTTTCCCCCCAGAGTGGCAAGCAACATTTCTGTATTCCTCCCACATCACCTGACCTTGCTTCCACCGCCGCATGCACCTTCCTTTTTTGCCTTATCTCCAAAAGAAGATCCCTGCTCAGAAAAGCTGGCCTTCTGCCTGTTTGACTTCTGACAGTTTGCAATTGCCTGCTCCTGTGCCCTTCGGAGGCAGTGCTTAAAAAATGACTGGTACTGGTGGTCCCCAGCATGTTCCAAAGCAATGAATCAATATTTGAATTTTAAAACAAACAAAAAAAGAGAACCTCACATATATAGGACCAAAATCTGAGCATACCTTCCACTGTGTATGTTAGCGTTTATCTGAGAAATAATGATCTCGTGTATTGTACACTTTTCTCCCTGAGCCAGTTTGGACCTTACAGGACAAAGAACAAGGATTATGTAGTATGTGTATGTGACCTGATCTGCCTGTTCTCTTCAGCGATGCATTAAACTTCATGCTACTCTGCCACATTTAGAGATCAGTACTTTAAGTACTGAAGTAGATAAGTCCTTCTAAAAATATTATCAACACTCATGAAAAATGTGTGCTTTCTTGATATCAATTGGCTGAATCTCAGTTTGAAACTTGCCAAATGTACAGCAACGGCTTTGAACATCATCCATTCTGAGCAATGTCTACTTACACTGACACTATTTCCTTCAAGCATGCTTAAGCCTCTGATGGCTTAATTTCATGTTCATAGGAAAACTGTACTGGTTTTTTCATGTCATGACACTGGGTATAAAATAGATCATTATCAACCTCTCTAACCTGCTCAGTATGTTATATCTGCTTTCTTTTTATTCCCATGGAAATAGAGGTTGTTCCAACACATTGATCTAGTAATTTGGTAAAATCCATGCTTTCTTTCACAGATCCATAGACTTTGTGGCCAGGAACAATTTTATGTCCAAATACTAATGTTTTCAAATTCCATATATCGTATCTCACACTATTTTGAATGCATTAATTTTCTGGATATCTTTTATTTCTAAACACCTTTAAACTTCAGTTAGACAACCTCTGTGCAATTAAAACTGCAGAATTTATTTTTGTCCAAAAGTTTGTGTATGACTCAGACCTTGTTCCCCACAAACTTCCTCGCTGATGTCCTGGTGTGCGTTTTCCACCATTTCCTACTGAGCCAACTCTCCTCTTCTGGAAGAAACCAAATGAACTTCTTTATGCCCAATATCAGGGAACCCTAAATTCACACTGAAAGCCACTCCTGTGTATGCAGCTGAGTGTACATGAACATGGAAAGAAACATTTAGAATAGAATGCTAGTGATGAATCTAAAACCTTACACAGGGATTATGACAGAGTCCAAGATAGCACTTGTGGCATGCTGCTGCCTTCCTCAGGATACCTGTCACAGAGACAACTAGGGAAGCTGTTAAAGCCAGCTAAAGAGAGTAAGCCTGGGTGCCTATTTTAGTATATTCCAGAGCCGTCTAGACCAGACAATGGTATTCTGTCTTTGGAAGCACAAATAAGCTCTTCTAGCATTTTCAAACTACCGTAATGTCAAGATGACACAGATAATTCCCTTTCTCTCTTTCTTGGTGTTACAATACAAATGTAATCAGGATGTTGCAGAGGCTTTACATATCTTCACTTGAGTGAGAGCATTTAGCTAGAACATATCATTTGGTTATGGTGTATTTGAAGATGGGTAAAGACATTTTGTCGTTTTTGTGATGAACACTGTCTAAAGCACATGCGCACCACCATTGATACCGGCCTCATCCTACATGGTATATGCTGTTTATACACAGGGGAATACAGTACGGAAAGAATGCCACTGGGGACTGCTCACTTAGGCAATTTGATCATATCTTTGGGGAGAAAGATCTACTTTCTCTAGGCTTACTAGTAGGAACATAGTATCCTGCAATGAATGAAACACCTTGAAATGTGCTTGCTTTTCACAAGGTTCAGGTTTAACCAATCTCCTAAAGCTACTGTAAATGTGTGTGTGTAATAGTACAAAAGAATATTTCTGAATGTTTGAAATTGCCCTATGTACCAAAGCAGTTATGTATATCACAATGGTAATGAGAACGAGGTATCGTGCAGCTCTCTGTGGCTGCTGTGGGGATCAAAGGGCTTTGCAGGTTACTGCAAGATATACGTTAAAATGAGCTTTTTATACAGGCCTGCGTCGAAGCAGATGATTTGAGCTTTCATCATGAGTCAAAAACACATTTCAGCTTCTTTTCAACTACATTTCAAAGCTAAGGAAGAGCAAAAAGAAGTATCATATCAGTAAATTAGGTGCCTAAATTGTCTGTTGTATTACTGAAAAAACACCATGAATAATAATAAGGAGGCCAAAAGGCTGTGTAAACCTCAATAGAAAGAATGCCTTTGATGTGAAACATTTCTCTTTTTCAGCATTCAGACTTCTCTCTCTTTCACTTCAAAAGGCTTATGATCCAAATTGAATAGCAGCATTTAATAGCCTGCATGGATACTAACCGATCTGACTTACAGTGCTTTCAAAGTTGTAAGAAAATCCAGAACTGATTTTAAGCTCCCTGTGCGCCTCTTCTCTATAGCCTGATCTAGTATAAGCTACAGAACACATAAAATACAGAGTGCTTGATAACGTGTATAGATGAAAGTGCATCTTCAGCTGGTTATTTTCCACTTCCTTGTCAGAGCTGTGTTACCTTACACCAGCACCCTTGAAACGTCAGAAGGGGGAGCTCCACTGTCTGAGTCAACAGTTCACAACAGCCAAACAGCACAAAAAGCAACATGCAGCTACGTGGCCTTCTCTTTCATCCCGGCTGTTGCTACAGACAAAAATAAAGAGGGAAGCTGTGCAGGGGCTAAAACTTGAAGACACAGAAGCCAACAACCTCAGAACTTACATCTGGCTATGCACTCCTAAGCAAAATAGTCAACAGTTATGGCATACCTTAAACAAGATCCTTCCTTCCCTTTCTCTCCTGTTAATTGATTTTATCCCACATTGATATTATAAACATTGTAGCTGGAGAATATGGTTATTAATGCAAAAAATTTTTGTCAGGAAACACAAATCCATATTACCCTAGTGATAAACATTTTCCCTGAGTATTAAGGAAAGGATTCAAAACATGACTGTCACGTCAAAAATGTTTTTCATTCTAGGTACTTCTTTGAGGCTTACAGTATAATTAAATTGAGAATAATTTTAAGCTTCTATTCATGAAAAAGCAATTTCAAAAATTCACTGATCCACACATTAAGGATATCTTGTTTTGCACTGCAATGCAATTAAACATCTTCTATGAGCAAAACAGGAAGAACAGTAATAATTCTAAGTGCCAAATTATATTGGAAAAAGGCTGAATTTTCATTTTGGCATTTTCCCAGCAGGTTTTTCTTAAGGAAATAAAAGGGAACACTTAGAAACATGCACATTACAGAGTCTGCTTGAAATTCTGCAGGGAAATGAGAGTATATCCCACTAAACTGGCACTGGCTTAAATTGTGCTTCTGCAAGACTAATGAAATTAGACATGTTGTTTCAAGCTTCATGCCATGTCAGACAATATAAAACTAAAAATGCCCTTGAGTCAATAAGAACAGTATATTCAACATAATTCACCCATTCCAAAAGGCTACTGAACAGGCTGGAAACAGTGGTGTGCTGGTAGGCTTACTATGGATAATACCACAGATTTAATTGCTAAATTAGTAGGTAACTACATAAAATCTCCATAGTCTACAAGAAAAAAAAAATCTGATTTAGCTGAGATCATATGCTTGTATTATTTTTCTGAAGTACAATTCATTAAGTGTTCCTTGAAGGTTTACTACGAATTTAGAAGAAGGAAGACATTAACAATATCTTCTCATCAAACTAGAACAGAACTTACGAAGTTACCTGTTACATACTATTAATCAAATACACTGCAGGAGACAAATGGGAGGAGAAGGTAAATCTTGCAAGAAAAAGCATTCATACATCTGCTGCTTTCTGCACGCCATACCTTAATACTATTGGTTCTATTTTAAAACATAGATCCTATGTGATAAATAAAATATTTTTTTTTCTGAACTGTTAAAGATACCATGTCTTGGTATGAGGGGATCCTTAACCACAACATAAAGATCTCCTCTGTTACTCCCCGGCTTTTTTCTTCTTGATTATTTCAGGCCTCAGAGGTCACTAATCCAATTGCACAGGTATATTGAAGTGATGTTGGCCATGTCCACTGTTTCCTGTAGTGACACTTACCAGGCATGCTCCTGTGATGTCATCGCACATGTCTGCATGACCAAAACACGTACATGGTGCACAGACTCCACCAAAAATTGTGCCATTCACACGCCTGTGTCGAGGCCAGCATGACTGCAAGACAAGTTAGATAAAAACTTAGATAAACTCCTGCTTGAACAGAGGAAGTAGTGGGATTTTTGAAATTTCGTTGGATTCCATGCTTGCACACACAAAAAACATACTTGCCAAATGAATAAAAATACCAACATTTCTCTAGAAAATTATTCTTTCTGCTGCTGTGACTTTGCACTGACCTTAGCCTTAGTGGCAGGTGTGGGATTAGAGGAAGCCTTAACGTGATCGTTCTTCTGAAATGGTAAAATAAAGCAGAGAAATGAAGAACTGAAATATGACAGCATCAAAGCAAGAGGTACAGACTGAATAACAGCCAGAAGGTGAAATACTGAAGGAGAGAGAAGGGGGAAAAAAACTCAAAACAACAAAAATGTTTTCTGAGAAGTTCAGGCGCAAAGAGCAACTAAAGTATCGTTTAGTCTTGTTAGGACTCCAGCAAAAGGCTACACTGAAATAAAGCACAGGGTGAAAACAAGGCTATCCTTTTATTTACAAATTGTGCTCCTTAAAGGATAGTGATTTCCCTTTAAGAAACTGCTCTGTTTTTTTAATTTTCTTTTTTAAATCTAACATTCAAATCAATATTAAACGCATGGCCAGTAGTTTTGTAGGAAGGGTGACACCGTACAACTGTGATTCATCAGCAAAGATTAAGCCACTCCTTTTGCTCATAGTAAGATGTCAAGCAGCAGTCTTCCTTACTATATATCTCACAAATGGCTTTATAGTTTTTGCAAACTATCCTTCTACAGTAAGACTGCTCATGTGATCCAATAATTTTGCATAAGATAAAAAAGCGCATGACAGAGTTATGACCGTCAAAAGCATCTGGATAATACAAAGAGAAAATTTTTCACTGACCGAATACTAAAAGTGTCATTCAATAAAGACAATCCTTTCCACTTCACATATACTCTCCAAAAACGTAACAAATAGGCTCTTCTTTATAAAAATAAATATGTCCCTTTTTGTCTTACTCAGAAACTGCTCTGTAGTAATCTAAAGATTAATTGAAATTATTCTTTAAAAAAATATTTCAAAAGCTGAGACATTATCCTTGTTTTTCCTTCTTTACATTCTTGGTTACACATTCCTAAAAAAACCCCATCAAATATAAAAAAAATAAAAATATAGAGTTATAAAATACAAAACCTAAAATCAGGTTAAAAGATATTGCTGTATTTTTTCTTTCTGTGGCATGAGATGCAAGTGGTTTCTGCATAAATCCATAAATCTTCTTCCTCTTTTGGTAACTGAAAATAATGTTCTCATGCACAGATACACATGATATTGCTCAAGACAAGGCTCTAAAAGTCACTAATTTTAAGAACTTAGACATGAAATATCAATATTAGGTCTTAGAACTAAAATATTAGAGATTGAGATCTTAGGAAATTATGTAACATTCAGAAGTCAATAAAGATTTTGCTCATCATAGTGACGCATGTTAAACACAACTTCTGAAGCAGAAGTAAAAGAGTACAGAGAATGGGAAAAAATCTGAGGGAGAAGAGCAATTAGATATGAAGATGTTGACCAAGGCAAGAAAATTCATGAGTGGAGCACAGTAACTGCCACAAAGGAGTCCAACTGATATTAGAAATTTAAAATTTTATCTGCTTTACCTGTTCTTATGCAATTCTGTGTTCATACACATGCAAAATGTAAGAATTTTATTTGGCGGGAATCTTGTAAAAAATAAACTCCAAATTTATATAATGGAACAATCTTAAAAGAGACAGAATGATTTAAATGGGATTTATTGTCTTTGGAAGACTGATCATGCCAAAACATTCATATCATGAAAATAAGTAAATAATAGTTCTTTTTAGTTCTGCAGCATCTGTGCCAGGTACTGTAACATCATTATGCAGGAGACACATACATTAAATTAAATAATGAAGAGAAAATGGAACTGAAAAACTGCACAAAATCAATAAAAATGAAACTCTGCTAGGTTGAAACTGGCAGAGGTAAAATGTTGGACAAGGCTGAAAGTATTCAGAAGAAGAAACAAAAATGATAACTGAAAAAAAAAAGGAAAAGACATTTTCAACTTCTCTTTCCATACTTTGTTAGCTACTGTCTGTCCGGAAATGTAAAAGTTCACCTTTTCTTTTTCTACGCCCACTAGCATGCATAGAAACTTTACATTTGCAGCCATATATATGTGCTTTCTCTTGTGGAGTATGATCTTAAGTATATATCAGATTTCAGGGACTGTTTATGAAGGTTTAGCACTGAAGGACACAATGTTGGACAGACAGTTTCAGCAACATCAAGACAGAAATTCTACCCAAGTTCTTCAGCTTCTACAACAAAAGCATCAATTGAAATATCTGCAATCAGGGCTTTTGCACTTGCTCTTTTGGACATCACACCTAAGTCTGCACTGGGGGAATAAATGGACAAGTGAAAAAAAAGTGTGAAGCATAATGATACTGGATCCAGCATTTTTCTTAAAATAATTGAACAGACAGACAACGGCCAGGTTTTAAAATTATTTCTCAGCCGAGGTAAAAAATACTCTTCTCCAGTTATTTTTCCATCTGTACCATTTTGGAAGTGATAGGAATATCCATTAATTCCTTCAGGCCTTCTTTCTACATTAGTTCATCTAGCCCCAGCAACAAGCAACCACATTTGGCATGAGACTAGACTCTAAGCCCTAAATATCACACGTAAGCATGAAAATTTTTAAAGAAAAAAAGAGTTGACAAGCAAATGCCTAGAGTGCGTGTGTAAATGGCATACTGTTTGTAGTTATGTGAAGCAGAGCATCTCGGTGTTTGAAACTATTTCCTTAAAGGCAAAGCTTTTGAAGAATTTTTTTTTTTTGCTTCTATTTACCCCAAGCTATGCCCACGTGAGGTAGTTAATCATACGTTGTACAAACACATTCTGTGTGAACTAATGAATTTGTTAGGGAAGAGGGTATTTTTCTGAGCACGTGCCTATGTTATTATCTGTAACAGGAGCAAAATAAAGGGACACAATCCTCAGAACACACATGCAATTCTCAACAACTCCAAGGCAAATGGCAAAGCCCTGGGAAAACAAAAGAGGAAACTCAACCCCATTAACTCAAATAATTTGATCTGGCTTTGTTGTGCACAGGTCAGATAACTGCCATTTTCCTTCTACAGGTGCCAGGTTCATCCATTATCAATTGGCTGAAGAGTACAATTATTGTTTTTACTTCCTTTTTATTAACCAGAAATCACCACAGAGGCGTAAAACTTTGGATTTTAAATATTATCAAACATAATGAACCGTCACCTGGAAATAAAGGTAACTAGTCAAGCTATGGCAAATTCTTAACAGTAATGGACAGCTCTCTTACTGTCCACAGGTCCACTGCCTGCTTTCAGCTAACATGGTGTTAACAACATCGAACTAGACTGCGTCATGATACTCACCTCACAGGAGGTACCATCATAGCCTGGAGGACACTCACACAACTCCACTGCAGATGCTGTCCTTCTCCCCCTCAAAGCGTGGTCAGCAGCTTCCATAATAACACTTCTTATTCTGGATGTAACAGAAATTAAACAGGCAAAATAGCAAATTAGATGGATATGTGCAGCTGAATGCAACACTTTATAGCGGCATGCAGCGCCTTGTTTCTGTTTTCCTGCTTAAAAATAAGGATGTTTTCATATTCCTCTATTTCTTCCTAAACTATATGTCTGTTACTATTTTTCTTCATCATGTGAGGGAGACTATGGTTAGATACCCACTGATAAAAATAGATTTAAAAAGTCTCACAGCACTGTACCAGGAGATGGAAGGCTATTCCTGGCCTGCAAGCCACATGTGCCAACTTGCATTGCAGCTGCATATAGAGCAAATTTGACACTAAGCAGGGTCTTCAAAATTTATGTACCACTAGTCCAGCTTTCTAAAATACTACATTGCTAAGTTTTGGATATTTTTACTCTTGAGATCTGACCTCTGGAAAAGATGTGAGCCCTGTCCAGAAGGATTGCGAGTCTAAGTATCATGCGTATGAAAGAAAAATGAATGTGCATGAAAGAGAAAGGAAATCTTCTGCCATATACCCTGGTCTCCCCAATGCCAGAGAAAAAAGTGCTAAACAGCTGTTGTTTAGGAGAACACTGACTATGATTTTATTTCAAAAGCATGGAAGTATGACGGGAGAAACAACAGAAGTCTTTTGATAATCTTAAAGCTATTATCAGAAACAGATGTAGTTTACATCAAGAGTCTCCTTCTGGGGAAAGAAACTGGGATTTGAGAGTTTAATTCTTATGAAAATTCGAAGAAATATTAAGGTATTAGAGAGGTTAAATTACTTCTATTTTCACCCAGTAATCTTAACAGAGTGTTTGATAACCAGAGCTACTTGAAGAGCTTGTTTTGAAGTCGTCTTCAGCAGAAAATACCTTTCTATCATGACATACATTTTGTTAAAAAGTAATTCATTTTCTTTGGAAAACTTCAAACAAACTGGTTTTTTTCCCCTTAATAATAGGGCATTTATCTTTTGGCTGCAAAAAAATCCTGAAAATTATTTGGATGACCTTGGACATGAAAACATCCAAGAAAAATATTTTGTCGTTACTGCAGTGGTTGGAGGAAAGCTTAAGACAGAATATTTTCCCACTAGATTTCATGACTACTCCAAAAAAAGACAGACATGAAAAGTAATGGGAAAAAAAAGGGAATATTTCTGAAATTAAGATAGATGCTTCAGAAAAACAGAAATTTTACCACCACTAGGAATATGACTGGACTTTGGAGGAACTACCATTGTGTGTAATGCAGTTAGAAACTCCAATCCAATTTGGTGATACAAGAACCTCTGTAAAAGGTTCTTGATAGTGTTTTAAGAGAAGGATGCTTATTCCTACCCAGATCTTCAGTAAATTCTCTCTCACTTTTCAGTATATCCCCTTCACTCCATTGTACATTTATTTTGCAATCATTCATTTGAATTTTCCTTATGACAAGATAACCAATTTCTAGGATATTAGATATCAAACGGTGATTACCAGTAAAAAAATCTAAAGTTTTAAGGAAAAAAATATCTGTAAATGAAGAAACAGTTGTTTCAATAAAAGGTCAAATTTTATTTCTCCTTTGAACTACAGTTAGTTCCCTCTCAGCATTGATCTAGGAACAAAGAGAAGCACTAACACACAGAAGCAATCCGCCCTGTATTATCCCACATTTGTATTCACTGAATTGTTCCAATTTTCATTACGTTCTGCTATTTGCTAAATGGGATTTTAATGTGTTTAACAGTTTTTAGCATTAACAGTTAGTCAGTGAAGAAAGCTGCAGCGATTTTCTTTTCTCCCATTTTGATGTTGCAATTTTGATTCCTCGATGCCATTCTGCACTCATTAAAATACATAATGCTGGCAGTAATGGGGCACTAGATCCTGGAAATGCATGAACAATTTGAGATTAGACATCAAGACCAAATATTTAAGCTGACTGTTACTGTCAGCAGGCAACTGTTGACTTCTAAAAACAAACAAGATTAAAAAGGAAGGGGACGTTTCAGGCAGTATCAGCATAGTTTACTGTCTGCTGTGCCAGGCATCTGAATCACATCAGCTACACAAGGCACATGAAGTAGTGACCCAATCATTGCTCATTTGTCTTGAGGCCAATTCTGCATATGGAAAAAAACCCTTGGCCTGTTCTTCCCTCTTTCTCCTTGTGTCTAGCACTGACTCTTCTATATGTGCTTGCAAGCAATCTATTCTCTTTACCACCACAATTTCCAGTGCCTATCTGCATGTTTGCAACACTTACCATCAATGACCACTCTCAATACCAAAACTGAATAAACAGTGCTACTAAGCTTCCTTTGAAGCACAAGCTAGTAGTATTAGATCAAACAAAACAGTAAGAGAGAATTATCTTTTCTTGGCCCGTTGCTTCTACCACAGATGGACTTAACTGAGACAGTTTGGAAGATCTGTCAAGTTAGAGGAGGATCAGGATTTAAACCCAGAAACTGGGTTCACCTTCAGATTGATTGCTGCATTTCTGTATTCTCATTTTTTATGCTACTTCATCATCTAATTGCCATCTAATTATGCCATAGAGCAAGAACAACACTGCAAGCTTAAAATGACCCAAAAAAATGTACACAAAACCACGCTTGAGTCAAACCCAGCAATACTGCATTAATACTGTTTAGTGGCTACTTGGAAGCATTACAGATTAAGTAATGTTTGTAGTAGGTTCAGCTAAACAAGGGTTAAAAATAGAATCTTTAAATTAAAGCTCTTGCCAGCTGGAGACAACACCATTGAATTTTTAAATCTCTTTCTACATGACTGCAAGAAAGTTACTTTATGCCTCTATTCTGGTCTCTTTTTAAGCACAGATTATAACAGCACCCTTGGAAATCCTTACACATGTGGTGACATTATCCATTTTGAAAACTTTCAGTATTTAAATGAACAGGTTGCTTAATATAGCAATCTCTAATTAGTATGTTGCATAATTCTGCTTTGAGGCAGAAGTTGTCATTCATGAAAGATCTAATAACCCTGTAATACTCCTGTCTCTCTGCCAAACCCTCTTAACCCTCTCAGAGGAATATCCATCTGTCCACTGCACATACCTGTTTAAACACAATAAAAACCTTTAAATTCATATCTACTTATCTATTAAGGCTTAGCTCTACACTGTTTCTTTTCAAAAATGTCTTCCTTTGGAGACCATCAACAGTAGTCCTTAATCACAAACACATATCACAAACAGTATCTTCTTCACTGGGTCTACATTTTCCCTGAAGAACTAAATGGGAAGAATATGGAGAAAAGGGTTATTTTGAATGACCTTAAGAGTTATGAGTACAGCTTTGCACCTAGTATGTTTTAGCATGAGTGAAAGTCAAAGAGAATATAAAACACTCAGTAATGAGGCACATCCTGAAAATTAGCAATATGCCTACCCAACAGAATATAAGGTGGGCTGGATGACAGTAGATGCTGTAGCTGCTACAACAGATGACTGGGAGCATGAACTGTTCTGAGGAGACATAACTCCACTCAGTAAATCACATCCTAACGGATGAAACTATGATTGCTACAGTTAAATCAAAGAGGAAAAACTGAATTTGTTTAATTGTGATTGGAATTTCACATCCTCTCTTCTGTCATGCTAAACTGCAATGAGCACCCTGACAGCATTCAATAAAATTGTTTACTTTAGATTTGTGGACATGCTGACAATAATCACAGTAATATATCAACCACTACATTTTTCTCTGGTAAGAGACATCAGAGGGACAGCTAGACATGTACCAGCAATATAAGACCATTTCTAGCAAAAAATATACTCTTCAAAATCATTTTAGTTCCTTCTCCTAACCCCCTTTTAACCCATTGTCTTTAAGGGACCAATCTTCCCAACTGTAATGTCACTACATCTAGGAGCTGGTGGCTACCAACAGGCAAAGCATAAATTTATGTGTGTTGCAGAGCTCTTCTTAAAGAGTATTTTATAAAAATGCATTCAGAAAATTATCTATAACACACCACTAAATTGTTCCCAAAGGCTGAATATGAACAAGACTATGAAACAGTGGGGCACCACACATGACCAAATGGCTAAAGCAGTAATCTGGGATGCAGGCAGTGATGTTTAGTCTTCCAAATTTGCCACAGACAGCTCTGCCATTTCTTACTTACAAGCCACATGCTATAGATTGTGTCAGTTCTACATGTGGGTGCTTACCTGAGCTCTACACTGTTGCCCAGAGGGGATCTCACCCATCCCTCACCCACTGTGCCACAGTATAGGCAGGATGGAGCCATTCCACTTCCAGAACTGCACTTTTTTACTTTAACTGCCCAGCCAAGGTGCTTTTTGTGGGAAAAAACACCTTCTCCTACTAGTACAAATGTCAGTACACAAATATATGTAAACCTCTGATAAATGTGATGCCTTGAAGTGGCTACCTGAAAACAGAGGCCAGACAAAATAAGGCAAAGTAGGTATTTATTTTTAAGGCCTTCAAAGGTACACCTTGGGAGTGTAAAGCCTCTGGGGGGCTCCACCCAAGATGGACGCTGGGTCACGGGTTCTTCACACTTCTGTAAGTTTGGTCCATTTGCATATCGGGGTTAATTCTCCAATTATAGTTTCAGTTAATGATGTAATTACCCCAAGTCTGCCCCTCCTCTCAAAGGCTTTTAGTTTACACATTTTGGGGCCTGGTGTCCTCGAAGAGCAAACTCACTGAGCTCCCACTAGTCTCAGCTGTAAGCTGTGGATTAACAGCTTCTCATGGTCTGCTCATTGTGCATGAGGTGAGCTCTGGCCTGGTGTTTTGGCTCTCCTCAAACAAGAAGCTGATGGCCATGAAAGGCTTTCAAACAGGATCCAAGGAGATGCAAAGGAATACAAGGTTGATGACTGAATGAGCAAATTAGGAAGCAGTTTGGCCCAAACTCAAGCTAGCTATGATTCACAAACTTACTTACAGAGATGTAATACATACTAATTAACCACAGGAAAAGACAGAGACCGAAGAAATATGAATTCTTTTTAGCAGGGAACAAATTTACACTGCCAAAGCTCAAATCAGAAAACTGCAGGCTGTTGACACAACCTGCCTTTCCATTTAGGATATATTTTAATTACCTAAGTATTCAAATGATGGTTAGATTGCTTAAGAAATTTCACAGCAGCAAAAACTGTGTCTGTGCTCTCAGCAAATAATCACTAAATGTGCTATCAGCTCCCTCCATTGCAAATTGGCTTATGCCACTGAATCAACTGATGTGTAGATTAGAGAGCATTTCAGGTTTCATGCCTTGTGAGTAAAAAACTACTATGCAATCAATTCCATTACACATTTAAAAAATATTACTTATGCCACCTAACTATTAATGCTAATCACACAGTATCAGGAGACAGGTTTTCTTCTAGCCCATCTGGAGTATTTGTTCATGCACTTAGGAAAATCTGAAATGCAAGATGAGCTTTACAGTTTTAAACACACTGCAGCAACTGAAATAGAACAACTGAATGATTTCACATGTCTTTAATTTTATCAGAGGACTCAGAAGAGTTCACATCAAATCAGTGGATTTGAGCAGTCCACACAGCATCCTGACATAAATCAAGGGAAAGGCTTTGGGATTAGCCAGTTCTGTGTGTGGTACTGATTAAAAACATAGCGAAATCCCCTTGAGGCATTTTTCCAGCTTGGAGACTCAGGATATTATTCTCTGGTCCACTGTTAATGTGGCCCTGCATGGTCATTAAATGGGGAAAACAATATATAAGTAATATATCATTTCCTACTTCAACATGTTATTACTGCACTCCATGATTTACCATATACATGGGAATTACCGTGTTCACAAAATAAATATATTTATAGAACTGTCATTCATGTCTTAATAGTCCATGTAATTTCATTTTCCTAAAAGGCTGCTTCTTTCTGTTGCCTTCCTCCTCCTGCCTACCCAAAATGAAAAACATACTAACAAGAGTTTGAAAGTGTAAATGAATGCTGTGGATTTCATTATAATAGATTAGAGTGTTTTAAATTACATCAGCCTCGTTCTCTGAAGAGAGAAAACAACTCTTCCGAGAAGCAGCCTGTAGCAAAGGGACCCGTTCCTCACATTCACCTGTAGATGGCATTCATCCCATTGCTGTATGTGGCTCTTATGAGGATCCTCTTTACGTTTGCAAGGACAGTCATGAACTCCCTCCTGCTGACTGGAACATCGGTGCCATGCATGGAGAAAGATTCTGGTTTCAGCACAATTTCTTCAGTGTGCTCTTCAGAAGGCTGCAGGTGAATTATCCCTTTTGGAGTGCTGATTTTCAAGTCACCTCCCTAGAGAGAGTCATGAAAGAGAGAGATCTAAATATGAAAAAAGTCATGAAAAAAGACCATTGGGGTACATGATTTATTGAATAATATATTTTAGAAGAATAACAAATATCAGGAATAGTAGTCACTTTTCATAAACCTGGAATGGGCTTGCCTGATAGAACTGAAAAGCAGTGGAAAAGAAAGTTTGGGTTATTCAGATAAAACCTAGTGTCATGGTGCATGGCTCTGCGGAGACAAAAGCAAATTCATAAAATGCTGAGGTGCAAAAGAACATATCTGCTGAAAGAATGTGAAAGTGTTACCTCAAATGACCAATTATTTTATTGCTTTATTCCTCCTGATGAACAAGAAGCATTATAGTTTTCTAAGACACTGCAATAATACCAGAGACTCCTCGAGATATTAAGCTTTTAGCTCTCTGAAGTGTATCCATTTTCTGACCCTGGAAATTAGCTGAAAGTATGTGCACCCTTCTGCTCTGTGTCCTCAACCACCAGACTTCACACCGAACATCTGAAGAAGCAGGCCACTTCATTTCTTTCTTTCTTTCTTTGGCTGAAAATACAATCACTTTACCTCTATGATGACATCAGATTGAACCATCAATTTAGCTGTTTCTTCCTCTTCTTCTTCTGTGACATCATAGGAGACTGTAAATTTCAGATGTCCTCCAGCAGCTGCTACCTGGGGAATACAAAGACAGAAAGAAAAAAAATTAAATAAAAGAAAATAGACTTTAAACACTTGGGGGCAGTTTTCTTGAGAATCAGTAGATTTCTAGTGTTGCAAAACCACATGCAGATCCCTGAGGATTACAGATGTACAGACCATTCCTTGCTTGCTCAACCATCTAGAAATCACACCTAGTCATCTTCTATACCTGTCAAAGGCTGCAAATTTCTTAAACCCACAGACTAACAGAGAAATTAGAAACAGATATGAAATCTGTGCAAATTTCCATTAGATACTTGCATTAGACTTTCAATGTACTTGTTCAGTCATATGGTCCTAATTTCAGCTGGCCTTTTATCAGTAGCCTTGGCAACCTATAGAAAATTCAGTAACTCCAGTTTCATTGACGGAGCCAACTACCAAAATAGAAAAAAAAAAGGGCTGTGATGTTTTTCTTAGAATGAACTGTAACCTAAAACAAAGTAAGAATTTTCCCTGATGGAGTCAAATACATTTACTTTAAAAGTATGTTTCAGCCCTTTTGCCCAGTTCGACCCAGCCTACAATGTCAGAAGTCAATGACCAGGCTCTTGTGTCATGGCAGTATATTTTTTCCATGCCCTTTTAGCCCCCAGAATCATGGCATTAACACAAGTTATTCCATTAAAAATGGAATGTAGTATGATGCAAATCAAAAGCTGCAGACTTGAATGACAGAGTTCAGCACAGAAACAGAGCCTTCCATAAATTGATTTGAAGCAGCATAAGTAAATCAAACACTGCAAGAACTATAGTTTGGGTTTTAAACGTGTCTGCCTCGTACTTCATTGCAATGTGAGCCTCCTCTCCGAGAACACTCAAATCACAGGGACTCTTCTGCCCTTCCAGTGCATACTGCTGAGCACAGAGCAAATTTGTGAGTCTTTTATGAACAGAATAATCTGGTTATTCTCAAAGATGTAATTGTTCACCATACTGGATGCTTTTGTACACAGTAACAGAAAGCAGTGGAAGTCAAAATCTTTATAATTTTATGATGAATCTCATTTAAGGGGTGAAAAAAACTTCCAGCATTTAAGGCCTGGAAATCAACTGATTTTGAATTAGCCATAAAGGCATATAAAAAACCCTGCATCTGAGGCAGTACAGGTTCAGTTAAAGCCAGAAAATTCCCTCCAATTCTTAACCTGAATCTTGGATCATAGAATTGCAGGATCATAGTATTATAGAATATCTCAAGTTGGAAGGCACTCATACTAAGTTGGTCACCCTCCTCTTGAACTTACTTTAATAGTCCAATGTCCTTGAGGTACCCAAAAGTACACACACTACTTGAGGTGAGGTTGCCCCAGTGCAGAGCAGAGCGGGACAATNCATAAAATGCTGAGGTGCAAAAGAACATATCTGCTGAAAGAATGTGAAAGTGTTACCTCAAATGACCAATTATTTTATTTCTTTATTCCTCCTGATGAACAAGAAGCATTATAGTTTTCTAAGACACTGCAATAATACCAGAGACTCCTCGAGATATTAAGCTTTTAGCTCTCTGAAGTGTATCCATTTTCTGACCCTGGAAATTAGCTGAAAGTATGTGCACCCTTCTGCTCTGTGTCCTCAACCACCAGACTTCACACCGAACATCTGAAGAAGCAGGCCACTTCATTTCTTTCTTTCTTTCTTTGGCTGAAAATACAATCACTTTACCTCTATGATGACATCAGATTGAACCATCAATTTAGCTGTTTCTTCCTCTTCTTCTTCTGTGACATCATAGGAGACTGTAAATTTCAGATGTCCTCCAGCAGCTGCTACCTGGGGAATACAAAGACAGAAAGAAAAAAATTAAATAAAAGAAAATAGACTTTAAACACTTGGGGGCAGTTTTCTTGAGCATCAGTAGATTTCTAGTGTTGCAAAACCACATGCAGATCCCTGAGGATTACAGATGTACAGACCATTCCTTGCTTGCTCAACCATCTAGAAATCACACCTAGTCATCTTCTATGCCTGTCGAAGGCTGCAAATTTCTTAAACCCACAGACTAACAGAGAAATTAGAAACAGATATGAAATCTGTGCAAATTTCCATTAGATACTTGCATTAGACTTTCAATGTACTTGTTCAGTCATATGGTCCTAATTTCAGCTGGCCTTTTATCAGTAGCCTTGGCAACCTATAGAAAATTCAGTAACTCCAGTTTCATTGACGGAGCCAACTACCAAAATAGAAAAAAAAAAGGGCTGTGATGTTTTTCTTAGAATGAACTGTAACCTAAAACACAGTAAGAATTTTCCCTGATGGAGTCAAATAAATTTACTTTAAAAGTATGTTTCAGCCCTTTTGCTCAGTTTGACCCAGCCTACAATGTCAGAAGTCAATGACCAGGCTCTTGTGTCATGGCAGTATATTTTTTCCATGCCCTTTTAGCCCCCAGAATCATGGCATTAACACAAGTTATTCCATTAAAAATGGAATGTAGTATGATGCAAATCAAAAGCTGCAGACTTGAATGACAGAGTTCAGCACAGAAACAGAGCCTTCCGTAAATTGATTGGAAGCAGCATAAGTAAATCAAACACTGCAAGAACTATAGTTTGGGTTTTAAACGTGTCTGCCTCGTACTTCATTGCAATGTGAGCCTCCTCTCCGAGAACACTCAAATCACAGGGACTCTTCTGCCCTTCCAGTGCATACTGCTGAGCACAGAGTAAATTTGTGAGTCTTTTATGAACAGAATAATCTGGTTATTCTCAAAGATGTAATTGTTCACCATACTGGATGCTTTTGTACACAGTAACAGAAAGCAGTGGAAGTCAAAATCTTTATAATTTTATGATGAATCTCATTTAAGGGGTGAAAAAAACTTCCAGCATTTAAGGCCTGGAAATCAACTGATTTTGAATTAGCCATAAAGGCATATAAAAAACCCTGCATCTGAGGCAGTACAGGTTCAGTTAAAGCCAGAAAATTCCCTCCAATTCTTAACCTGAATCTTGGATCATAGAATTGCAGGATCATAGTATTATAGAATATCTCAAGTTGGAAGGCACTCATACTAAGTTGGTCACCCTCCTCTTGAACTTACTTTAATAGTCCAATGTCCTTGAGGTGCCCAAAAGTACACACACTACTTGAGGTGAGGTTGCCCCAGTGCAGAGCAGAGCGGGACAATCCCCTCCCTTGCCCAGCTGGCGATGCTGTGCCTGGTGTCCCCCAGGACACACATGTCCCTTTTGGCTGCCAGGGCACTGCTGACTCATTTTCAACTTGCCATCAACCCAAACCACCTGATCTCTTTCCACAGTGCTGTTCTCCAGCCTCTTACCTCACAATTTGTGTGTACAAGTAGGATGACCTGATCCCAGGGACAGAATCCAGCACTTGCTTTTGTTAGATTTTGCTGGTGATGGCCCAGCTCTCTAGCCTGTCCAGGTTTCTCTGTAGGGCCTCTCTACCCTCGATGAAGTCTGCAGCTCCTCCTAGTTTAGTGTCACTGGCAAAGAGCAGCACCACATGTTTATCTACATAGTGTCCAAACCTGCTGGGACCAATGCAACTGCTTGACCATAACAACATGAAAAGACTTTTTCCCTTAGATACAGCTGTTACAGCTGTTACGGCCTGTGGTCAAGTCTAAGCACTGGTTTGTAACTGCAAGAGGAATGTAGAAAATTTAGATATCTGAAATGCTGCAAGAAGTACCCAGAATTGCTTTCAGCTGTAGAGAAACATTTTAGAAGAGTAACTTTTGCAGAATTTTATCATTTCTATTTCAAGTTCAGACTAATGCCAAAGATGCAAGAAAGTTAAAATAATGGGAAAACAAAGATTAGACAGTTTCAGGCAACCCATAAAAATTATGTACCAAGACAGGTTTTACTTTCTCCCAGCTACATAACCTTTACCTTACTATATAAAAAATCCAACATGGGAACTGACAGGTCACAAAGCAGGAAAAAAAAAAGGAGGAAAATAAAAAGAAAAAAATCCAGAAGGAAAGGTAGCTAGAATGGATTAGGGATTCCTAAAATACAACCAACAGGAAACACAAGAGGAAAGGGGTGGGTTGCCTAGTCCAAAAAAGAGAACGCTCAGAAGGAACAGAAAAATAATTTACCAAAACATAGGAGTCTGGAAAAATGAAATGGCCATTTTTATTTACCTGTGGCAACTGCAGGGAAGGCATGAAGAAGATTCAGCCTGATTATTAAGAAAGCTGATTGTAAGGATGGTCAAAACAGTATTAAACTACTTGAAAATGCTATTGAAGTAGTTCATTAATTAGCAGCAGTTCAACATGTCAGAGATACTCTGGATATGATGTCTAAGAGTTGGAATATGACTAAGAAGTCTCTTGAGGTCTCTGCTAGCTACAGCAGTCTGAGTTTCACTGCTGCAACAGGCAAGATTTGCATATCATGAACAGGATCACACACTGAAGACAAGGTCCCCAAATGGCACTTATCATAGAGAATACCTCACAGTTCAGATTAGGTATTTAGCTTGTATGCTGTGTAATACCAATATAGAATGGATAAGAAAAACCCTCAAACTTACAAAAACCAAAAAGTACTACTTCCCTCTGCCATTGTTCGCAACGCTAATTTCCTTCCTCTGCATATTTGAAGTACAAGTTCACTCACAGGCAAAGGAATTCAGAGGTCAATCCATGTGCTGCATGTCATCTCGAGCAAAAGGTAGTTTTCACTGAATTTTAAGTCTAAGGGCAATACAGAAACTGGGCACCTGTAAGATCCCTCTATTTTCATGTTTTTCTCTGTATCACCCAAAAATTCAGAGTTCTGCCTCAGGGATTGTCATCTGAAGCCATCAACACCAAAAAGAACAGGGCATAAAAATTTGCCTTGTTGGTGACAAAGGCATGTATTGTTGAGACAAGAATAGCTGTCTAAACATGTCAAGGAAGTTCCACAGAATTTCCATTGTCTCTCCCACCTGTTTTTAGATTAATATATCAAATATTTCTTCCCAGCTTCAGAGGCAGAATCTACGTGTTCAAAAAAAGTTGCAGACTCCCCAAGAAATAACAAGCACAGCAGAGAGAAATCACAGCTATCTTAGTTCTAATCCAAGAAGTTTCTGGCAGATAGTTTTTGGGGCTTTTTTCAATTGTTCACAGTAAACTGTACTCTACTATGATGTTACATGCTCTTAAGGATAAAACCAGAGAGCAGACAAGACTTTTTTATGACACCCTGACAGAGGGTCAACCAAACAGAAGCAGAAAAGATGTTTCCTTCCAAATGCCCATGCTCGAGAGCAAGAGAGCTGGAGGGTAGGAGGAAGCACCCAGTATTACCCTGTGTAAAGCATGCTTTGATGTTATATGCTTGTCCCACTAAAATTACTTTTATGCCAAGACAAGTGATAGCAAACCACAAATATAGCACTGAAAACAAACAGCATTTCTACAAATATTAGCAAGGCTAGAGATGAGGAAAGCTTGCATCTGTTTGCATGGAAATCAAATTCTACAAGTCTTTCTCTTCCTGCACTTAAGTGAATCTGCTGCCAATGCTTTCCCAAGGCAAGCTGTCAGGATCCCTCCTGCTAATGTCCTTGGAGAATACCTCCTCCTTATACAGATTTACATTCCATCTTATTCTTGAATTACTGCATGAAGATTCACACTCTCCCTCTCCAATGCCTCTTGTAACTCTGCCTGTAAAGGTTTAGCACTTAGTCCACTGCACTGGGGGCTGCCTCATTTCTTCTGAACATCTGCCAAATGTAACTTCAGAAGATTAGGAGCTATCTCCATTAAACAGGGTGTTGATTATAATACCTTATCTCATTAAGCAGTAAAATGCTCTTCTGTCAGTTAAGAAGAGACTCAGTTTGTGATTAAAGCACCTAAATATAAACTGGGGTATCTGATACGGCACTACGTGGTTACACGTAGGCAACAGAAAGAAGTCCTCTGTAAAGTCAAAGGAAAGTGGCTGGACGGTGACCTCACCAAAGGACGACCTTCAAATCATTCCACTTTGTATTTATATTTAAGAAGTAATTTGGAAGACAGAAAATTTCACAAATGAATAAATAATTATGCACTAGGTGTATTATTGAAATAAAACAAATACACCTTGCTAAGATGTTTGGTAGTAAAATCTATACAACAATGGATTTAACTCAGAAGGACTTGGATGTCAGGCCTAATCCAAGAGAACACAACACCTTCAAAACCAAAACTATATCACTGCATTAAACTAGATTTAGACTAATACTCATACACCACCAGACTTTCAAAATAAGTGAAATAAAAGGCATCATAGAATCATAAGACTCATTTGTGTTGGAAAAGAACTCTAAGATAGTCAAGTTCAACCGTTAATCCAACACTGCCAAGTCCACCAGTAAACCCCATCCTTAAGCATCAACAAATATCAACAATTCGAACTATCATTTGCCTCTTCACTCTTAGTGGTTGTAGCAGAAATATAGTCACTGACATACTGTATTAGAGAAACAAGCATTACAAAGAGTGTTAATATTTTTATTAGACCAATATGGCTACAATACATCTATAGAAAGGTAAAAGAATTTGGAAAAACAATAATCCTGCTTGCTATTGTATAATTATATAGATAGTCATACAATTAGAACTATACCAAATGAAAAAATCCTACCAGAAAAATTTTTAAAAAGGGGGAAAAAAGCACAAAGGCTACAAATATGAATGGGCAGAACATTTCTGTGAAGAATAACACACATACTTCTGAATATAAAACCAAAGAGTCCCACAGCAAGTTGCTAATAATAACTTAAGGTTCCAAGAGATTATAATGTTTTCTTATTCTGAAAGGCATCCACAAAACAAACAAACCTCCCATTTGTTTCCTGATACACCTGTGAATGTTTTTTGCTTGCTGCCATGATCATGAGAAAGTACACAGATATTCACTCAGTCTTCCAGTGGCTCTGTCCTATTCACAGAATCACAGAATCACCAGCCTGGAAGAGACCTTCACGATCACCGAGTCCAACCCATGCCCTAAAACCACCTCAACTAAACCATGGCACTGAGTGCCATATCCAATCTTTTTTTAAACACATCCAGGGGTGATGACTCCACCACCTCCCTGGGCAGACGATTCCAGTACTTTATCACTCCTTCAGTAAAAAACTTTTTCCTAACATCCAACCTAAATTTCCCTTGGCGCAGCTCTTATTCTGTCAGTTGTTGCCTGGAAAAAGAGACCAAACCCCACCTCACTACAACCACCTTTCAGGAAGTTGTAGAGAGTGATAAGGTCACCTCTGAGTCTCCTTTTCTCTAGGCTAAACAACCCCAGTTCCCTCAGACGTTCCTCGCAGGGCTTGTGTTCCAAGCCCCTCACCAGCCTTGTTGCCCTCCTCTGGATGCGCTCAAGCATCTCCACGTCCTTCCTGAACTGAGGGGCCCAGAACTGGACACAGCACTCAAGGTGAGGCCTCACCAGTGCCGAGTATAGGGGAAGAATGACTTCCCTGGTCCTGTTGGCCACACTATTGCTGATACAGGCCAGGATGCCATTGGCCTTCTTGGCCACATAGGCACACTCTGGCTCATGTTCAGTCAGA
Organism: Ifrita kowaldi; assembly: GCA_013398055.1. Lineage (NCBI taxonomy): Eukaryota > Metazoa > Chordata > Aves > Passeriformes > Cinclosomatidae > Ifrita > Ifrita kowaldi. The sequence continues at coordinate 468,496 of VZRS01011584.1, read as the reverse complement.
TGTCAACCAGTACCCCCAGGGCTCTTTCTGCCTGGGCACTGTCCAGTAGCCCTGTCCCCAGCCTATAGCATTGCAGGGGGTTATTGTGGCCAAAATGCAGGACTTGGCACTTGGACTCGTTAAACTTCATCTTATTGGATGGACTCTGCTCATCTATCCAACCATTTCTCTGCAGAGCCCTCCTACCTTCCAACAGATCGACACACGCTCCCAGCTTAGTGCCGTCCGCAAATTTACTAATGGTAGACTCAATACCCTCATCCATGTCATCAATGAAAATATTAAACAGAAGTGGCCCCAGCACAGACCCCTGGGGGACACCACTGGTGACTGGCCGCCAGCTGGATGCAGCACCATTCACCAGCACTCTCTGGGCCCAGCCATCCAGCCAGTTCCTAACCCAGCAAAGAGTGCATCTGTCCAAGTCATTCCTATGGCACTATCTACCACCAGGTATTATGCTTGAAGGTAATGGAATCATAACAGATACAGTTTAACATTGCCTGCTAGCCTTTGTGAATTTCCATGAAATAGAACTGCAATAAAAGGTTGAAGTAGATTTGGACTCTTTCACCTTCACAAACTCTCTAGGTACACATTTATTTTATGACACAGATTTCAGCAAATGTAGAGATATCTGCCACTAGAACATCAGCACTAACCATGCAAAGGAAATCCTTTAAATGAAATAAGATTTTTTCCCAGTTTATTCATGGTGACAAAGTTAGTCCAGAATTCATTGGCACCTAAGCAGCTGTGATATGGTTTGACAAGTCACTGAACAATCTACCACCTTAACTGATGGCTAAGTGCACATGTGTTCTTCTAGCAGCCCACTTGGTGTAGAAGGGAATGGACCAAGGGCTGCTTTTTCTAATTTAATTTGCTTGTGTTGAAGGAACTATTTCACTGTTAATTCATCTCTCATCTGGATTATTATCTTCTTTAAGAAAAAGTACCAGCTGTAAATTTATGATATTTAATTGGATTTTGCTGATCCAGTCTTTGTGCTAGTCAAAGAGTGAGGGAAGGCAGGGACTAGAAAAGAACTCCGATAGAACCATCACCAAGAAGATGTCAAACCTTTCTTCATTTAGTAATAGCTCTCAGTAAAGATTGCATGTGTTAGTTCTACTTCAGATCCAATTAGAGATTAAATAGACTCTCCTCTCTTAGACAGATTGAATTTAGATAGGATATAAAAGCTCTTCTGAGGCATTAGAGCAATATTCCAGATAAAGCAGGGAGCAGAATAATCATGTTTTATTTGAATGACAGTATAGTTCTGGCTAGCTTTAAAAAACAACTCGGAGTTTTCTTTATAGGGAAGTTAAACTTTTCCCCTGAGAGAATGGACTCTTTCCTGGAGCTCCATGCCATCTAGAGTTCCCCCAGCTCTACGCCAGCTAGTTCACAATCCTAGTTTCCCTGCTGAAGTACACTCCAAATTCTTCTGTATAATTTGATGCTACATTCTACTTAATTTCACTTTTTCAAAATACTGCTTCCAGAGAAGTAGACCAAGTGAGGGAGTAAGTTTACATAAAGTAGCCTACTTGTCAATGGTTGGTTTAACTGCTTTCCATGAGCATTTGTCTACAATATTGAACCATTCAAGGGGAAAACTGAGAATTTCAAACCATTCACCGTCATCTTCAGTTTCTTCAAACAGACCACTCTGACAGCCAAGAAGATTTCCAAGTCATTCTTTCCTGGAATTCTTATGCAGAATGTTATGATAGAGGCTCTTTAATTTTTAGTATTTCCTCTGCTAGTCCTACATTAAGGCAGCACTGAGTAAAAGAAAAAAGGAGTTTTATTCAATGTGGGCATTTATTTGATCACACAATGTTCTGTGATGTCTGATCTATATGTTAAGAAATCAAAGAGCAAAAGTTAAAGCATGGCATTGCTTTATATCTTATATATACATCTATTTGCTCTACCTTGAATGATGTTTATGTAACTAAAAAAAACCTAAAAAAAATTCTTAAACCTCATTGTATGAGATGGGGTTTTGCTGTACATTGGAAAATGGAACGACATATTTACAATAAATCTCAGTATCTAAAATTTTCTGGGCAATGGAACCAACCATCAAATCTGTGGGTTTACATTTTTTCCCCTAAGTGAATGTTTTTTGCTTAAGAGATTAATAAAACCTGTCCAAAGAGTAAGCACAACCCATAAGGAGCAATGAAAACTCTGCTAAATTGTATTTCTTACATACCACGACCATGTCTCTTCCTTATTTTATGCGCAATACCTGAGCAACTGGGACCCTTCCAGAACACATATGAGTCTTAACTAAGCAAAGTCTTTCACAGCATCTGATCACTTGGCCATAGAAAGAATACTCTGCACCTATCAGAGAAATACTGTGTGTTCAGATTCAAACACCATGGAAACATGAGTGAAGAAAGAACACCAACAGGGGAAGATATTAAAATCCAGCGAGTACCTCCTCAATAATCCCTTGAAAATATCCCTTGCTTTTGCTAGAATATCAGTAGATCAAGTGTAATCAGACAACCTTTTTAATTTTTGGTCCTGGTGCCTTTTCCTTCTTGCTCCAGAAGTGGAAGGCATAATTTTGGCATAGTGGTTGATAATGTCTGCCATCCTGAACATGACAATCTGATGCCTATTTCCAGGCCCTTCAAATTTAAAATAGTTTGTCACAAACAATTTAGACCAATTAAAATATTGCACAATTCCTTTAATTCACTGTATCTGCTAAGAAACATTTAAATGGAAAATATTGTAAAAGAATCAATAAGAAGCTTCTTATATTTTTCAAAATTTTATCTGTAAACTCAGCCCAGTCTGTTATTGAGATACTTTATTAAAGTTATCACTTCACAACCCTAGTTCGCTTCCTCCTTGGATGAACTAGGCTGTATTATTTGGATGTCTAAATAAAATACAACTATTCATTGTGTTTAATATATAATGCTGAAACATCCAATTATATCATGGAACTCTAAAATGAAAAACAGAATAAATCTCAGTTCCTAAGGAAGATGGGAACTGAATAACATCAGTTCTCCTGTGAGCCCTCTGCTGCCACTCCTACTTACACTGAGTAGTTGCTCCTTCTGAACTTAGAACTGAAAAAATTAATGTAATCAGTGACTGATTGAAAAATTTGCATAGTAAGATTATATGCTGTTTCCTGGAATGTATCTATGAATGTTGATATTTACTCTACAAATTCTCAAATCTCTACCATAATTCCCAGCTGTCATTTCCTCTCACTGGAGAAGAGAAACAGAACTCTCTGGTCAACCAGTCCTGAAGTCTAAAATCGACTTTTCTAATGATAAGCTGTTACAAAATTTAAAATATCTGATTACTTTTTTACAGTTAGTTAACCACAGCAACCAAAGCACACAACCCTAGTATGGTTAGTCACTTTCTTCTTCTTTGCTTTCCATATGATCTTGACTGTGCCTTCCCAACCACTGTTCCCCAAGCTGCTGTAATTAGATCAAGGATCCAAAAACACAATGCAGGGGCATATTCTTCCAGTAGCGATGTGATAACCTAATTCATGTACAAATATTGCCCATGTCTATTACTGTGGTGGCAGGTAAATATCAGGCTTTGGAAGTTTACCAATCAGGCAAAAATGTACCAGAAGCTGTGGCACTGTAGCATAGTATGTCAAGCACGCAACATAGAAGGATATTTAAAGAAATTAACCTTGTATGTCCTCACAGTTGCAGACATTTTTCCCTGACTGAATACAGTTAAGCTGAAGCAAAAGTAAAAAAACCAAACCAAACAAACCAGCTAATACAAACTCAACAGCTGCTGCAACAGCTGCTCTGATCGCTATAAGCACCAATTTAGCAGGCCAGAGTGGCTAAATGGTGTAAGTCTGGGTAAAAATACCACTTTTTATTGAACTCTGAAGATGTTTCAGACTACTAGTGATATTGTAATCAAATTCACTATTTGAGCATCAATTCTGAGACATGTTTCTAAGTAAAATATCCTCTTCAAATGTTTCTAAATAAAAACTGCTTACTGCTGGTCTTGTAGCTGTCAACAACCTCATAATTGAAAGTTATTCTTAATTTTACTGATTAAATGTTAGTCTCCCAATTCCATGGTCTGTGGTTCCAAAGGGGCAAACCATAATTACAGTAGTCATATCAATAAATGCCTTCCTGTAATATTAGAAGGAATGACTAATTAGAATATTTGTGCCAAAGTCCAGTTCCATTAAAACACAAGAACCTACCGTTCCCCCCTCTGACCGTACTCCTTCATGAATATTTTAACAAGAAAAAGAATTTGCATAATTTTGCAAAAGTAAAAGCTCATATTTCTATGGCAACAAAATCCCAGCATGCAAGGATTATTAAAAACAAAAATGCAGGACTATAAAACAAGAACAATTGTTCAGGTCCAAATTAAAAGCCGTTCTTCTTAAAAATATTTTCCTCAGCTTTGCAACAGCATTTAGGGCTATTCAATATTTGCATGTGATATTGCTGAGGACATCTCATTGTGTGATAATCTTGAAATAAAAATCCATGGATGCCTCCTAAAGCATTTACTTGCTACTGAAAAAGCTTAAACAGTGCATGTAGCAGCAAGAAATAGTTAAATTCAATGTCTTTGTTACAATCACAGAACCATTAAGGTTGAAAAAGAACTTGAAGATAATTGAGTGAAACCATTAACCCAGCCCACCTTTTTCACCACTAAAATATATCCCCAAGTGCCATCAAGTGGTACAACCAACTGTTGTTAGTATAGTTCACCAAGTTAGACTGTGAGTATTCTTAATTTCAGGCTTTATTCTGTTTCCATGTTTGTAAAGCACCAAGCAAAACAGCCCAAGAATGTTATTTCTAAACTCTGTCACAACAGAAAATGGAAAAAACACCCCTTCACTTCTAGCCAGCCAAATGTTATTTCCCTATCTCCTTCTACTTAACTGGTTTACAACATTACTATTGACAATACTGTACCACAATGATGGCTGCACTAGTAATTCAAAGCAAAGTATGACATAAGAAACACTCTGGGATCCTTCAGGTGACTGAAATATATCATAACGTTTCAAGTATGAAGGAGTTGTGTAACTGGAGTATCTGTTGGGCAAAATTATTCTGACAGGAAGGATATACTGCTTTTAATAACTGCCAGTGTTTCTAAGTGGGAGATTTTGAATGAAATATAATGTAAAGAAATCAATATTCTGAAGAAAATTCCTTCTTTTCTAAGAAAAATGCAAGGATTTGCAAAGCCCAAATATCTGCTCTTCAGAGGTTGCTTGTCATTTGATATAATAAATGCAACAATAATATATTCTTATTTAGTATTTTGCTGCCTATCACGGAGACCTCTAAGGATCACATATCAGAACAAAAGCAGTAAGAATAAACATTTGAGTATTAAAAAAAGATACAGATGTGTATAAACTTGTCTCTGTGTACTACAATTCACCAACACTAATCACAGAAAAAAACCCCAACAAGTCCTTGCATTTTGCTTTCATTTTTCAGGTAAAGGGGAAAACAAAACAGTGAATCAGAACCCTGTGATTTTTTTGTCTATTTTTAGTCAGTAAAAACCATATTTTGAATTACTTTGCCCCTGGAGCCAATGCTTTCTCATGATTAAATTCATGGCCACTTTCCTGGCTTGCTAGTTTTGCAGCCTTTCTTCTGCTAAACTTATTCATGACAAACTAACATAGTTTTGAAAAATACCTATTTTTTTAGAGAAAGAAACTTGTGTTTGATGTTAACTGAAATGCATGCTAGTTAACAGTAACTGAATGTATGTATGTATCACACAAAACCTGAATTTTATTACTGTTTTACTCAAGGAACAAAGATATTTCAGAACAGTACAGACAGCACTTAATTAACAAATATGCTTTAAGACAGATTTCTTTTTTAAAAACAGTGAAGATAAAAAACTATCATGCCATTCTTTATTGTACCCATGAAAGCAATTCTGCACTTGTTATCACCATCATGGTAATCTACAGATGATTATTACTTGAGGCAATGTGCTCATATACAGGAACACTACTCGTGCGCAGACACATGCACACACAATGTATCATATGCACACTGTGAAAATAAAACTTGATATGCACGCATCTCTGAAAACTACAAAACTGTGCTGCTGTTTTAAAGGGTAAGAAAAAAACCATGCTTGTTTCAAATAATCTTAAAGAAAAGGTACTTTCTGAAAATCTTTTCAGGTAACTTTTTTTTTTGTCAAGTTCAAAGTCTTTATCTTTCTTAGATATGATTTTCTATGAAAAACCCGTACATTTCTTCTTAGGAGGCTGAAGGAAGGATGAGCAATCAAGCTAATGAGATTGGAGAGCAAAGGAAAGACAGAAGACATGTGAACTGATGCCCAAGACTGAGAAAGCAGAAATGGCATAGCTTTATAAGTCCTCCTCCTTTCAACTTCAATTTGCCTTAATGGGAGGTGACAAAAAACTCCTCTAGCTATTGCAAGTATAATGCAGCTCTATGAACTTGGTGATTTCTGCAATCATGTGTGCTATTTTTAACATTACTTTATCATTCTTCCCCCTTAAATGAGAAATATTACAAAACTGTATTCTCCATATATTACCCTGATGAGAAAAAATACATTATTCTACAGCAGACTATATAGGTTTCCACTTCTTATTATTTGTTCCTACAGGTACGGTGCCTTCCATTTGCAGACTTGAAGCAGTATCTTTTCTACCAATTATTAGTTTATATACTGTATCTTTTATGGGAGAAAAAAAAAAGGACCCTTATATTCATGAGTTACCTCTGCTTTAAAGGCAGAATGATGGAGAAAATTTTCTTTGGATGAATTAATAACTGTCAAAAAAAGAGGGCAACTCTACTGCCCAAGGGTTACATGTGCTGAAAGAATCAACATCAATCTTACACTGGCATAAGCTCTACGACTGTCATATACAGAGTCCCATTTGAAGGATTCCTCATCAAAACCCATTGCACTTCCATGAGGTATGTTAACATAAAGAGTGTGATTAATATAACATGAATTTGAATTCACACAGGTACGGGAAAGTTCTGCTGAGATTAAATGTTCTCAGGCCTGCTGACTTCAGATACTTAATCATGTAGGTATTCTGCAATTCTTTTTCTTACAGAAAGTGCTACGTGGATATAAGTGAAAGTCACATATTTCAAAGAAAGCCTCCTATTCCTTTCACAAATTCACCTTTCGAAATGTCAGAAATTCCTTTACCTTTGGCTATAGAATATAGTGCACAACAAATTGAGCGTGAAAACCATGTGATAGTATTGTCCTATATACACTTTATTTTAATGTTCTGAAAATATCAGAGGCACCTAAAAAGTAATACAACACTCACAAGCTTGGGGAATAAATACATTAAGTCAAGCTATAAAATGATATCCAATGTGATCATAATGAAGGCACATGATGAACATAGAGTAAGTATCCACACATAGCAATAAAATAAAATAATGTGAAAAAACCTTATTTCTACTGAAAAATTATCTTCTTCACATCCATGTTAGTCACCTAACTCATCTATCTGCATCTTTTGTACCCTTCCAGAAGATATACTTGACCTTACTAGCCAAAAGAGATCCTGTCTTTTTTTGTTGCTTTCTCTACAAATGCTGACACTTTTCAATTTAATAGAGATTTTTAAAAAATAAATTCCTTACCTTACAGTACATGGGCACTGTGTATGGTATATCTGGTTGCTATTACAGGAGTGGATATTACTCACCTTTGATGATTGGCAGTGCCTTTTTCTTAAAAATATTTATTTCAAACTTCACTCTTTCTGCGTATGAAAGAAGGAAGGATAGATCCATCATCTTTCAGACAATTCCCTGAACCAAATTCAGCTCTGATTTTCAGGACTGAAAAATTATTAGGATGCAGAAAAGGCCATTGGCATAATTACAAGAAAAAGAAATCTACACAGAAATCATCAAAGAGCAACCAAGTTAAAGAGAGAGAACACTTGATGTTTCAACAAATCACTAATTGAAAACCAAAAGTTTAGTGATAGACTGCGGTCTTTTTCTTGACTCTACCTAAAAGATCGAGTCCAACCATAGCCAGTACCATACCTTCCCTTCACAGAGCCTTTCAGATATCTTGAAACATCTCCTTCAATCCTTATTAATTTTAGTTATATACATTTGTCATTAAATAAACTCAGTTCTCCATGTTTTTCTTTAAGTCTTACCCTCTTTTGAGCTACCTCCAGTTGGCAATAGAGCCCTGGACACATCAATATCCTTCTACGAGGGCCAAAGAGCCTTTATAAAGTTGGAATTGCAACAGTGTCTTTTGTAGAGAGAAAAGTTTAGATGTAGAACACTGAAAAAGACCAACAGTTTCACCTTGAGAGAAGAAGAAATCTGTGTTTATGTGTGTGCAGACAAATGTAGGTGTTTTTATGCATATAGCAAGGACACTGTATTTGAGATAGCCTACATGGAGAAGATACACAAACCCTCATAGCAGGTGCTTCAGAATCTCTCTGGAAATATCCCACTTGATTGCAGTAAAAATTCTCATACATCAATTTTCTAAATAAAAAAGCACTCCCTACTCTAATGTCAGGACAAACGTATTTTGAAAAGTAAAGTGAAACAGCTATAAAACTCAAATAATGAAATATTATTTACAAAAAGCACTAAAAATAAGTTTAAGCTGGGTATCTATTTCTCTCAACATAAATTCAGTTTCTAGCAACTGATTTATTCATGTTTCCTCATTTGTATCCTTGGAGAATGGAGAACGACATTATCTATGTGCATCGAAGCCCAGAATAAGAATGATAAAATCTTTCTGAGTTTTGGTGTTGCAAGTAATTGTTTGAAAAATAATTGTAATTTCACAACCTTAAACAGTAAAATCTCAGTATAGAATCCCATCACGTGCTTTAGGATGTTTAAACATTATTAACAGCATATGCATCTTGAATCTCCTAGAATCTAGGATTTTTTAATTATTCATTATTACTCACTCGGTTCCAACAGCTTTTCAAAAGTTATTCTGAATTTCAACAAAGACGTTGGACAACCTCAACTTAATTTTATATTTTATCCAGGATACCAGCTTTTGGCTTCCCTTGAATGTCTTTTGAATGCTTAGTGTAACAAAAAGCTATAAAACTCAGAAAGAATCAAACCTTGCATGTAGTTCATATATAATACATAAATACAACGTCTTCTGAGTGTGATTAATGTGATTTATATACATGCACAAATTTCCTTTAATTGAATGTGTTCCTTCCTTCCCTGTTTCTGTTGGCAATGTATATTTTCTCCCCATTTCTAATGTAAGCCAGGCTCCTAGGTCCTAATAAACCAAGTTTTGACTAACAATGTAAATTTTTTGCTTCCATCTTGAACTCTTCAATATTTAGCAGGGTTTCATGCTGCCTTAGATTTCATGCAAATGGTGTATTATGAAGCAACAATTAACTTTATAGCTCTAAAATAAAATGTGAATAAAAAAGCTATCACTTCAGAATAGCATTAAGAGAAAAAAAATTATTAAAAATGTTGACCTTAACTTGGTGTTGGTTAAAATATGTATTAAATGAAGACTTTGGCCCACACAAAGTTATACAAGTTTCCAGACACAGTACGAACACATCATAAACTCCTTTAAAAATGCTAATCTAGATTTAAATAATTCTCATGTATCAAGTTAATCATGCACAATCAGGGAGTGGGGTTTTTTTTGCCATAGCATCTCTCTACAGGTTGCAAGTCATTGTTTAGACTCAGCAGTGTATTCAAGAGCCTATGCACTTTACTTGGTCATGTGACAAATTAGCCTCCCCACAGCTGCAAAATTTCTTACATCTACTGTTGTTTGAAATTTAGAATGGACAAAGATTCGATCTAACACTATCCTTCAGTCCTCCACTGTCATGATCTCCTCCATTAATGTACGAATTCTGTTTCTTCATCTGTGTCTTCCCATCCTCCCCGTAGCCATACTGGCCCATTTGTTAGTGTTTCACAATATCTTGCATTAACTACCAATTACAGTTTAATAATTTAAGTAAATCACCTTTTATTTAAGCCTGCATATTTTCTAATCCGTTCAGCATTTTGTTCTCTTGCCTTGACCGTAACTATTGTCTAGCACAGGAAATGAGTGCAAATTGCAGTACACTGGGTTGGTGGGCAGGACAGCATTGATGTGTGCTTGCATTCTTACACTAATCCATATGCACGTGGCATTGGCCGCAGCTGGAGATGCACAGACCTTTCCTCAGACTAACAGCAGCTGCTCTCGCTTTCTCAGAGATGTTTCAGAACTGATCTCCTGCTGATAGAAACTGCTGTAGATCCATGAACTTAATTGATTTCTGAAAATTTCTGCTAACAGGGAATCTGTCTTTTCCTGCTGAACCAAGTGCCAACTAAGGTGTTGATATCTCACTTCTGAAGAGCTAAAGATAGTCCTACCAATCTCTGGGGAGTGAACGAATGTCCAAGGTCATTCAGCAAGAATTACCATTATTTAGCACTTGAAACAATGTCTCTTTTCACTGCTTTTCACAGAGAATGTGTACAGTGCTGTATCCACTTAAGTCTATTGCACATTTCATAGTCAATATCTTTTATTAGTCAATTTCTGAATGTCAAGCAGAAAGCAGGTAACTAAGGTCCGCACCAAGACATTTAAACTTCTTATATTAGGTAGAAGAAAGAATGGAGTGTGAAAAAGCAGGGAACAAATTGCTACATATTAAGCCTGCACAAATCCCTACATGCAGGCCATCAGGTTGGTGTTTTTTTTAAATGTAAGTGTGCTGTGCTTGGGAAACCAACTTAGAAAAAAACATACAGCCCCTGTGTGGCATAAGTAACACACAAACTGTGTACTCACACATCAGCCTGTCCCATTTTCTCTATCACCTTCATGGCCTGGTGAGTAAACTTTGTGCACAAAACCCTGAGCACCTTCTTGTACACCATTAAACAAATCATTAATAGAAAAATATATATTTTTATGCATATTTAGGAAGATTGTAAAACTTCAGAGTCCTGTGCAATGTGCGTGGAATTCCAGTGCATTGTCAACATGATTTAAAATATTTTAGCTTATGTTAAGAATTGGGGTTTTTTCAAATGCTTTTTCATAGTGAAGTGTAGCTTCAGGTGCACAGCCTTCTGTACAAATAACAGTGCTCAGAAAGACATATCAGGGCCTGTCATTTGTAATATGTAGAAGTTTTATTTTGAAATATTCAGATGTGAGCAGGGCAGGTCTTAGTACATCTTTCAAGAACTGGTGCAATTGTAAATGGTAAAAGTACTTTTTTTTCTTTATTTCTCACTTTATTAGTTGCCAATTAAATTAAATTCCCCCAAGATGAGTCTGTTTTGCCAATGACAGTAATTGGTAAGCAATCTCCCTGTCTTAGCCTCTATCCATGAGCTTTCTTACCCTATTTTCTCCCCCCGTCCTGCTGAGAAGGAGGGAGAGAGCATCTCAGTGGGAGTTTGGCCCTTAACCACAGTTTACCCACCAGACTACCTCATCTTCATTCTGGAACGGTTGATTTGAGATTATTATGTACAGTGTGCAAACATCAAGATATGCCTACCAGAAATAGAAGAAAATATCTCAATGATATTTTTAGTTACAGCTTGTGGAAAACACTCAGTCTTTTTATAAATACCTGAAGGCAAGCAACACAATCCATTTAAACTCTAAAATATCTAAAGTCTCACTGAAGTCAATGCAGGGAGCTGTTTTTCAATAATCTGAATTGAAGCTATGGTGTCTACAGTTGCCTAGCACTTCACAGACGTACCACAAAAAATATGATTAGAAAAGGTCAAAATATAATACAGCTTTACAAAGCCTTTAACTTGCAGCTAATTCAATTTTTTAAAATAGTTCATCCATGTTAACACATTGCTTTACATCTAACAAGTTACATTAAGATCAGTTTATTTATATACTAGCTGAATTGATTTAAATGAACAGTTAATGGATGGTTCTGCAACTGAAAGAACTCCTAACTTGTAGTGTGTCAGCCACACAGCCACAAGTCTTAAAGGAAAAACCAGACTTCCCCTAAGTCCATCCGCCAGGTATGGCACATACTGTTTCGCACTGTATTTTAGACCCTCTGGATCGAACTACTCCCATTTAACAACTGTGAACACAGGCACTCATTACTGGCGTTTAAGATTTCTAGTATGATCCTTAATCTCTGGGAAAGGTCATAGCACTGTATTACACCAGAGAGTAATAGGAGTGTCAAATTAAAAAAACAAAAGCATAACGCAATAGTTTACAATACAGTGATTTCCAAACAGTCAACTGTATCTCTGTGATACAAAGTAAGTTGCAAAAAAAAAAATTATTTCTGTAATTTTATTTTAAAGTAATTACTAGTACTTAACTGCTTGTGGGTTTGTAACCAATACAGAACCATGAAACAGTTGAGCTTGGGAGGGACGTCTAGAGATAACCTTGTCCAATCCCTAAATCCAACCAAAACTTTAAATTTTTTAATTTGATATATATATTTAATTTGGCTTAGCCTTATATGGAAGTCCATACAGCCTTATAAAGGAGTCCAACTGCAAGTATGTAAGACCTAGAAACAGTTGCACCATTCTGACCTTGAACGGCTTAGCATCCTCTGCAATAGCAAAGAGCGTCTAACTTCAATTTGTGAGAATGCAAAAGAAAAGAGGAAAAAGATGCCAACACAAATAGATGAGAAGAAGAGGCTTAAAAAAAAAAATTCCCTATGGTCTCCATTATTCCTCAAAAGAAGGACGAAAAAGGAACACATAAAGAATGTCACATCGATACCGCAAAACTACCTGGAATACGAGTTAAGTTGACCTGAGGAGTCTTATTACATTTTAATAATGAAGCAATTTCACTTCTAAAATGCTGTTTTGTTTGTTCTGGAACTATTCAGAAAATCTGAAGAAGTTTGCCTGACATTTTAATCCAAAAAGTATTTCAGAGGCTAAACTGACAAAACAGAATTTACTAGTCTTCCACAGTTGTGCTGTTAATTATCTTTATTTTAATAAATACCTGCCAACCAAAAAGATCTACTCCAGGTCAAATGAAGCCTTTGATCCACAATGAAATCCTTCAGTTTTCCATTTTAGTTGGACCAAAAAAAGTTTTTATCATGAGTTGATCCTAATAAATTCCCACTAGCTTTCTCCCAGATTTTTTAATGGCCTTATGAAAAATGGATTATTCACCCAGACACACTTGAGAATGATTTCCATATTGCCAGAATCCCTGCTCTTCATTCATGGTCGTGTCTTCTCACCCTTGAAATGAATGCACATGAATTATTTGCAGTGCTAATTATGACTACCCTTTTCCAGATTAAAAATCTAGCCGCACTAGGGAAGAAGCAACTGCGAGAACATCAAGGTGCAGAATAAATATTTGAGCTAGGTAATTTAAGTGGGTCTACAACTGACTTAGTTGGCTACTTACCGTAAATCACAGGTGTCTCCACAGTGCCTTATCACTTGCTGTTTTCTAAGAAAACAGGAGTTTCTGCGTGGTAAGGGCAGGCCCTCAGGACACTATAGAGTTTATGCTAAAGTTCAAAGGAGGGTTTGAAAGCACTGACTATGCATCAGGACATGAACTGCTATCATAATCACACTCTTCTGGGTGGCACAAATATTTATGCAGCTTTCAGCACATTTAATTTAAATTAAATCCCACAGAAGTTAAGTAACTTTTCCTGGAAATCTATCTAGGCACAGGATGACCTTGTTTTTACTCAGGGTTCATCTCATGTGTTTCCATTCAATTAAAACTACTTCTCAACTCACTGAGTTATCTCCTTATTTGGATATGCTGACTCTCTATATCACTTTTGTCTGTTACATAAATGCTTTCATCAGATTTTTTTTAATTTATGTACCAACATCAAGTTGGTGCAAAATTGTACAAAAGTTAGTGAATTATTGCACTGAATTTTTATTATATTCAGAGGTGTGACGACTGGAAGCAGTCTAAACTAGAGAGTCTGGGAATTTAGTAATTAATATCTGACCTTGATTAACAAAAGTTATCTCAGAACATTTACAACACCCTGCTGACAGCAGTAGAGCTAGGGCAATTATTTAATAAATACCCCTTTGGTCTGCTGAGGATCTATAAATAACTGACTGGTCATGTGCTGCTGAGAGGTTTCCAGTTGCTTCATCATATGCAGAAAGCTAAAATACATAAATATTTATTAATAGCAATTATATTTTCCACTGGAACAATATACAGCCATGACTGGATGGAACAGTGACCTTTGCAATCATGAGCTGATTCTAACAATGTTTACAAATTATGTGTTTTGACTTAAAGATTATAGTTTGGAAAGCTGATGCTTTATAACCTGCCGCATGCAAGCATTTTAATGACTTACATATAAACATTTCTGTCATGTGTAAACCATTATTTACAAATTATATGGACTGTAGTTTCCTTACAGCTATGTTACACATGGGACACCATATCTTAAGTTTCATTTGTAACTGAGAAAAATGACAAGCTATTATTTTTGTGAGCTGTCTCCCTGATTGGAGATCTGGGATATTTAACAGGCTTCTATCATAAATCTAATACCAGAGCCACAATGAGACTTCCTGTGTTTAAGCTTCCTTTATAGTGTAAAGTAAAAAAAGTGTAACTGAATAGTAAACTGTCCAGTGCAGACTCTCAAGGAGATTTCCAACATAAATTACAACCTAAAGTACGTCTCATGAATGGTGCAGGATTTGGTCCCTTTTATCAAGCTTTTTTCAGCATTTTTTAGCATTTTTCCAAACGGAATATTTTCAAGTTAAAGTGGGAACTGCAGGGGACCTAGCCCCATCTAATGTTATATACCTCACTTAGTTTTAGAGATGATAATCCGAGTGTTCCTCCACTGTCAGTGAAGAAGCAGAGGGTATCCCTAAGTTCATGCAGAGCATAAGTTAATGCTATGAATTGTCCTCCGGGGGAACTTGCCTCTCTCCTCCGGTTACGCCGGAAGTCATCAAAATTGGCTTGTGAACTTAACACACCAGAATAGACCTAATTATTTGGCAAGATTTCTGCATTTCCCATTTAGGAAGTTCATTTGATAAAGTGCATGGTGAGCCAGAAAATCACAACTGTTTAAGTTGTTTACAACAGTTTCTCTAGTGACTTTCATCCTGCCAAACAATTAATGTGGTTCAAAGTTTTTGCACACTCAACTAGATGTACGTAGACTGCAATGAGGTCTTTCCTCAGTTTCCTTTTCTCCAGGCTGACCAAACTGAGTGACCCCAGCTGCTCCTCATAAGGCTTCCTCTGAGAGCCCTTCACCATCTTCATTGCCCTCTGGACACTTTCTAGTAGCTTTATATCCTCCTTATATTGCGGCACCCAAAGCTGCACACTACTTTAATAGTTGCTCTTAATTCAACAGCATAGTGTTTCAATAATGTGGCCATACCAATGCCCTCAAAACTAGAGAACAGAACAATTCCTAGATTATTAAAACAGACATGTCTTTAAAATACCCATGAGAGCAACAACTCTAACAGTGTAGCTCAAAAACTACTTTACAAACTTTCATTTTCATTTTTGGTAATCCGTGTATTTAGAACTCATTCAATCCAAGTGCCATCACATGGCTGAATAAAGAATTTTGTATGCTGTGTTTTGGCCCAAGAACTGTTTTATTGCCTCAGTTTCAGCCAACTGAAATGAGAAGTTCATGATGAAAATTATTATTAAACGATTAGGCCCTTATTTTAGTATAGTTATAGCTCTTGACTCAATAGACACAGTAGTATCATTTTACAGTAAAATGAGGAAGTATATCATACTTTAAGAGCATTTAAAATAGTCTAAGGTAATAGTAGTAAGTCCTAACACTTGCAACTGCGCAAGACTTTTACCAAACTGAGAAACAGACATAAATTAGTACCATATTGTACACATGTTGATGAAGATAATATCCTGCCAAGTAGGAAAACATCATCCTAAAATAGAAAGCCACATTTCCTCAGGATACTGATCTAGCTTAGCTGGATCCTATAAAAGACGGAAAAGTGGATAATGTAACTTCAGACATGAGAAGATATTAAGTGAATTGACTACTGGAGCAGGACCTAATCCTGAGTCCCTACAGCATGAGAATTTCTCAGGTCAGATTGTTTTTATAGCTCTAATCTAATGCAGAGCACTTTTGGGAAGGAGGAGGAACCCTGAAATGAGTAATTTGCTGTGGTGCCTGTGTCCTCATTATTTGCTTACTTGACTTACAAAATCATAACTTTTTTTTTGCTGGATCTCCACAATTCCCTTTGAACATTTTTGTAAAGACTTGATTTGTAGTCAAAGTGCGCCAGCAGTAATTTCTACTACTAAGGGGTTTGTTTTCAAGTTCATGGTGTTCTAATACCTAAAAGGCTTAATCAGTGACTC
This sequence comes from Ifrita kowaldi, assembly GCA_013398055.1. Lineage (NCBI taxonomy): Eukaryota > Metazoa > Chordata > Aves > Passeriformes > Cinclosomatidae > Ifrita > Ifrita kowaldi. Next base: position 452,020 of record VZRS01011584.1, on the reverse strand, counting down.
AACAGACATGTGAAACAAGATATGATTAACAACATTTAGAAATTACATTAATTGTTAGACATTTATACACCGGATCCGGCTATACAAGAAACAGTGACAGTCACTCAGTGGAACTATGTTCATTGACCAAAAACTGGCCATCTGCAACTTGTGTTTACAAGAACACAGAAGACAGCACCAATGCAGAGTTGCTACTGAACCAGTATACAGCTTAGAACAAGAATCACAATTCCACTTCGATGACACACACTCATTCCTGCGGCCCAGAGAAAGATGTTTAAAGCTTAAGTCAAGACATTAGGAAATGAAGTATATCTTCTCTGTCTCATAACTGATGTTGATAGTATGCAAAACATCATGAATTTTTGCATCTTTAAAGGAGTACAGTGAGCTCTACCACAGCTGAGGAACTGGTGACTAAAAAGGATGAGGGCATGATCACATATAATTTTCCACTTTTAGCTGTCCCACAAAACTCACTTTCTTGGTTAATAAAAAGCAGATTTTGTGGAATGAAGTACTGACCTTATTTCTGCAATAGAACTGAGACAACATAAGATGGGAAAAGCATTTTTTGTACCACTATTTTTCTTGCATGGGCCCACTCAAGAAACCAGCATATGCCTTGAAAAGTAGTTGCACTAATTCTTTTTTCTATATCCGCCTGTGATTCTACTTGATCTGATTTATTGCTTCCCCTTCTTCAACCTTATTTAGCTATTTTGGTACTGGCTCAGATCACTTTCAAGGGCTCACTGCTTTTGATATACTCCAGTACAAAAATGGAGTGTGTGACACAATCACATAAATTAGAAGAGTGGTAACAGTATGTTGTTCCTTCATTTATTTTCATACTAACCTGAATCAAAGATATGTTTAAAAATTCTTAATGCGTTAATACCAAGGACATACAGATTCTAATCAAAGCCAACATAATTGTTTAAAACAATTAGCAGATTATAATGTGAAGACAGAAATAACTCATCCCTGAAAACCAGACATTTAAAAGGATTTTCCTACGATATAATCACAAAATACCTTCCTTCTTTCTGATGAGTGTCAAATGCAACAGACAGCATAACTTGGCTGATGAGAAGCAAACAATAGTTTGTGCTTTGACGTCATGACAAACACCTGCAGTTAACTTACGAAGTACAGGTAATTTTCCCTCCAGGCCACTTATCTGAATTGCCAGCATTAACTTTGATCTCTTAGATTTTCCTATGCAAACCCTTTTTCAGGGACAGTACAAAATCAAGTAGCAATGGTGGAGGGCAGGACACAGAGTGGGCTGCCAGAGAACCAGACTTTCTGTTTCAAACAAGACATTCATTTATTGTTAGATCTTCATGTGATAAAGGTTTTAATGTGCAGTTAGGAAGAATAAAGACCATTAAATCCAAAGACACCTCCATGAGTTGAGGTACCTAGGCTACAGGTTGCCTGAGGTTAGGAAAGCATGTGATGAGGTATCATTATATCCGTACCAGCTTTCTACACTCTTCCCTTGGCACTTGCTGGCAATTGCAACTAAGCAGGCTGCTGGGCTGGATGGACTTTTCCTCTGGTGCAGTTTAGATATTGTTATGTTCTCAAACTTTTGTCTTTTCCTAGGAAATATACTAATGGTTTATGATTCTGTGTAAAGAACTGAGAAGTATGAACCTTTTGTTTTGGTGTCTTACAAATGTAATAATACATACTCAGAAGGTGATGTATTAACAAATTTCTCTCTGTTATCTCTGAGGAAAAAAATAAAGCTACTTGGCAAGACTTGTTCTAAACCTGGATCTATGATCTCCCCCTCTGAGGACAAACGCTTCTTCTCAGATCGGCAGGGTGAATCCTGTTTGCGGTTTACTGGTTTATTACAGATTGTGCTTCCATTTCTTTCAGTATTGCAGGTGAAAGCTCTTCAGAGCCACAGCAGAATACTCTATACTGATTCACAGAACACCCAATATAGATCAAGATCAAAGATCTGTAATAAGATAGCAAATATATGTAAGTATACCCAATACTGATTGAGATCAAATGGGAGAACTTTTGCCTTAGTAATCTTAAAATACAAAAAATTGCCCATAAAAATGACACATACTTAAAACTACTCTTTGTTTTCTTGCTAGTCAGCCAGATGAGAAATAGATCACATGTAAGCATGGATCTACACTCTTCCTAGTTACAATCCCCCTCTGAATTCCACCTTTTCCTTTCTTCCCTCCCTAAAAACAAAGAACTCAGTGAGCTCATGTGATATTTTTAGACCAGTTTTTAACAACATAATTGCCTCTAAAGCTTGCACCAATTTGAATTTCCCAGTGGTGAATTGACACAAAAACTAACAAGGAATAAATAAATAAGTTAACTTATTAATTAACAAAGAGAAATTAGTAAAAGCCCTCATAGAGCTTACAATGACAAAGCAGCCCTATGGACAACTGTAAGAGAAGTAAGAGAAGTTTGAGCTCAGTGGACATGCCATATACCCATAGCTGGAGCTACCTGCCTTATGGGGTGGTTTTATGCTGGCTTCTAATAGGATGCTGAATGCCATCCCAAGCAGATATACTCATCAGGGTAGCTCAAGTCACTGAGTATTCACATTTCTGTTCACACAGTCAGGATAATAAAGCACACCAATTACCAAATGTTTGCTTAACTGCTATTGCCATACTGCTGGGATTTCTATGTAGGATTCTTTGTACAGAAGAAAACTGCATTTTGGGGAGTATTCAGGCTAATTTTTTTTCCACTTCCAGTATTTCATATAAACCATATATATGTTTTTCTAGTGAAGTGCTTAAGAATGCTTTTACTACTCTGGTCAAATTTTCCTGAAGGTCCCAGATTGCCCAAAGCACATGCACAGTTAACTAGGATGTGTACATAAATCTGTGATACTGATTACACATTTTTACCAACTGAGTTAATGAATAAAATTTAGTTTTAGTGTCCCTCCTATTACTCATTCATTTGGTATTCATTGTTTTAACACTGACCATAATGATACCCATTAGGTTTTAAAATGGATGTCATTTATCCTTCCATAAGAATTCCATCATAATTCAGCAAGACAGCAATATACTCATTATGATGGATCTTTTCATTAATAAGGTGAATTTATATCCACATTATCCAATATAATATCTGCTGTATTCAACCATTAATTAACATCCACTTATTTTAAAGTGGTAGTCACTACTTGCCTAGAGCAAAATAAATCCTGAATTTTAAGATTAAATCCACCACATTCCTCAAGCAAAGTGAAGAACATTTACACTTCAGTAAATATCCAGTGTTTTCAGTGCATTATGAAATGCTGCAGCAATTGCATATGTGCTGCAGTAGTTATGAAAACTGGGCTTCCCCACGTCAGAAAGCAGCATGCTTTTAACAGGCAAGAAACTCTGGGACATCATTTTGAAAGACACGGTTGACTGTAGCCACTTTGCAGTTATTTCTGCTGCTGTTCTGAGCATTGCAGAACAATCGCAGGTACCTAAACAGAGAGTGAGAGAGTGGCTTTTCAGCTCTCTGAAGATTTTCATATTTGAATATGAAACTAAACTTACATTGTAGAAATGTCAGAAGGACTTCAATAGGTCAGATCAAAATCTCTTTAGACTAAGGCTTTCCCTCCAAACACAAGAAAAATTTCATAATGTTACTAAGAAAATAATCTGTCATCTTCAACTCAAAAAGCCCTGGCTTTCAAACTGGCCCAAATTTTTGTATTTGAAAAACACAGTCTTCTGCTTTGTCACAGCGCAGAATATCACTACATGTTCTAAATATCTTTTATGCATAAATGGATGTAAATCAGCAAATTTTAAATGGAAATCAAAAATAGAACATGCAAAATACATACAGGAAACCTACATAAGAATTTAAATTAGATTTTCTGTGTTAAAAACACCAGGAATTTTTTGAAGAAAACAAAGGAATACTTTTTAATGGATCTTCTATAAGTTTTTACTTTAGCTGCTTGTCATAAAACATTTCATAGATCTATAGAATAATCATTTTCTAAATGCAGCATTTAGCCAAACAAAACACCAAAAGACAGCCTGAAAGAACTATCATGTAAAAATCGTGAGAGGAAGTCAAAGGTGCATTACATTTTAGAACATATTATATGTGATCAGAATAAAGTTGCTTCTCTGTACAATAGATCTACAGATAATTGCCCAGAATTATCTTACTTCTCAAAAGCAAGTATTAAAAAAAACCCCAAAAAACCTTCACAGTACTGGGAAACAAAGTAGACAAAGAAGCTAAATAATGATTTACAGGAAAAGTACCTCAAGTTAAGTTATTCATATTTGCCTGGAATAATACTCTCATAGATGGCCAAGTATATAAATGGCAGACTGAAAGCACACTGTAGTCAATAATAATATTTATAAACACATACAACTTAGGTAAAAATCTGCTGCTTTCATTATTTTAACTAAAGAATATGAACCTTGTAACCTTTTTTTCCCCACAAAAGCTTGCACTGAAAGTTTGGGAGCTTTTGTCTCATGTCATTTCAATTTTGTCTGTAACTTTCAGAAAAACATCAGATTTGTAACTCAGTAAATTGAATTAAGAACTGTGTTTTGTCATACATTTTCAAACAGGTTTCACAGTTTGATGAGGTCACCCCTGAATGGTGAATGCACTTGATTCAAAACTGAGACAGTGGAGGGACAGTCAAGAGAGACTCTGAGATTAGGAAAGTTCTTTTGCCTATCCCAAATCTTTCAGTTGTCATTTATTTTCCTTGAATATTGCATGCAAAAGGACGTTTTGTTTCATGGAGCTCTGGGAAAGCCTGGTAATGAGTCTGGCGATTTACTGATAAAATCATCTACTTGATCATACCTATGGTGGGAATAAGAGATTCTGAGTTATCCTGGAATCATTAAGGTTTGAAAAGACCTCTGTGATGAAGATCATTCATCAGTGTAATGCCGTCAGATCTACCATGTCTTTAATCACCACATCTACATGTTTTTGAACGCTACCAAGGATGGCGATCCCACTGCTTCCCTGGGCAGTTTGTTCCAATGCTAGACCACTCTTTCAGTGAAGAAGTATCTCCTAATATCTTATCTAAACCTCCTCTGGCACAACTTGATTCACTTTCCTCTTGTCCTGTTGTTTGTTACCTGGGAGAAAAGACCAATGGCCACCTGTTTACATCCTCCTTTAAGGTGGTTATAGAGAGCAGTAAGGTCTGCCTGAGCCTTTTCTCCAGGATAAACAACTCCAATTTCCTACCAAGTGTTGGAACTTTTCTACTACCGCGTCTTTTCAGAAACAAAGGAAGAAAATTGCAGTGACATATCCTCAAAGGCGAACTGCAGCTCCTCACCCAGCCCCATTAAACCCAAAGAGGCTCACACTTTCCAAATTCTGAAACAAAGTATCTCTCTGTGATGTTGCTACCAGAAAATTTGGGAATGGTTAGTGGAAAAAGCCAAACTAGCATTTTAATGAAGCCTTGTCAGCTAGCTTTAACATAAATCTTGAGAGTTTTTTGAGAAAAGTTGCCTTGACCATTCTCATATTTAATTTTCTGTGTTTTTTTATCTCATTGGCTATTTTTATACTCTTTCATCCTTTGTGTTATACATGCATATTTTTGTTCAACAGATGAGACACATGTATAAAGTGGTTTTTATTCAAAGGTATAGCTATATTTATCACATATTTGATATAAAACAAAATACACAGGACAGTGACAAAACTGGATTTTTGTGCATCTACCTAAACTGAGCTAATACATCATCTATGAAAGAGAGCAAAAATTCACTGGGCTGCATGGCACAGAAGATGAATCTCAGCAACAAAACTGTAAAAAGTTCTTTCTCAAAAGCACTTTCAATCACAGCAGACTAAACAGAAGTAGCTCACACATTTAAGTAATGAGACACAGCTGACCAAACAATGTATCTATCTGTTTGATTAGCTTTACAGCATCTGTTGCTACAAATCTACTTACTAAGTTAAAAAATGCAGTTTTGGTCCACCAGTTTTATTACTTTGGACTACTACGGTTTATTAACTTTGGAAATCTTCTTTCCATACCAAATCACAACAGAATACTGATAGATTACTTTTCATTTCACTTTTTTAACTTTTCCATCTGTTTTTTTTTTTAACTTGGCAAACATTTAAAATTACTAGATATATGAACAGCTCTGCATTATTGCATTCAATTTAAAATATGTAAGAAAAAAAGTTCTTCTCTATTACGACAGATTTTGATCATCTGAGCTTCAAATAACTTCAAAGTAAATGAAACACTGTGTTATGTTTTTTCTGGAGCATGGAAGATACAATATTGATAGAAAACCACGGATTACTATTCACTGTAATTATATCCATTAATATTTCTGCAAACAAGCTACCTAGCTCATGGCAAAGCAAACTCAGAATTGTGTAAGTTTTGCCTTAGTAACTGCATGGTCAAGGCATGTGCTGCAGTGAGGCAGAGCTCACCAGGACACACGTCAGGAAACCTTCTGGTATCAGACATACTGAGTAAGAGATGCATGGGTATGAAGAGGATTGCTGTACTAACTGGCTAATTGCAAAGCTTAAAGTCTTTCATTTAAAGGACTATTCACTCCAGGTCACACCTTCAGAGCAGACTGGAGCTATCTTAGGGATAACTGAGGCGCGGTTTAGGAATATGTAAAGCCATTTCTCTTCTGCAATTTCTTTTTAAAATTTGAGGCATAAGCAAAATCATCTTTTAGGATGTTAGACTGAAGGGATGTATCTCTGGCACTGCTATTTTTAATTAAAAAACACACTTGAAATCCTCAAAATAAAATTTAAAAAAGCCTAGAAGAAAACTGACAGAGAAAGTTGTTAAAATGACTGCCTTCACTGTGAAAAATTTTCCTATCTCCAAAAAGACTTAAACTAGCCAAGGAATTGATCCAGAAGTGTCAAGTATTTCAGGATATTTGACATTTACCATTTCCAAAGCTTGTAATAAAACAATGAAAAATACTGATAATGTTACAGTTCTTCTATCTTGCCCATTTTTCTGAGGAATTTAGCTCTGGAAAATAAAGTGATAGAGCTAAGAGGGCCAAACATACATCACACACTGCAATTAGAAAAAAAAGGATTAACCTGTATCACAACACAGAGTGCCTGTGAAACTGAAAAGGTATGTAGATACCAATCAGAAATTCATCCAGCCATCTCAGGAGATAGGGCTGGTACTGCATTTATTGTCAGAAACACTCCAGCAAAATATGGAATGTTAAGGCAGGCCCATTAAAAAACCCAAGAAAACCACAAAACACCTCACCAAAAATAAGTCCAAATATATTCATTCAGGTAAAACAATCATCTGTCTCTACTCATGCATGCCATCTGTTCTCACTGCTACCACTCCTGTCAATCTTAAGTTGATAGGTAATGGCCCTATGATTCAGGGAAACTGCTGAAGTGTGTACTCAGGCTTCAGTTTGAGAGATGGGTTCATTTATCATCACAATAAGCTATTACCATTGATAGTCACAACACATTGAAGAGACAGTCAGTCTAATTGGCTCAATTCAGTTAGCTCTGGATGTGCCTCCAGGAGATGAGCACTGCTTTGCAGGTAGTATTCCATCACCCAACAAACCACTTGTTTAATAATTCATTGCAGTTCAGATTAGGGTCCTAGCACATGATTATCCCTTCAATATGCCAAATATTGAAGTCTTAACCCCTTTTGTACCTTGGGTCCAAGAAGAAAAATACAAATTCATTCTATAGTTATGGTAATCCTTACTTCTAAAAACTTACTGAATACTTAAAATTCCCACTTTGTAAAGAAATCTATTGTATTAAGCTAGGGTCTCTCTCTGGAAAACAAAATCTCTTTCACCATCATTCTCTTCTATTAAAGATCATCTTACAGTATGCAAACTTACTAGGAATGTAAAGTAATGGATCTCATTTTGCCTTCTAGGGATTTAACAAAGCAGTATGAGTCCATTCAGAGCAGTCAGGGTAGATGAGACATGGAATAGTGTACATGAGACACAGGACCTACAGGATTTAAATAAACGATGCTTCATACCCTGTTCAGGTATTAGACCAAAACATGATACTCATGAAATGAGTATGATGTAGAATGATGACTCTATGAAAACACAAGTTAAAACTAAGCAAATAATTCAAGCTTCTGATCACTATTGTGCTACTTTTTTATCAGTTCTGGTTACCATTTCACTATTCAATTCCTTGGATGGGTATTACAGCTGTAATGCTGCTGCTGTAATAAACTAACAGCATACTGCTGTTAGTTACTGCTAACTGCTTCCCACAAACTAACACAAATTTTAAAAGCATTACTTTGTGTACACTTTGAATATCAGTTTGGGTTTTCTTTCACGAATGATGTCTTAATTGAATTTGTACAATTTTCAACCGTTTATACCACTTTTACATCTTCTGTAGTCTTGTTAGTAATGCTGCTTTGTGTATTAAAAGCCAGTGGCTCCTGCCAATATTTTGTTTTACAAACACACAACCTTTTTGCTAATGACAATAAATCTAAAATGCTGTTAACCAAGTTAGTTGGATTAGGTCTCCCAGATCCGTGAATTGATTAAAAATTCCCATAACACCCATACAATAAAATATGAGTCCCATAAATTCACACACATAGACTTCCTAATTGCATGTGTACACGGGTGATTAGCACTTGGATTTGGGCACCTGTGCTACATCTGTTTGGTTTTAAAAGTTCTTAATGACACAAGGTAGTTGGTCAATCAAATTTAGGCACCAAAACTTAGTTTCTAAGGACACATACATAGAAAAGCAAGGCTAATTCCTATATGTAAAATGGAAACAACAGAATTTATCCATCTTGTAGAGAAGCTCCATGTAAAGACAATTTTGAGATTGTCATATGCTACTGAGCATGTCAAACTTCAAAACAATATAACACAGATTGGAAATACAACAAATGGTTTGTGCTAAAGGCTGTTTCCCTTGTGCAACATCAGAAATTCTCAGTATTTCTGCCCTGCTGCATACTGCCTTTTTGATGTGGAAAGCAAAACTGAACATCACAAAATTAGAAAACTAAAGCTCAGTGGCATCATGCAGTGTTACTAATGAGTTATATAAACTCAACAATTTCAATTACATTCTATTTCAAGATTTTGTAAATCATTTAAATTTGAAGTAAATGGGGGGAGGGGAAGGTAAATCAAACAGAAATAGCAGTTTATTTATTCATAAAGGGAAATCTGGAAACTAAACCTAGCACTATCTCTTCATGGCTCTCAATATTTTGAGAGTGACCTTTCAGTAGTTCTCAAGTGTACCCTTTTGGTGATGGGAATAAATTCCTTCATCACACTCCTGGTGTAACCCAATATGAACTAGATGTTTGAACTATAAATTCTCTCTGCTTAATCTAAGTGAGTAAAACTTGATTAAACACTTTACTTACAGGTACCCGGTGATCAACAAGGAACTCTAAATATAGTTTTCAAAGCAAACACTTATTTGCTGATGAAGTATTTAGCATGCAGAGGAATGTATATGAGAGGAATGAAATATAAGAAGAACAAAACCCCTATGTATCCTCCCTTTCATAAATCTCAGTTTTCCTTTGCAGTCATTAAGTAATCACTCTTCGATTTAGCTATCTCTAAATTCTTCCCAAGTCAAAGCCTTTTTTAATTTTTCTTCTGCTTTTTCAGATCCCTTAGTATTTTAGTATTTGGGATCAAAGAAATGGGAGAGTAAGGCTTTGCAAGCTGGAAAGCATATTCCCCCAATTTACAACTTCCTTCTTCATTATTTCCTATCACCTTTCAGTGTTCTCTCTCTAGCATTCACTTCCCTTCTTTTGTGAAACTGCTTTATTTCCTGCTTGTTTTGCCATTTCTCAACTGCCTCTATTGATTGAAACCCTTGCCTTCAAGGCAGACTTGGGTAAGCAGATAACACAAAGGACACTTGAGATTTATGACATAATTTCACCAACAGTAAATTTCCTCTTTTATCTAGGGTAGTGTAAGATGATTTTAGCGCTAAGAAATTAAATGTAACATGGGATGTACGAAATACTGCAGTCAGTGGACTCAGCTAGAGTCTGAGCCCTGTTTCAACCCATTTCCGAGGCGCGAAGAGGCCGTAACAGTCTACTGGGCATCCTTAGTTTCCTTGTAATCACAATTATGGCTGTACTTGAACTGTCCCAACAGGCTACCCAAACATCATTAAAAGCATTAACGAGGAACAAATTGTGCAAAATTTACTTATCTCTTGGTGGTTACAGTCATGGGTAGCTGAGCCCCAAGTAGGACAGTACTAATATTGTTTCACTTTATACTGGGGATCAAGCAAAATTTGGCAAGCCACAGCTGTGAAAGAATGCAGAGACCTACCCCTGTCCATTTCATGGTGCCAAGCTGAAAGAACACTTCAAGAAAAATAAAGAATCTAAACCAAACCATGAAATACAAATTAAGTAAACTTACAGGAAGCATCAGTCAGATGTGGTTCAAATCCTTAAAATGTTTTGCTCTTCCTTTGGATGTCTGCTCTGTCTCATCCTTCCCATATCTGACTCTGCCTATTATCTCAATTTTTACAAGCTATATTGAAATAAGTGCTAGTAAAATAAACGGCACATTTGGTATAAATTGAAGACAACTTCATACTGTTGACTGAGTCTGATTACCATGGTGACTTAGTTTCAGTCAGGCTAGTTTAGAATGTGATTTAAAATCAAACAACATTTTTTAGATTAGTTTAATGTTACTTGTTATAAAACGAAAAACGTACCAATAAACGAAACCATCTTTTTCTTAGAAGAATGCATTCCAATATGAAAGACAAAAGATACTGAAGTGGCTGTCTTTATAAAATTTATTATTTCTTTAGGTTTAAATAAATCATTTTAACTTTCTGCCATGTGTTGGCTGTTGACTATTAAAAAAAATCCAAAATTTGCAGCAACTGTAAATAATTAGGGGTGTTACACTGAATGGATATTTCTTGCATACTATGTGCTGCTGATGCCTATTACTGTTTTTCCTACAGATTTGGATAACATGCATATAACCCTACAAAATTGTTTTTGTTATGTTATGCCTTACACTTGAGGATCACATTCCCTACTCCATTCCCAATTTGCTTTTGCAGGCTTGGAGATGTGCTTTATTACACATTCGAATCTGGGGCTGATGCTTTCATGTGCAGACGGTATACAAAAGGCAAATTCATCGTGGAGTACTGGCCTTAGCATCACTGATCAAAACTCCCTCACACGGTGAGCAGATATGTCAAGCACTACCGCTAGGTTACTGAAGGGTGACCTGCTTAAATTTGTACAACCCATATGCATTAGGGAACAAAATCTTCTACTGACGGCCTAAACTGTCCATCTAACCAGCTGAAAGAAAGGGTTTTGTTACAAAGGCGCACAAAGGGAGCTCATGCCAGCCCACCTAAGCTTCACTGCTTCGCTTCCCTGACAATAAAAGTGAAACAGACACGTGCTTAAAAAAATCAGGCTGTTGGCTGAATTTAAGACACAGCTGAGTGCTGGAATTCTGTAGATAGATTAATTTCATTTGGTCAAATAATTGCAAAACCAACTGATGGTAAAAAAAGTAGCTTCCAACTACAATTTAACTTGTACTTCATCTATTTATACCAAAAGGTGTTATTTTCCTTTTTGAAGCAGGCACTAAAAGAAAAGGAGTTGTGTGTCTATTTAACTCCATCATGTCCTATGAACAAGAAAATCTTGAGATCTGAAACCATGACAATACTAGATGAAGCTTTCTGGGCTTAGACGCATTCATAATTTGGGACAATTGATCCTGGCATTTCAGTTCCGGCTGATTATTGTGTTATTTACGCTTCTTTATGTTTTGGGTCTCAACTCCATCCCTCCCCCTTGGGAGCCATAGACTGCAATTTGCTTGCATTATTCTGCCTTTTGTATCAGAATTGCCTAAGAAATGAAAACAAATGGAAGGAAATAAACATAAAAGCCATGAGGACCTAGTTTATGATTATTTTATAATTCAATATTCAATGCCATGAGGTATTCTAGGCAGTCTGTTACAGATAATATGTCAAAAAAAAACCTGCTCACTCTATCCCAATATAGTTTTCCATAAGTAAAGTACTTTTAAAGGGCTGACAGATTTTTAAAATTTGTTGTATTGACTACAGGCTTATTACAGTGTCTTCATGTCTGGACTCAAAGAAGCAATGACTTCTCTAAGTCAGCAAATAGGTTATTAGCAAATAGCCAATTATAAAATAACAGGCAAAAATAAATGAAGTGACAGGGTCAAGAAGTTGCCTTCCTGTTCTGTATGCACAGACTCTACATAAAACTTCCACCTGCTGTCTTTGTTTTAACTAGAAGTCAGAGAAAGAACAGTATCTACCATATGGCTGCTTTAGGTCTGTGGACTTGATAAACATGATGTCCAAGAACTTTTCCAAGAGATAACAATGCTTAACATTCAAACATCTTTTGCTTTAATTTTCAACATGCTCTGGCTTGATGAAGGAACAGCTTACCTTAAACTTACTTATAGTGAATGGCATCATGCTGTACAACTTAAATGATTCCTGTAAAACAGGGCGGGATTCAAGAAACTTCTCAATCCAAGTCTGTCGGTATGCATATAGTGGTTTTGAGAAAAAGCGGTTTAGGGTTTCCATCATGTTTGCAGTTTGAGTAATGGCAGCATTAGTCTCTGCTCAAAACCCAGATGGAAGAGTTAGATGGGATGTATTGTGTCCTGCTCCTTGAGACCTAACAATGTCCAGAGATTTGAATTCTAAGATGAACTCCACCTAAGGACTGAGTTAACCTGCGACTGCTGACCAAAGGCAGTGCCTTAATCATCTGAAAAAGGCAGGCTAAATCTCCACCTTCAAGTTAAAGCTGGCCCTTGAAAGGAAGATAAAACTTGCAGCCGCAGAAAAAGAAATAAAGCATGTAACCAAAGATGAATGTTTTCTCATGAAATTTCAAGTGGCCTCAGCCACCTCTCAGGTTTGTGTCATGGAGGGGTGTCATTTGTTTAGATATTTTGAATATCATGTTTACTTTTGTCTAATAGTGAGGGACTTCTACTCATCATGCAAAGTATCGAATTGCTTTTTGATGAAGCATCAGAGGCAGAGTATATACGTAATGTTAGACTTCTGTAATACCACACATGCCTAATGCTTCTGCACTGACTTTAAAGAAACAAGTGTTTCACATTATCCTGCTGAGTTGGGTATCTAATTTTAATTAATTTCATACTTCCTTTTCAGTGCTCTGATCAAAGGCTATCATACTGTAATTTATAACACTTTCAGACAAATTCATAAAATATTTTAGTGTGGACACATGTTTAAAAGAAACTTACAGATCTGTTGTCAAAACAATTTAAGAAACTGCTAACAAAAACTAAATGGAGTTTTCAAATACCTAAAATGTAATTAGAGTTTATAGAATAATGCAATTTTTCAGATACTAGAACGTTTAACAGAGGACAAGTCCTCATGATTGCTGCTGAACTTCTTAGTTCAGTAAGCTATGATAAGGTAGGCAGGCAAGAATATAAACTGTTTTATGATACCTACTAAAACCTTAATACTAGCCACTTTAAATCCGTTCTCTCAAATTATCCACGAGGTATTTTATTTCTAGAAATTAAATTCCTCCAGATTACTCCCAAACGTATTCTGAATCAAAAACTGTTCAATTTTGCAGTTCAGATACAAATTACACGGCTTTTTGAAAAATTACCTGATTTTATACAACGAAGTTTAAGTTCTGGTAGCAGCACATATATTTAGAAGACTAAAAGGGCATGGTGATGTTAGCCTAATTTGCTCATGTTTTTGTCCCACTCTGACATAAACAAGAATCCTGTACCATCTACAGCCTCTTGTTATTTACAATGTCTCCTTCGAGACACAGTCAAAGACCAGTATCACACAGCCTAGTGTCACCCAGATTTAGATGAAAAAGAAAAAGCTGGAGGCTGTGCAGGGGCATCCTATTTATAATGTTTTTTCCTGCAAAAGAGGCAGTTGGAGATGGATGTAAAACAAGCAGATAGCACACATATGTCAATCAACATCATGGGGGCACACGTAGGACACACCAGCTTGATATTAAAAGAGTTATTTGATACAAGGTTTTGGAGCTATATTCGAAAACTAGGAAATGCACAATGGTTACTACCTTTCCTTATTCAACTATATTTTGGGGAATATTATTTAAGAGCAATAATTTTAACATTATAAAGGAGACGCAGCTTTCTGTGACAGAGAGTTTATAAATTACAACAGAAGTGTACATCTTGATAAAAGATTTCCTAAATTTTTTTCTGTGCTTCTTAAGACAAAAATTCTTAGAGCTTGCATGCTTTGAGATACCAATGATTCTATAGCTAGCAGTTATTCTCAAGAAAGGATGTTTTTATCTAGATTCAGCTATTTGGTTTTATTCAGTTTCAGCTATTTAGAGAAATGTTTTATTGAGTTTACAAATAAGGACTCTCAATATTCTATTTCCATTTCCCTTTCCATAGCATAAATCATCTGGCCTAGGCACGTCATTATGACTATAGTTTACGTGATGCAACATGACAGTTAGGATGTACTGTGGTAATTCGAGTGCTTTCAGTGTTATTGTAGTATCAAAAATTTATATGGTTCAGTTATTAAGGCAAATTGCTTCATTCATACAGCGATATCTGACAGTAACCACAAAGGACCTTCAAATTACACTGAAAAAATATCTTCCACATTCAAATAATTTGTGCATATTCCTACCATTATTTCGCTCACTGGCTAGAAGCAAGATGAAATTCTGTCAGGAAAAGTATCAGTTATTATTTCAGGGTAAGTTCACCAGACATGGAATATTATAGAAGAAACTCTCCCTTGCCCAGCTAAGTAAGCCTGACTCTCTTTAACAATTTATAGGCCATGAACAGGATGCCCAATTCTTCGGAATGATGCTATTTAGTTTCAATGTGCTCACTTACCTTCTGTCATGTTGATTTTCAGCCAACAGGAATAAATAAATAAATAAGAGGTTGACTAGCCTGAAGAGACTACAGAGGAAAATGTGCTCAAATACATCAGTGTTAGCATTTCTGATAAGTTTTAGCATAATCAGGGTTACAGTAAATGGAAAGCTGTAAAGCTTTCTTCACATTTAAGACTCATTCAGTCTTCAATTCTACTCTCTCGGAAAAAAAATGAGATTTTCATGAAAAAATGTTAGTATTGTTAAAAAGTATGGAAGTATTATGGGTTTGATATTAACCTGTGGGGCATGATTATGCATGTACATGCACCCTTAGATACATGCAGACTTGAATACATGCATTAGAACTGTCACAATGCTCACAACAGCATTTTCTGAGTCCCAGGGCAGAGAGCTCCCTGCACACAAGTTTCCTGACAAACACTAAAGTTTTGCAACACACCCCCACAACATCTGATACACAACCTGCATCTCTGAAAAGCAGATGAGGGAACTGGTTTTCAAAGCAGAGGACAAGGTGGGAAGAGAACAGGCCGAGCTGAAGCACACACCAGCTAGTTCATTCAAAAACCAATGCTGTGAACTCTCTGGACTTCTCTAACACCTGACAGCAGGTGACCAAAGAGGGCTCAAGGGTAAAGGTACTTAGTTAACTTCCTCTGCCTAACTTTTTGCCTCACAAGGATACTCCACACAGGTGATTCCTTTCTGCTTGCAATTGCTGGTCAAATAGCTAACCAATTTAATTGGTTATTAACCTCAGTTCCACTCCCCTTCAAAGCCTTACCTTTTTTCTCAATAAATCAAATTAGTGTTTAGGCAGGTATCATCTGCACTTACTTTGTTGCCCAAATAAGAACTGGGTGCACTCCAATAGTAAATCCGTGGCAGTACTTTCTGTGCAGCCACGTTGCTGATGCTAAGCTGCTGATGCCCATCAAATCTCTTCTGCGTGGGGATAACTCTGATGAGACCTGGTAAGTCAGTCAGATACCAACCATTCATGTCTTCTATCTATAATGAAAGGAAAACAAATAAATAAATAAAACCCACGTTACATTAAGAATCAGGACACCAATCATTTCAATAGTCACAGCTTCTCATTCTTCCATTTTTAAAAAAACTGGTTGGGTTTAATAGCAGTGTAGGAACCATGGAAAACACAAAGTAGTAACAGAAAATATTTCTTATTGTATGTGACTGGGAGTTACAACTTCTGAGTTTGAAATAACTGCAAGTATTTGCATTCTGTGCTTCATGGCTCAGAGCAAGAAGGAAATTCTATCATACAAACATATGTGCAAGAATATATACAAATATTATGCAAGTTTTCAATAAATAGTATCAGTCACAGATTGTACAGAAGATGGGCTGACAAATGGATATACATTTTCTGATTGCTGTAGGCAGCACAATTTGTAATAATTTTCAATGCTAAAATCTTAAAACTTACAGGTTCAGATATACTTTTATACTTTTTTGGTGCTGGAAAGCACCAGAACCTGAATTTCTGAAATCCCATAACTAGAAATGAATCATCAGAGAAGAGCACACTGTTCATACAAGGATGGTTTCTGGAGCCTGGATACAAGAAGAACAATAAATGAGCTCAGCCATGGAATGGAAAATTTCCCAAGATGCTGGCATGTAAATGAGAACACTAGACATATATGATGTTATTTGCAGACTTCCAGCATAACAATATGGCCAAAATCAGGAGCTAGTAGACCTGGAACACATTTCCCAAACTCAATCTACAGGCATGAATATGTAGCATACATCGGTTTCAGTGGAATCAGTGTCTGAGCTTTGAGAACTAATTTACAGTTTAGAGTATATTTGCAGGCTAAAGACATTTTTCTACAGTACAAGTAAGAACAGTAGGTTCATCTCCCTCTCACATCCTTTCCTAGGAATGCAGCATACAAAAGAAATGCATTCAAAATGCCCCCTGCAAGGCATTCCTTTTTCTTACTTAAGCTATGTGTTGTACATTTAGTGTTTTGATATTCTTAATTGCTTCAGGTCTAGAAATTTAGTAATTACCTGGAAAAGAGGTTGCCCTATGGATATGATGCATGCAACTCAGGAGTGGTTATGCGTGCACATTCCAGGACTGTGTTTATGCATATGGCTTCATTTTTTATTGTTACAGCTTCTTTTGTGCTTTTCACTGTTCTAACTACTCTGTTTCAGAACTTTCTCACAAAGAAGAGAGACAAAGCTTGTAAGCATTTTCTTTTGGATAGATGAAAAATATCAGAGTTGTAGAATAGCTCCAGCTGGAAGGGACCCGTAAGGAACATGAACTCACATGGGGCATAAGGAACATGCATGATTTTCTAATAAGAAGAAACATAGGGACAATGGTCAGTGACAACACACAAAACCACAAAAGCAATGACATGTACTGGTATGGTATAATTTTTCTTACACTTCTGTAGGTAAAGTGAGAGTTAGTGCAGATGTTTGTTTTCCCAGAGCAGAAACATTCCTCACAGCCTTCAGGGTTATTTTGCTGAAGATTGAAGAAACCTGGTTTGCAACGATCACAGTTTTCTCCTTCAACATGTTCCTGGAAAGGCACATTAGCGTATTACTTCAGTTGTCATAGATGAGAATTAAGAGATTACTGGCTTTTTACTCTTCAGGAAGACTCTAAAGACATTTATAGGAAAGACTTTCTTATTTATGAATGTTAGTAGCAAATTCTTTACACAATAAAAGGTACTATGTGGCTGTGTGTAAGTAAAAGGACAAATTTGGACACTAAAAGAGTTGTAATTTTTCTTCTCTGTGAATGGACATACTTTGTTTCAGCGAATAATCTAATTTATATCCTTTACACTTGAGAGTCTCAGAGGGGAAGGAAGTATGGCACAATGTTATGACCTTTACAACAGCAGTATGTAGGCAGGACTGATAAAATCCATGCACATCCAACGGATGCAAATGACAGGTACATAGCAGTAGTCATACTAATCATTCATTCAGAGTATCAGTTTTTTAGAGATCTGTCATTAATAACTGAATTCAGGATATATACAAGTGCTAAAAGGGTTGCACTTCTTCTTTCCATTAATACATGTGTTTGCCAGACATGCAGCCAGGTTTGCAAACTTGTCCCCTGCAGAAAGACAGGCACTAAATATACATGAGCTATTCTAAACTTAGCATTTGGTAACTATATTTTTCATAGAAAGCTTTTGTTGTGCATTAAATCCCACTATCTTACACTATAAATCAATTTGTCCTATAGGCAAAATTAAAGCTAGGTTTTCTACAAGGAATATGTTGCAAGAGGCTCTTGATATGGTGCTGGCTTAGTAATTCAGTATTTTCCTCAACATAGCTCAGAAAATTCTTCCCCTTTCAGAAGTATTATGCACGGTCTCTTTAACCCTGGAGACAGTGCTCTGTGGTATGCACACAGGACCAGTCTGTTGGCTCGGCATCAGCAGAGAATGAATAGATCATAAAAACCCTGCCTACGCTGTGTAGTCTAGGATAGCTCACAATACACAGCTCTGAAGTAAATTCACTGAAAGCCATTTGATAGCCTCCTGGTTAAGATGTGGCCAAGATGGAAGAAGCAGGGCAACGCAGGTAGAGGTATGGGGAGAAAGGATAGAGACCACATGAATTAAGAGAAAATAGAGACAGTGTGCGGGAAGGGGCAACGACCGCAAAAAGGGAGATACAATAAAAACGTAGTAAGGTTTTCACCACTAGTTATACAGTAACAATATGTCTAGCAAAGTATCTTTGCTCCTCTTCAATAATATAGAGACTATTAAACAAACCACAAATATCTTTAATAAAACTCAAGGCTATCAGTCAATTACATTTAACTTCAACACCTCATTAATCTCAAGACCAGCATTTTTACACTTTCACCAGAAATCTTGGGATTTATCAATTCATATTACTGCCACAGGTATGTCAAAATCAGCTGGTTACTCATGCTTCATGTGCAAAACAATGTGGGCAACATCTGGGCACAGAGATACTCTCACTCATTATTTAAGAAACTAGAATTATGAACACTGGCCCCAAAAGTTTCATACCATGTTTACTGTGTGTAGAGTGGGAAAAGGAAAATAAAAAGAGAGCTGCAAAGCAAATGTGTTTAAATGCAAAGTTGCCCACTCTGCAGTCACAAACATCATCTGTGAGTAAAACCTATAGAATTCTATTGAGTAGGCAGCAAATTCAGTGAATAATAGATAAATAAAAATCAGAGTTGGAAAGGAGATCTAACCTATCCTTCAGCAAATAAAACAATGTTTCTGCAACCCCACGTATTTCTCAATATTTTTCAGTGCAGTATTAAGCTATCCACAGATGAGACTTTGACCACATACAGTTGCAATAATTAACGATAAAAGGCCTTTATAGTTGCCCCCCCATTCCGTTATGTTAGTTTACTGTAGTTAATGTGGTAAAGATAACAATTTAACACCGACATTGTTGCATTTTGCTACTTACAGTTAAAACTGCTTTTCAGCAATTTCCTTTACAAGAAAACTATCTTCAGCAAATTTACAGCTCATCATAGGTAATTGAAAGATGTGATTAAAAGAAGGGAAGCATTTTTCCTAAGACCTGCTATTAATCAGACATCCCACTTTATTCTTCATATGGAGCATAACTAATCTGATGATTTCAGTGTCCCTTTGACCATAGTCTGCTTTGATTTGAATTTGAAGATTGCTAGTGAAAACAAATGCGTATGCACCTGTATCTCAGCTATCTACAAAAAGTATCATTTTTCTCCCACAAGCACTTAAAAAGGGATTGGAGAAGAACAAAGAAGACGAAAGATGAACAATGAGGGAAAAGTGCATATAATGAGAACTCTCTGGAATAGGAACAATTATTTCTATTCCTGATTTGTTCATTTTGGTCTGCGTGTACTAACAGGTCATGGCTTTACATCAATAACGTAATAAGAGTCATTAAGCAGTAGTTATCTGGTATTTAGCATAACACACCTTCATCAAAACTCCATTCCAAGCCAGAACACAGCAAAATCACCCTTTTATGATCTTCTAGACTTGATAGCTAAGTAATTAGAAATGTGATATGGATGGTTTTATTTCTGACAGAGAGCACGTGGCTGTTACATAAAGTGAGGATAAGGTTAATTCTCTGAGTAGATTTCAGTGCTATTCAGCTGTCAAACCAGAGCTTTGTGTGTGTCCGCAGCATGAGATCGAAGCATTTTTTGTACATTCCTGTATTTAAGGATGTCATGTAAGTATTTTTAAATTCTCATTTGTGACTAATTCTGCTAATGAAATTTTGGAAGGGAATTCCCACAAGTACAGTACAGAAAAATTGATCCAAAATACAGTAAGGTGTCCTTTGGGCATATTCACAGTCACTTACTAGACTATGGCTTAGAAAGCCCAACCATTTCTAAAGCCTTTCTGACAGCTAGGTATTTTATAAGTGGATGCATGTGCTTTAAAATGTTTTTCATTTCAATATAATATCAAGACATAGTTTGATGGAAGTACAAAATGGCACACAGAGAAAAACCCTCTTAAATATTCTTCCCACAAATTAAGAAATTCATCCTACAGAAAGGATAGATTCTGGTTTTTTAAACATATTAGAGATTTCTAAACAACCATCCTAAGGCAGGAAAGAATGTCATATATCACTAATGGTACTCCTAAAAGGCAACTTTCTTGTTTTAGAAGATCATCTGTTCACTTCATTTTCTTTTTTGAGTCACATTTACGGGTTAGTTTTAGAATCCACAATACTGTAAACATAGTTTCTTAGTAGATAAGGATGGAGTTTGAAACAAATGATTCACAGGCTTCTTAAGAATCCCTCCATTACAGATTTCTAAGGACTTGTGTGACTGGCAGCATGCTCCTACGTAAATATGCTGATTGCAGTGAGTTCTGAGATGACACAAGACCGTCTAGGATTTTACAGTACCAAGAACAAGTGTTCTGTGAGAAGTGGCTAACAGATACTAACACATCTAGGTAGACCAGTGGAATGTGCTGGCATAATAAAAGAGCATTAATTGGAGTCTTTCAGTATCAATAGTGTCTTTCTATGGCTCAGAAGAATTTGACATCCATACCTTGCAGATGCAGGGACCTATGCAGGGGTCATCATTTTCACTGCCCTCGAGGGAGCAGTTGCAGGGCAGGCACTCAGGATATCCTGTATAACCCAAGGCACATCGATTGCAGCTTTCTCCTGCATAGCCGGTCTTGCAGTGACAGAAACCAGGCAACAAATCTATGAGAGGAGGGAGAGAACATGAGATATATTTCATTCGTCATTATTATTGTCAGAGATAAGTGTTTGAGTGCTCAAAGCAACACCTTTGGTAGGTTTAACATAAGGGTGTTTACTGTTGCTCACACCACCATCTATTTAACTCAGAGGCATCTGAGAGAGATGTAATAATGAACAATATAAGAATAGGGCACGTATACAGTGACTTGAATTCTGAGTTTCCAGAAATCTGCGTATTAGAAAGCTTGAAAATTGAAACTTATCCCTACTTCCTTGGATCTAACAGTCTCTGAAAACCTTCTCTTCCATTAATTCATCTAAAGGCCTTTCAACATGCTTTTACTTTCAGAATCCATAAGGCTCCATAGCAGGGAGTTCCACATTTAGCCTTGTGTAGTGTGAAAGGAAACACTGATGTGTGTTAAATCTCTGTTTACTGCCATCTAATTGTCGTATCATAGAAAAGAGCAAGTAACCATTCACTTTATCCATGTCATCTGTGATTTCAATATACCTCTGTCATATTCTACATGACATTTTTATTTCACATGCCACAAACTCCTAAACCTACTCAATATCTCTACACGGAAACTGCTTGGTGTGGCCAAAAACCTCTGTTGTCCTTCTCTGCACTGTTTCCAGGTCTAATAAATTTTTTAAGAAGGGAGTGCGTAGTGTAGACTGGTTTGGTTGGTTTTTCTGATTTTTTTTTTTCAGTTGTTTTTTAAAGAACAGTCGCATTTCCTTAGGCCCTGTTGATGTTTTTTGACTACAGCTGAGACCCAACTGAGTTGACAGACCTGAGGTTCAGTCTGAAGTAATTCCAAAAGCTGTTTCACAACCCGTAGTGCCTAATTCAGAAATCACTGAATCACTGTACAAGTAGAACTACTTTTCTCAGTGTTCTACTTTTTCTGTAATTGCTACAAAAATTCATCATTTATTTTACTACCCAGCCACTGACTATCTTGAGATCCTTCTGAACATTTTGCAGTTCTTTCATTTTTCTATGCTGAAAGATTTTGTACTTGCTAACTTTGTCACCTTCCTACTCATCCCTTCTCCAGGTTAAATATGAATACTTCCAACAGTTCATATTGATCATCACTGTGAAAATGGTCCATTTATTCTTTCAACCAAGTACTAAGCCATGAAAGAACCTTTTCTCCTTATTCTATTACACTTTCTTTTGTGGATTTTTGTAAAAGATCTTGTTAAAACCTTTTGAAAATCAAAATACAATATTAATCAAATGAGCCTTTGTTCACATATTCATTTAATCTTTCAAACAGGTTTCTAAGGCAGACTGCAGACTGTCCTCTACATAAAACCCCCGGTCTTGAGTTTTGCCCATTTTTGCCACATTTCAGGGATGGTATAAATCATTTATTGTAGTTCTAGTGATTTGCTTGGAACAGAAACCAGACTTTCTGATTGTAGTTTCCTGGAACACCCTGCCTTTCTTTTGGATAAACAGTGTCTATTTAATATTAATTTCTGTTTTTAAAAATGTTATAAGCTATATTTAATGCCTCAAGCAACTCAGTTTTCAACTACTCAATTCACCCTGAAGCCATGGAGAAATATGCTATATGCCTGACAAATTTTGATTCTGCATTTATCAGCTTGCTTTAAACCTGACACTTCTGTTTGAGGCAGTTCTTCTGACTTGTCCCCATAAACAAAGACTCCCAAGTGTGAAATTCCCTGAGCTATTCTATTCACTGTTAAAAAGAATTATTTTAGCTTTTCTGCTGTGTCTCTTTCTTTCTTGAGGTGTCCATTTATATCTTGATTACATCTAAGCCATATTTAACTCCTACTGCATTTGCATCTCTAGCAGTCTGATTCTGATTTATCTGAATAAGTAATTCTTAGCAACATCTAAGTATTTAGCAAATAATTCCTTAAAATATGTGTACTTATTATTGAGAGTATGACTTTCTAGAATCTGTCACAATTTATATTCTTTTCTATTATCCTCAGTTGGAAATAACTTCTGATTTTCAGTGAGTTTCTTTTTATTGTTTAAATAGATTTTTTTTTGTTTTAGCTTAATTGCATTGCTTGAATAATTTTGAACCAGAGAAGTGCATCTTTTCTGAATGTCTAATATGAAGTCTATAAACCCTAAGCTTGCCATTAGCAGTCTTGGATTGTACATTTTTATTTTCTTTTTATAGGTTTCCTTGTTTTGATTAAGTTGTTTTTCAGGGAGGCTTTCTCATTCCTACAAGAATGTTGAATTTGACTGCCCTTCAGGAGGAGAGTTTTAAAACAGTCCCTCATGCATAAATCCAGAGGTGCTTCTCCTTTTTATGGCTTCTCTAACTAGCTATTTGAAGAAGCAGCCACCTACAGGAGTTTTAAATTACATCATCTGTTAATCTATACAGAGGTGAAATTCAATCTGTCTACTCTAACCTTGCAGCCTCTTTGATCTCCTGTAGCACATCATAATGACTGTCACCTTCTTGATCTGTCTTAATTATATACAGAATTTCAGTGCATGAAATTTCTGTTACTTACTATCTCAAAGTGATGTGCTCCGTGGCTTTTGATGCCTTTGGCTCAGCTGATTCTCAAATTTCTGAGTTACTCTCCTCTCAAACAGCTACCATCAAGGCCCCACAGCACAGCAGGCCACAAGCTCTTGTAATCTGGGTCAATGCATCCTAACTGGACAATCTGGAACAGAGAAACTTTTGTTCCTTCCAGATGAAAATACCCAGCTGTACTCCAGGGTTCAGCAGTAAAAGACATAGGCAAGTCTACTATTTTGATGTGAGCCCATCTCATTTGAAAGCTTCAGGAACTCATATCTCACAAATGAAGTCTCAGCAAGCTCAAATTCAATTACATGTCACAGTATGGAACTCCCAAATGCTCATTTAAATCTATAGTCTCTCCTCCATTGCCCACTTGTCCATTTTTTTTAGCTCCCCAACAAGAACCATCCCTTCTCCTGCTCTTCTGTTCTACGCAGTTATTGGAAACTCTGTCACCAGCCCAGCCCGCCCCATTCTTACACAGCACACAGAGGTACGGATAACCACAGCACACCACTAATCAAGAGACCTCACACTCCACATGAGAGAGAGGAAGGCAGGAGACTGCTACCTGTCACACATTCTTCCAGCTCTCACGCCTGTTGATACAGTTACTCTGTGTGCTCGATTTGGCTCCATGCCTTCTTTCATTTACAGCTCTTGCAAGATCTCAGCTCTCCCTGTGTTACACGGCGTGTAAATGCCTCTCAGGGTCCCACTGGTTATTTTTGATGAGGCTGCTGTAGTGCATATGTAATGTACATTATGTCAACAGTCTAACTAAATTTCAGTTTAGAGCAGATGTTTCAGGTCTGTCTCTTGTTTTTATTGTAATTAACTGATATTTCAGAAGAAGGACATCTTTTGCTTTTGGTCTATGACTTCATAGGTCTTCTTTGAATGGGGCTTTATTTGATGAAGCTGTTATTCCCTGTTTTCTTCCTGCATATTATCTGTTTCTGTCCTGTCTTTCAGCATACAGGGGCTTTGAAAATGCACCCTAGAGGATGAGTCATCTTGAAATATGAGTTTTACCAGTTAGTTTTTTCCTAGCCTAGCAGTCTTTCAAAACGGCACAAAAAATAAATGCATGCAAAAGCATGCCCCAGACCCTTAAAAAACCTGCGATCCTAGGACTGGCCTCCTGTCATTTTCACTCCTGTTCAACAGTGTATAAATTTCAAAACTAATTTCATGGAAGTCAGCGGGACTGCTTGCTGAGCAAAGTACTACAAAGCCTGAATAAAGATCGAGATGTCTAGATCTTACTTCTCCTAAAATGTCTGAGGACGTTTTTCAGCAAAAATAAACATCTGCCATTGGGATTATATTGAACATAAAGAGGCAATAGGGGAAAAAATGATAGCAAGCCCTGAAGACTGAGTCACAAAACTCTGCCAGGTCCCAAACCTCTCAGTTCTTGCAGGTGCATAAAAGCCAAGTAAAATGGCTATTTCTTAAAATCTAGCCATTAGAGCTTGAAACAAGAGCACTGATTTACGGAGAAAACCCTAATTAAGGAAGTACAGAGTAGTTCTACCTTCGCTTCTGTATGGAAAACTGCAATATCAGCAATGGTCAAGTTTAGCTATTACTAGGATGAATTGAGCACAGGTGGACAAGTTCAGTTTTAAAATTATTGCTTTGCAATTACCAAACCTAGAGGCATTTTCATCAGTTTATTTTACGATTGATCCTAAGTCCTCTTTTTTATATTGCTCACTAACATATGATACAGGATTGCTATGAAAGAATATTTTAAAAGCATTCTTTAAGATTCAAAACCAAAACTACACTTTATAAGCTAGGATAATAATATTTGATTTTAGAATATCGACTAAGACACATGAGGGCAAAGTTATACTATGCTGATCAAAATGGAAATTATACATACTTAATATACAATAAGACATATTTCTTTCCTGAAACAATGAATGCTGCATTAAAAAGCGGCTTCTCTGTACCCTGCTCTTATCTAGCAAAACCTGATTATGACTACAGGATGCAGTCATTTAAATCCTCCTGATGCATTTCATCAATGCACCAGTTATTACAATATTTGCTACAATTTTCCATTTTAATTGCTGCTTACCTACTGTACTCAAGAACACAGAATGTACAGCCTCCAGCTTTATTTTACTTGAGAACTGTTCAGAAGACTATATCCCCAGTGATATTCTTACTATCATATTTCCATTTTAGTTCAATGTCTTTTACTTTCTCAAAGCATTTACTTAGCACACATTTAAAAAGCATATTCCCAATACTACAGCAAGCAAACAATTTATCCTCAAACAACCAGCCAGCGACTCTTAAGATGTATTTCAACCCACCCAGAGTGTTCATTCTGGTTCACTGGTGAATAGATAGATTCCTTCAGACAGATCCTGCTTTCCAGCCTTTCCTTTATGAACACTCACCAATGCTTCAAACCCAACTGCTGCCCAGGGTGAGCAGTATGCGGCAAAAAGAATTCTATCAGTGTACCGAATACAAATGTGAGAGGGAAAAAAGGGAAGAAGTGATCTGCTTTCAGGATAGTTTTGTGCTAATAGTTATATCCAGACTCACTCTTGATTCTAAAACAACCTCTTCTGTTACCACAACAATTTTTTCTTAAAAGAAATATTAGAAAGGCTTTTCCTTTCAACTGGCATTATTGTGTCTTTTTTTGTTGAGTAAGGCATTACAGTCACAAATATGTCCAAGAACTATAAACAAACATAATGTGCAAGAAGTAAACAGTTTTCCTAATGTGTCAGAACCTTATTTAGTACAAGAAGTAAAAACAAAGGCAAATAAACAGTAAGAACAAAGAGGCAAAGAACAAGACCATTGCAGGAAGAATAGCTATGATGCCCAGATATTTGTAGAGCTGGCTTATTTTTGTTGTTGTGGTCTTAAAATAGGCAAATAATAAGATACATATCAAAATTATCCTCTGGCCACTGTCTAGGCCTCCTAGTGTAGTGTCCACTTCTCACTAGACTTCCAAGACTGGGCACGACACAGAAAACTGAGAACAAACGCATGGACAACTTTGGGGAGTAAATTCCATATATGATGGCAGTTACCTAAACAACATTTGTGCTTGTCACGTACGAGAATAAATAGTTTAAACACACAGAATAACCTATACAGTAAATAACTTGGAAACAGAAGGCATCAATGGGTTTGAAGAGGAATAAATGAAAAAAATTAATTCATGTGTTATAAACAGCTGATTCAACAGAAATTGACATGTTCAAAAGCGACAGGCCTCCAACCAATTGCAGCAGCATGAGTTAAGTTTCACGAAGATGAGGAGAAGCTGGGTACAGTCAAGACAGAAAAAGATGAGACTTTTCATTTTGTGAAGAGAACAAAAGAACTCTGGTTCTCAGGACTGGAGAAACTAAAGCATTCAACAGCTTCTTGGAATGCCTGGGGCCAGATGAGCAGGACTGCCTACTTGCAATAAAATTAAAAGGTGGCAAAACAGAAAAAGATAATCCAATTTTAGTAATGTTATCTTCAATATGTTAGCGTGACATGTTTCTTGATTTTCTAGAAAAACACAGTTAATGATCCAAACAGGAGTTTCAATTCTCTTCCTAGAGAGATTCAGAAATGAGGCAAGCGAAGAATTTGCCAGAAAGAAGATCAGAGCACTAAAAAGGCAGAAGGAGACATAGCAAGGTGTCAAAGCCTGGTACCACCTTGTCAGATTCAGAAAGTGTAAGCAGATTTAGAAAGCAACTATGAGATGGTTTAGATCTGTTGAATGCTCAGATGCATAAGACATTTTGAGAGCTCCTAAGGACACCATTACTGACAATCAAAGAAGATGGAAAAATGTCTCTATCTTTTTGCTTCCCTCTTCTTGTGAGAGAGGAGCTGCCAGCCTGTTAAGTGCTGATCAGCTGCCAGGCCCCAGGAGGATGACCCACACCAGAGGCCAGCAAAGGTGTGAAAAGAGAGACTGCAGTGACAGGAATGAGAGAGCAAGCAGCTGCGTAACACACAAGTGGGACATCACAATTTTTTTAATTAATCATTCCCCATCTCAGAATCACAATCTGAGAGGTTCCTTTGTTGCCTGTCTGTCATCTGTAACCTGTTTAATCTCACCCACAGGCTTGGTACAGGCATTGCAGAGTCTTGCTGTGGTTTTGCCAGCTTTGGGATTCATCCTCTCTTCTGCTTGTACTGTCTCACTGCACTGGGTATCCATGCCCAGATGCTAGCAGTGGGGACAGGTCTGCAGAGCAGTCTCTGTGAGGAAAAGGATGGGGCTGCTCTGTGCCAGACAGCCAGCTCCCAACAGGGTGCACAGCTAAGCACCTCAGCCAGCCAGGTCTGAGAATGGAGAAGGGAAAGGAGTGGGAAGAGAAGCTCCAGAGCAGATATACTTCTGCAGCTCCAGGCTGGAGCAGATACCCACACTCCAGCCCATGAAGGAAAAGTTGGATATTTCTTGAAGGAACTACATCCCACGGAGAACCACTGGTAGAGAAATTTTTTTTGTGAAGTATATAGGCCTATGGGAAACACCCACACTGGAGCTGGGGAGAAGTGTGAGAAGGAAGAAGTGTCAGAAGGAACTGTTATGACCACTGTTATGACCCCTGCTCGCCATCACTTGTGGTAGTGAGGGAGGAGGTAGAGAAAGAGTCTGGAATGAAGAAGTGAGGTTGACTCTGGAGGAAAAAAGAAAATAAGGTAGGGGAAGAGGTGTATTTTTAATTTTTGTCTTTCCTTACCACTATCTGAATCTATTTCAACTGGCAATAAGGTAAATGAATTTTCCCGAAGTAAAGTCTGTTTTGCCCAGGATGGTAACTGGCAAATGATTTCCTGGTCTTTGGCCCATGATCCGCTTCATCTTATGTTCTGCCCATGTCCTGCTGAGCAGGGCAGTGAGAGAGTGGCTGGGTGGGAAGTTGCAGCCAGCCAAGATCAACCCACCAGAGACACCACTGGGACAGTAAATCGGTATCATTTTATTGAACTGATGCAATCAGTACATGGATATTACAGTAGATTTTACACCTTTGGGCCCTGTCTTTGCATCTCTGCCATGGTGCTTTTATGTTCTCTTGATCTCTATTGTAAAGGATTGCTACATCTCATCAATAGATTGTAATTAGCCCAATTTATACAACTCTTAAGAACCGACCTTGAGTTTCGTTATCTTCCTACAGTATTTTCAGATGTTTTACAATGAAAGAACCAAAAAAATATAGCAATTCATTGTTTTCAAAGCCCAATTAACAGTGTATTGTCTATGTGAAGACAGCTCTTTTACAGAGCTATGGTGTCTTGCTATCCTACATGAATAATACAGAAAGCAAATAAATACCTTTCAAGAAAAATTTTTAGATTTCAAATGGAAGACCGCTTAGATAGGAAAATAAATTAAAACATTATTGCTGCGTGAGTTTTAATCTCTGTAAAGGAGGAAGCTCTTTAATGCCAAAATTCTTCAATATTTTCCACTGGGAATATTCTTCCAAACATACACAAGTTTCCCAGCCATGAATCTGAAAGAAGACTCAGCAAACTGGGAGTATGAGCTTAAAAAAAAGAAAAAAATTACCGAAACAATGCAGTTGGATTACTGTTTGCATGAGTAAAATTTTAAAAAACCCACAACAAACCAAAATCAAACCTTTTGGTTTTTTTCTTGTTAAAGATACCAAAAATGTGATTCAGCTTTTCTTTGACCATTGCTGAACTTCATCTTTAATATGCATATATTTGAGGGGTCTTACCTCCGTCTGTATGTTTTTCATCCTTGACACAAGTATCATTTAAAGACCCATTTGGATCACAGGAACATGGCTGGCATGGATGTGGGTTATCTGGCAATACCTACAAAAATAAAGATATTAGAAGAAAAAACCTTACCTTCAATAATTGGAAACTTTTATTTACATCTTAAATAAAAAGTAGGAGAGAACGACTTCTGTGTAGGTGGCTTACACTTTAACAAAAATGGGACAGCTGATAAACTTAGTCCATGCATACTATGACAAGAAGAAAAGGCCTCAGATTGCACCAGAGACTGGATATTATGGAAAAATTTCTTCAGAGAAAGGGTTGTCAAACATTGTAATGGACTGCCCCAAAAAGTGGTAGAGTCACCATCCCTGGAGGCATTTAAAATATGTGTAGATGTGGCACTTAAGGACATTGTTTAGTGGTGGACTTGGCAGTGTTAGGTTATGGGCTGGACTTGATCTTAAGAGGACCTTTCCAACATAAATGATTCTAGTTTCTGTGATTCTATTAAAGTTACATTTTGGATTTTCATTTAGAAAGTCACTAAAGTACTCACTATGTAGTGACTTAGATCCAAATATGTTTTCAACTAAAAAAATACCAGGTGTAGAGATTGTAACAGAACCTTATATAATTAAAATCAAAAATTGCAATGAAGTAGATTTTAAGCATTTACTTCGTAAAGTAATATTGACAAATAGATCAGTTGTTCTGATTCAAAACATGATTCAAAAAACTAACTAAAGTTAGCTAGCCAATAAGAGAGCCAAAAAGTAACTGAAGAAAAGTGAACATTAAACAATGGAACAATTTCCTTTTGTTCTTAAAAGGTTACCTCCACCAAACTCAAACCTTGTTCTAATATCAAACTAGGAATATAAATTAGAAGTTGTGCACAAACTAGACACATACACATACTATAGACACACTATACAAACACACACATATATATTAAATCCCTTTTAGCTGGATGATAACTTGATTCAGAGGAAAAAATCAAGTGCCCTACTGCTGAAGAAATCGGTTCTCAGTACTCCTTTTTTCAAGTTCTAAGGCTAAATCCAGTCTATCAGGGAAAACGTAATTACTGCTATTTGCTGATGTTTTCTATGTTTGAAGATTGAACACCAATCAGACTAAAGGCCATTATTTACCCAACTGAAAATATACAGATGAAATATAAGCAATTCAAGCACACACTAATAGTGTAGCTGTCTAAAGCACAGGAACGACCCATATTGACAATACAACCTAATATAAGATTCATCTTTTGACAGCTTCCACTTAGATGAAAATACAGTCTTATATGATGAAATACAAAAAGCAATTTCCACTGCACTGAAATTTAAAGACATTCATGAAACACCATAGAATTTCAGTGGTTATTAATTCTACATTTCATTTAAAAACCAGGAATACAGTCTCTCTTTCATCAATATCAAATATAGCAGTATTTCTTTGAACTTCGATAACAAAACTTGAAATTCATTACTGAGGCAAAAGTTCTGTTTACAGGACCACATCCTCCTTTAAATTAGATTGAAATACTAGCTGGAGGCCGTGACCTCAAGTGCACGCCTTCATATCAACACAATTCACTTTCCTATTTCTCTGAGCGTTAACTTTTATACATTTCCAGCTGTGAAAAGCAGCTGCTGCACTGTCAGATTTAGAAGTTAACCTTCACAAAATGGCAATCCAAACTCTCTTTAATAACATAAGTTGCTGCCCTGCTGCAGTGCTGGTTTGAACACCGAGCTTTGCGGCGAAGGGACGGGGAGGAGGCGTTTACCCCTTTTGGCCTGAAGTAGCCGTCGAGGCAGGTCTCGCAGTTAATGCCGCTGGTGTAGCCCGAGCAATTCACACACACTCCGCCCCCAATGTACTCTCCATGGGTATTCAAACTCTGATTTCTGTCTGCCACATCCTGATCATAGTAGCACTCCTCAGTTTTCCCATGACAGTTGCATGCTAAAAGAAAAGGGAAGTGTTAGCAAATGATTTCCCACTGGAGATGCCCCACTGTTACTGAGGTATTAAAAAGAGTCATTCGACATTTTACCTTTGGTCCTGTGTATATTGTACCCAAAAGCACATCCAAACATTAATTTACTGCTTCATTTGTGAAAGGCAATGTGGTCTCATTACAAATACAGCCTGAAATCCTGTATGTTGTATTTTTTCCCTCAACATTTTATCTTGGGGAATACAGAAGTTGACAGACACAGTCTAATTACTATGGTCCTGGTTTGTTTTAATTTGTTTGATTTTTTTTTTCTGTTTAAATTGATAGCTGAGAAACCTTTTGATGGTTGCATACACATATGGTTCATGAAAGGGTTATCTAAACTAAAATACAAGAGGAGTTGTAAGGAAAGCAGCAGAATGGTATGAATAAGTTACAATAATTCAAATAGAAGCTGAAAGACATCCTAAAAACATCTGACTTGCACATATGCATATAAGAACTGGGGCAGAACAAAGGGATTCCCAATCTTAAATCTTCTTTTGACATTTGTATCTGAACTCTAGACTTCAGGTCCAAATACAGGAAAGATAATCTAATAATCTGTTCCAGTGAAAACAAGGTAGCTCACTGTCCCTTTCTCTGTGATATTAAAACATTAATTTCATCCTAAAAAGAAATTCAAAGCTTGTTAACATTGTGAGAAGGCATTCTCCTTACATGTGAACCAGATCACAGGGAACTGTTTCCACCATGACAGTACAGCAATTCACTGACAGTTGAACAGGGTGTAAGTGCCTCTTAAACATGAAATTAAATGTACCCTGATTTCATTCCAGAATGCATTCCCAGTGCAGACATAGGCCCAACTAAAACAAAGACCTCTGTGACCAAAGTTTACAGGACACAAGTAAGCAATGGGCACATCTGTTGCTTTTTATTTATTTTTAATCACTCATTGTAAAACTATAGCTGAAATCCTACAAATGAATAAACACTTAGTGTAATGGAGCATTAGATTTTATTATGTTCAGCAATATAAGTGGTATGTGACCTTTGGAAGTAAGATGTTAAAGTTCAATTATAACTACCCTTACTACAATAAATCTGAAAATTAAATTCCCACCCTGTGGGAAGTTGATATTTCAAGCTACGTTTTCATTCCATATTTGAAAACTAGATACATTTTATTTTCTTTCAAAAACTATCAGACACTCAACTTGCATTTTGATCATACAAAAATATTTTGTTTCAGCAAGGATGAACACTATAACATATAAAAGTGCCATTTATACAAAAACCATGCTGTTAAAGTTTAATATAATGTAAAACCTGTAAAAAGATTTTTTTTACCTACTGGGATATAGCCCTGTTATTTTAAAAAATGAAAACCATCATGATTATAAAAACTACTTTTTTTTTCATATAGTATTCCCCAAATATCACTATTTTACAATAAAATACTCTGAGTTCAATAAA
The DNA here is from genome assembly GCA_013398055.1 of Ifrita kowaldi. Classification (NCBI taxonomy): domain Eukaryota; kingdom Metazoa; phylum Chordata; class Aves; order Passeriformes; family Cinclosomatidae; genus Ifrita; species Ifrita kowaldi. The sequence continues at coordinate 418,953 of VZRS01011584.1, read as the reverse complement.
ACCACAATTCTACATGTGATTTTTCTGCTAAGTCTTTTGAGTCAATCTAATTAAGTGAATAACATCACGTCAAATGTTATTCATAAACATGTGTGGTTAGAAACCAAATTAACTGCAAAATCACGTAGGACCCAATTTCAGTTTTCAGTGGCAGTTTCAATACATTTTCTCTTCTGTACTGCTTTCAACTTACGTTCACATTCATGCTTATGCAGGAGAGTGCCAGCATGCCAAGGCTTTTGATGGAAACCAGGACAACACTGATCACATGTCTCTCCGCATGTGTTGTGCTCACACTGACAGACGGATTTCTAATTTAAAAGAAAAACAAATATTTACACAATGTGATGATTTGAAGAATCTGTCCATGTACATAATATGCATTCCAGTTCAAATTATGAAAACATTAAGAATGGCTCTACCCTGTAACTCCTTTGTTTATTCATTTTTATTCATTTATGTATCCTGCATTCACCAAGCGTGTTTAACTTCTATAGCTCTATTTGAAGAAAACAGCCGCGAAGCAAAGGAAGATAGTTGGCCTGATAATCTAAGGAGAATCTAAGAACACAGGAAAATTTAATTCCAACTGGATAAAGAAAGGAGGATGGGAAAGTTCCTCAATAAAACAAATAAGCCCTTGGATACAGGAAAACTGATCTGATCTCAGATGGAGCGAGCCATTCTCCACCCTTCCCTTAGAAGCAGCAATTCTGCTGCCACAGAATGAAATCAATTCTATTGGCTGATCCAATACTTGCCTTTTTTTATACTTTGGCATTATTTTTTGACTGGATAAGTCAACTTATCATGTAACCTTCTAACTGTGTAACTAATTCTATGGGAGGGATAGCAGGAGTGTTTAAAGTAACAATAGATGAGCACAAGTCCAGCCTTTCAGTCACTTCACAGTACCCCACAAGACCACCTGAGTCCCAGCATGAAAATATTGCTGTAAGGAACACCCAAACTCCCTGAGCCACAGAAGCAGCTTGAAAAAGGTAAAAAGCCTTGTGGTTTGAAGAAATGAGAAGTAAAAATTTCCTTCCCGGTAGTTATTTAGTAAAGGAGATTCTCTGTGGTCCTTGAGAGGCCAAACAAGGTCAAACAAGCAAGCCAGAGAAATTCCATGGCTCACAGGACAAAGCATAAATCTTGCAAAACTTAAGGCTAAGTTAAAGACTGCTTCAGAAAAGCATGGCAGTAAATTCTAGCAAGTTTATTCCTTGTATTGCTAAGGGAAAGATTCTTTCGGCTAACAAGTGTAGTCATAATGCTTATAAGCCTGTTTTGGCATGGCTCAGTCTAAAGAACATCCCTGGAGAGCTAGACCTCCAACTCTCTTGTGGCTTGAGCTGTTTCACTTATGCTACTTTTTATACTGGTCAGACAACAAATACAGATTTGACATCCTGCAAAACAGGACATCACACTTGTCAAAATGGCTTTATTTTATCTAGTAGCCAAATTATCCAAAGTATGTATTAATCACAGCAGCAGCACTTATTTTCTGAGGCAGGCCCGATTCTAATAGATGGCACTGAGACAATGCTGCAGTTTGATCAATAAGGGCATCTGAAACAATAGTTCAACACTTGCTGTTCATATCATTACAGAAAATTCTCAGAAAGGTTAAACCAAGGAGTTTGCTCAATTTTTATGAGGATCCATAGAAATTGCTTAGAACTCTAAATGCATTCTCTGTAAGATTTCATCATTTCTTTAAATGATTTCCTACATAATGGCTTAATGTCATATATAAACAAGATTTTCAGTTAAATCCTGTAAAGCTCCTACTTAAGTGAATAGTACATGAAGAGATCCCACATTGTGGCACATAATATTAGTAGATGGGAAATTCAGTATTAGTGATAATGGGTGCATAGAGTTGGACAATTAGTAACAAATTATATTTCTATATCCATTATATTGGTTATGTTTTTATTGTATTGGTGAGATCCCACATTGTGGCACATAATATTAGTAGATGGGAAATTCAGTATTAGTGATAATGGGTGCATAGAGTTGGACAATTAGTAACAAATTATATTTCTATATCCATTATATTGGTTATGTTTTTATTGTATTGGTTATGTGCAAAAAAAGAGTTACAAGTTGGAAGATATTATAAATAGCTCATGAATTTCTAGATTAGCTTAACTGATCACTCAATTAGTACTCCCTGCATAGTCAATGCACCATTCTAGAGCCATCATTTGTTTGCAAGTATCAATTAAATATTTGACAATCGTTTAGGAAACATCTTGATTAATATCAAGAAGGAAAAGAAAGACTGACTGTTAGTGCTCATTTCTACGGCTACATAGTATAACCCAGATTTTTGTTTTCCCTAGGAAACTTCCAATATGAATTATCTGAAACCTATTCTTTCATTTCAGGAAAGCCTCTGCTGACACTGTATGAATGTTTATTATCCTGGCTGCTAGCACTGTTTCATCCTGGCACTGCTTCTGACTGTTCTTGTAGGTGAAGAACAGACATAAATTCACAGAACTCTGAAGACTATCAATATCAGGGGGTTTTTTTCCTCATGTTCCACCCTATAAATTAGGAACATATAAAAAAAATACATACATTGGTCGCTGGATCCAGTGGACAAGCCTTCGCATGGCCTGAACATATACACATGCCTCCAACAGAGATGTCTTTTATAGAATAGTAATACTGTAAGACAAAACAGAAATTGAATTGCTAAGTGGATTCTAAAATGCAGGTGCCAAACTGCAGAATTCATTTCTTGTGACAAAACTGTCAGGTCCTGTTTTATTTCTTATTTGATCTATTACAAATATAGCAGACAGTGTAATCCAAGCCGTGTCTCGATCAACAGATTCAGGCTGAGTGAAAGAAAGGGTGTAAATTGGCACAGTTCCATTTGTTTGAAGTCCCAAAAGCCATGTCAATTTATACACAGATTACAAAAACATGAGAATAGGAAAAGGCTATATGCACACTGGAGAATGAAAAGTCAAATGCTATACAATTTATTCTCTTCAGAAAATATGAAAAGAAAAAGGCATGATGATGGGAAGAGGAGAAAAGCTAGAAAAAGCCTATGAAACACCTTTGTTCACCTTAGCTGGGTCTAACTTGGGCATTCACTGAACTGTGGAAAGAAGAACTGGTTTTCACTACTGGCCTTTTGAATGATCATGGAATAGTCTTTATTACTGAGATTAACTACTTTTGACCTGTTTTTGACCATTTCTCTTTTTTCTTTGGTGAGGATTAACAGCCCTAAGCAGAAAGAAGGATAGAAATATATTCATAATCTTATATTACGTCTGTGAAAAGTGAATCTCATCCATTGTCTTCTGTTTCAGCAAGCATCCTGCAATACATGTGAGTTGGCTAATCAAACAAAATATATGCTATTTGCAGATTTTGCTATTACAATGTTCAACATCTTTATCAGATCATGAATAAATATATCAAACAAAATGAGAACTCGTATCACTCCTAGTTAACCTTCCAACATGAAGAAAACATATAATTTGTGGCTACCCTTTGTTTCCTGACAGGGGTGGCAAGTTTCAGTGGCTCCTTTATCTTTTGAGGACAGCCTCATGGAGAGATGCCACACAGAAGTTACTGTTCTTTGGTGGTTTGAGAATTCAGTGTATCGTCCTGCACTCAGCTTTCATGAGTATACAGTGATTTTTCAAGTGTGAATTCAACTTTATTTGCTTAGATTATTAAATGTCGACTTTTACATAAACACATGGTATTCATGATTAGTGAGGTTGCAATAACTGCACACAACTGGAAGGGTTTCTGGGTTTGTAATTCGAAACAAAATGGCTTGTTCCAAATGTTCAGAAACAGCCAGCACTCTATTTAGACAAGGAAATGGAAACTAGAATGGGGAACAGAAGAAGCAAATTTTCTTAGCGCTTATCCGTCACTGATAAATGACATAAACTAAAGTTAAGAATAATGATACATCCCCCTTCATAACAGGACTTGTTATGGTGGTAATCTAAACTTTCCAAAACCAAAATATGATGACCAACAGGAAGAGGAAGTAAGCAGAAATGAAAAAAAAAAAAAAGTGGAAAATTATATATCCCCCAAACCAGTTTTTCAGAATGCTTAGTAGAAAAATCAGAGGAAAACAAGAATAACATATGACATTTGATCAGCAGGACAACAGGGAGATGTGGCTTAGAAAGGAAGTAAAGATTGCAGAAAGAACAGACAGGGGTGTGCACACACAAGGCACAGTGGAGAAGACCAGAGTATGGTGCCAGTTTAAATGCTGTATCCATTCTGTTAATCTAAAGCAAAATGCAAAATGTTTACCGCTACCCTCAATCATATCAAAATGCTAAAAGTGTTGCATTCAGGCCCTACTACTACTTATAGTACAATTAGAAATTCTACTCAAGGCATGTCAAAGGTAGCAAAGGACTGAGTAGCAGAAGAGGCAAGAGACACTAACAACAAACACTTGCCAAATACCTACATCCAAATGTTTGCAGCCAAAGGAGCTGTGTATTTATGTTAGTAACACCATTAAGCAGAAAAGGTAAATTTGTTAATTCTGCTCTAGAGAAGATAACAAAATAGAGTGAACAGGGAATTCAACACCAGGATTTTGAAAGATAACAACAGGTAATCATCATCTCTCAAAACTTCCTAGGGCAAACAAAGGCAGGTACAGCACTTACAAGTGTAAGAGAACTTCTACACATGCCTTTCTACTGTCTTGCCAGAACTTACCCTCCTTGTAACAATGGGATCAATTTCAGCTGGATCCTTATGTGCAAACATCATTAAATCAGCATTTAGTGTCCGTATTCTCTGGAATCTCAGGCGAATAAAGCGAGCAGAGGTGAACTCCAGTAATTCACGTGACGGATCATCAGCACTAGGTCGTCCATTAATTAGAGAAGTGTGAATCTGAAGAGTTATTAAAGCAGTAAGGAATTACATTACATCAATGTTGTCATGATTAGGCCAATAAATATCATTACGGGCACTGTAAAGTGTGAATGCATTTGTACATGCAGAATACCTTCTTTCCTTAGAAAGTAGATTGCCCCCAAAATATTCCATGTGTCCACAGCCCTCACCTATGAAGAGTCTTTATAATAAAAACATTTTGAGCAAAGGAAAGTCATCAGCTACAAATGCAGAACAAACTGCATGTGTGTACCCAGGCCCTAAAACAGTGTCCATGCTGCAGGCAATTCATTTCTCCTCTCCTATTCTGAAAATAGGTAAAGTAATCATACAGCCAAATAGGCTCAGAAATTTTGAGTTAAGGAAATGTATACTTGGAGTGGGATTCAGAATTCAAAAGGGGTCAGTTTGCACCTCTTAGAGTAATCATCATCAAAAGGCTTTTGAACTAGGTGTACTTGAAAGCCAGGATAAGGTAACTTTTGAAATACTGAAAACTACAACAGCTACATGAGACAAAAAATCAGCATTCATAAGCACCTCTCCTTTCCCACTTTCTGTTTACCCAACACATCTCCTCCTTTGAATCTTGTTCTCAGCAAGGTGAAACAATTTCCTGGGTAGCAACAATTTCCTGGGCTGCAACTGTTTTTCACCTGGTCCCCAAGAAAAGTCTTTATCACTTCTGAGACCTTTGCTTAGCATTTGTTTTTCCAAGGACACTACCACTCTCTGCCTACACTGTGGTTTCTCCCCCTTTACCTCCCCCTTTCTCTTCCTGACTTATCCTAAAATCTAGAAGTCTTCTAGGTAAGCTCTGCGGCTCCTTCATAAAGACACTCTCTGACCCCAACTGCAGCATCAAGGGCAAAGCAACAGAAATAAGAGATCTTCTTCCTGTCCTGTCTTTGCAGCTGATCATGGCACATATTAGCTCTGAATCAACTAAATACAGCAGATGGGCTGCTACAGAGCCGTTCTTGGAAAAGGCCTACAAGAAGAAGCATGTCAAGTATAGCAAAATACTGTTAATGAGCACCTAAAGGGAGAGAGGAAAGAAACCATTAATTTTCCTGTATTCTCAAGTGTTAAATTTTAATTGGGGCATTTTTATTACAGGCTGGTACACTGGAAGAATGCTCAGATGCTAAGCCAAATGTGCAGAACATTGGAATGAATAAGAGAATTATTTATTCTCTGCAATGAACATGTGCTGCCTCATACCTCAGTGCCCTGAGTGAGAGGTCAGGCCACACAGCCATTTTCTGTCATTGAACATGGTCATATCTCTGCTGTTTTAGGCAAACAGCTGCACTCCAAACACCAGCTGGCACTCACTCAGGAGTGGCTGCCTCACACTGAAGAAAGAGACTGCAAATCTACTGCTCCCAGGAAAACAGTAGCTCTTGTTTCCTGGAGTTTTTGGAGGGGCTGGACAGACTTACTGAACAACTGCTGTCTTGCACTGGCTATGTGATACTATCAACTCACTTACTTATCTCAAAGGCGGGTGTCAAGAGGATGGTGCCAGACTCTTTTCAGTGGTGCCCAGCAAGAGGATGAAGAGCAATGTCTTTAAACACAAGAAGTTTCACCTCAATATTGAGGAAGAACTTCTACACATTGACAGTGGCCGAGCATTGGAACAGGCTGCTCAGGGAGGTCATGGCATCTCCCGCTCTGGAGACATTTAAAACCCACCTGCATGCATTCCTGTGTAACCTGCTCCAGGTGACTGTGCTTTGGCAGGGAGGTTGGACTAGATGATCTTCAGAGGTCCCTTCCAACTCAAACTGTTCTGTAATACTGTGATTTTTACTACCAAGAGAGAAACCCTAAACCTCATCACGTCCAGCATTCTGCTCCACCGTATCTTCAGGTACACCAAATCACACTCTGCCGGAGCAGCCATCAATTATATCTTGCCTATGTATGAATCAGCACCACCAGGTTTCTGCCATGTTATCTCCAGGAACAGGTGATATCGCTACCTCCTCCTCAGATCATAACAATACAGTCACTGAGCTCTGACTCAATTCTGCTCCTGACTACAAGTAACTAAAGGACACAGTTGACTGGAAACAAACAGAATAAAATGCTATAAAAAAGACATGGTGCAAACAAAAGATTATAATAAAAACCCCAGAGGAAGGAAGGAGGAGGTCCCGAATGAGAAATGTCTGGCTACAAATAGGACAAAAGCACATGACCACAGAACTGCTCAATTCCCTGGTGAAAAGAAAAAGAACATGTGTGGAGAGTAAACTTCAAAAGAAACCTGAAGATAGTGGCAATAAGTCAAGTGGAAATTCATAGATCTTTCCAAAAGAAGGAGAATTTTAGTAAAAATCCATGCCTAAAGACTTTTTTGCATAATATTTACTTGTGAGCAAGGAAACATATTTCTTCTGAGTATTTTTTCACACCATCACTGCCTTCCTTTAAAACAGGATCCAAGAGTTTTCTTTAATACAGCCAGCAACCATAGAAGGGTTATGGCTTAAAGCAACAGAATACTAAACACTGAACTTCGATATTCCAGAGGTAAAGAAGAAATAAATCTAAATTAGTGCCCTGCTTAATCTGATAGAACAACAGCACCGTGGTGATAAGCAGCATGTCAATCTGACTATCTCTTCAAAAAGACAAAAATAAAGATTTTGGGGGTGGGGGGAGAAAGATGCAGGTGAAATCCCATGTATCAAAAGAAGCAAGTGCCCACAGAGAGTTAAAAATATTAATCACAGACACAGCTTGACTGCAAACGACACAGCTGACAAACAGCAGTAATACCTTTTGATTATTTTAAAAACAACACATTTAGTCTTCAGACACTGATGGAGGAGAAAACCACCTCCTTGGAATAGTAGTTTTACAGCTAAAATGTAAATCAACAAAACAAAACAAGAGGCATTCATTTTAGAATAGACCCTATTTTTGGAAGGATCTATCTGCCAGCAGTTCATCTATTTGGCAAGGTTAATCTAGTAGAGATGATGACTTTCATTTATATTATTTTAAGCTTTTTTTTTAAATGTTTCACAATTCCATTTTAAAACAACAAACAATTAAGCTCATGTAGTTACTGAAATGCAGCTATGTCTCACATGAAACATTGCACCTGCTCAAGTATGTACACCAAAATGACACTGAGACTAGAAAATTCAAAACTAGATAAAAATGAATCTGAAGTGAAAATTTTACACTGGCAAAATTAATTACTCTAAATTATTTCTCCTCCTATAAACATCTGTGATGAAATCATTCATTTCTTCCTAGAAACATAAGGAATCAACTTGAAAACTGTCCAAGCAAGTTCGTACTCTTTGAAAAGACAATAAGGAAGAAATTAAGAATACTTTAGGAACATCTGTCCTTAATTAGGAAAAAACAGTAAGAATCTTAATTTAAAGATGTTTAAATAGGATTAGATTTTAAAAATTTTCAATATACTGTCCCAATGAGACATCACTGAGTTTTTCCAGAGCACACTTACTCTTTCCATCTCCCTCCACTATCTTGCACCTGTTTGTAAGACACTGATCCCAGGGCAGAGCATTTTCAGTCAATACACCAGTGTGGCCCCTACCCTCCAAATATTTTTGAATCGGATTTGAAAACTGTCCCAGTGAACACAATCCTCACTGTGCATCTACCCCTATAAGATCACATAAAATCTGCCATACAAGATCATCACAGTACTTCATGTATAGCTCCTGTGAAAGTCAGCCCCACTTGCCACAGCGCTGATGGCCTGCAATAGCTGTGCACACACTGCATTATGAGCCACTACACTGTTCCACGGCAGAGATCCAAAGTTGAGTCTTCCAGGAAAATATTAACACTTTAATCCACCAACTGGGCTGCTACAATTTGGATAATCCAAGTCCCCATGAGGGAACAATGTCATATTTTGTTCAGGTTTTATGGACAACTTTTATTTACCATTTTCAAGACTGAAGTAATAATAATAATTTTGGATTCTAAATGAAAGATAGTCAGATTTCAACTACAGAAAACTTTTCCTTAACAAGGCATTTGTCCAGGACTATATTCAAGCAAATGGAATTTTTAGGAATCTCCAACAGAGGCCAGAAGAAAACGGTTATGAAGGACTGTAAGAAACTGAGCACTTAGAGACTGATCCCTCTAATACAATATGACCACTTCCTCTGACTAATCAGTCTAAAGGCTTCCTGAGTTACAGCGTGAATCTGAGTCATAGCTTTTAATGTCTACCAATTGCCCTTTTCTGTATTATACCTCTACTGCCTTTTTCAAATGTTATGTTTTCCATCACTACATACACTGACTTGTCCCAATGTGAGGAAATTTGCTTCTTAAAAAAAGAAAAAAATAACAAAAATAACTGGCTCTGGTGGGGGTTTGTTTGTTCGTTTTCTTTTTCCTTTTAAACCTGGAACTCATAATTATTTAATTGACAGTATTCTAATTTTTCATTTCAGAAAATTGGGAGCAGTCAACATCTTTTAATTTTTAAAATTCAGTATGAAGATAGATCAACTTTTTTTTTTTTAATCTGAGAACTGAGGAGAATGTTATAAGCTCTCCACTCTGAAGACAATTTAGTCTAAGACTAGCCCATCAGCATTCAGGCATAATTCTTTTTTCTTCTTATACGTATTACTTCACTTGTAGCAACACTCATTTCCATACACTATTTTTCATGTAGTATCATAAGCTGCTAATAGAACAAATTATCTTAAATTTTGCATTACCAACAAATGCTGCTATTACACAGTTTTCCGATTTTTTAGATTGCCTGCAAGAATGCTGAACAACAGGGACACTACCAAATATATTCAAAGGACATCTCAAGCACATTAGAATCTCTGGACCATGTCAGAACCAAAAGATCTATCTAGCTTGGCAGTCTGCCCCATACAGCATCCAAACCAGCATGCTAACAGTAAGATGAAGGCAAGCATACATAATACTTCCTCAGGGATTTCCTGAGCCATAGGTAGTTTCTATACATCTGGTAAGCCTCAAAGGGTTTCCATGAACTCAGTGTCACCTTAAATCCAAGTCACCTTTCAATATCTACATCATCACTTAATTAGGATTTTCTCATCTCATTCACATGTTGTAGGGAAAGTGATCCTTTCTTTGCTTGTTTTAGACCTGCCTCATACTAAACTCACTTAATACTTCCAGTTCTGAAATTGGAACAAAGAAATGTATCTTTCTACCAGCTCTGTTCTTCATTCCATTTCTTCACTACTAATTAGCTTTGCACAGGTATCAGGCTTCCAGATCAGTAGTTTCCTTGGATGCCTAAGGAATATTACGAAAAAAATAGTGTTTCATTCGACACTCCACACTCCTCAGTTACTGCGAATATCTGACAGTGAGGAGTTAAATAATAACTGTTATAATTCACCTATTTTAGCCTTGAGTTCCTTTTCACTATTCAATTTATCATTTTTTTCTGCACCTCTTCAGTTAACAACCTAGTTTGCAACTCTTTCTCCAACTCCTCTCCTGTAAATAATGTTTCTAGTGCAGAAACCCTCCTGACAGTCTCTATAGAAAAAACTGATTCAAATCATTAATTTAGTTTTTCAGCAATGACCTTATCTTTCTTGAACACTCTTTGATCATCTCTCAGCCCACCAATTCTCTGGCAGACTTCCTGAATCTGATGTGCCTGAAAAAAGGTTTATTTCAATTCAGTCACTCAGAATCTTTTTCACATCTTTATTGCAGTTTAACATTTCATTTGCTGGAGCTTATTTTCTTACCTCTTTCCCTCATTTGCAGGAAAAGATATGATGCCCATTCACAAATAACACCAGTTAATTTTGATATCTATTATCTTTCCTTTGTTTATGATTTAAACATGGTGTATAATTTCTGGAACCACTCTAAAATGTAGCATTCACGTTTGCATAATTACATGATTATTCAAGAGGCAATTATTCAGACCAGGATCCGTGCTCTGTTTTTGACTAAACCGTGGGTTCTATTTCTAGCTGCACCGAGAACATTCAGGTTTTTCAGAAATACTCTCTTGCACTACACTTTATTGTGACACCTAGAGAGTCTGCCAAAGGGTTGTAGAAGGTTGATATTATATTCTTACCCTTCCTTCAGCAAGAAGAGCTCAGTTCCACACCTCCGGGCAGTTGCTGATACAACATTAAAGCGATGCTGTCCCAGTTTAGGTGCTGAATTTTAGTTCACAGAGATCTCATACACTATTTTATTTCTGCTGATTTTCTTATATTATTAAATCGATACTGGCTCTTCTCTATAAGCCACTCAGTCACTCCTAAACAGGTTCTTGTTTCTGTTATGCCTATAGTGTCCCCCTTTTCCAACACCCTTTAAAGACTGGTATAAATTATCAAGGTAACCTTTCTCAGCTGCTGAGTGTGGATACCAGCAACACTTAGATCCATCCAATGCTAGCTTCTGTAACAAAAACACCTGAAAGGGCTTGCAGTGTGCTCCAGCCAGGTGACCATGAGACCTACGACTAGAATTTCACAACATACTTCATTGGGTTTCTGCCACTGAGAAATGACAGACATAGCCTGAGAAAATTTTTGCCATTTTTCACAGTAGACAAGTCTCATATACTGATGAACAAGGACTTATTTAGACTTTCAAGAAAGAGAAAAGTATCACCCTGCTCCCCACCACATACTTTTAAAATGTTAATAAAATCTCCCTGGGACTTCTCAAGTCTAAGCAAACCCTTCCCGCTCAGCCTCTTACTCTCCAAGTCCTTATTTGTCCTCCCAAACATTTCCTGGACTTGTTCCAACATGTCCGTGTCTGTCTAGTACTGAGGAGGCCAGAGCAGGACTCAGCCCTTCAGGTGTGCTCTCATCACCTCCCTCAGCCTTCTGGTGACTGTCTGACTAACGCAGCCCAGGATGCTCTTGGCTTCCATCGCTTGCAAGGGCACCTTGCTGGCTTACGTACTGCTTAGTGTACAACCCTACTGTCACCGAGTTTCCTCCAGATGCTCCTGGGTTATGTAGGCACAGCTCGCTCACATCTCACTGAACAGAAGTCCCAGCCCATTGCCTGTTACCATCTGCAGGCAAAGAAGGAGCCCTGCTCCTGGTGTCACAAGTCACCAGTTTGCAGTCTTCACCATCATGGGAGTCTCCATCTCTGAACCAACAGGCACAGACGCTGCCTGCCTCTTTTCTTTGTACAGTTGTGAAGTTGTGGCTTCAGGCTGCAGAGTCCCAGCTAAAACTTAAGTTACTCACTTTGTTGTCACCTCTAATGCTGTAAAGTCTACTGGATGTCTACTGACATCCTCCTGCAGTCCTTGGTGACACAAATACCCAAACCATTCTGCACACAAGGACACTCTCTCCCCCAACCTCAGCAAGGTCCCAGACAGTTCTTGCAGTCTCAAAGGTCAAAATCTGCATCCTGGCTCTGGAACTCAGCCTGAGCTGAGGGCTCTGCTATAGTGGGGCAGTCATGGCAGCCAGTGCTGAGCACTGTGCCCAGACTGCACCTCACCAACATGGCTGAGCACCTAAAACCACTCTTTCTCCCCTCCTTCTGTGCATGTTTCTGGCATGAACTGATATGCAAATATGCATGATGTTAGCTGCCTCTGTTGTTAATGCAACAGTAGAAATGCTGCCACTTGGCATTAATGTATATCATCAACTGCTGAGTTACTTAAAATTAACATACTTTAACAAAGTTTTTAAGAATTTTAAGTATGTACCATGCTCTCATACAAATTTAAAATACCCATGTATGAATCCAAGTGGTGTATTTTTCTACTTAGAGCTTTGGTATTTGAAGCCCGCTACTTTGCCAAGCAATTTGACTGCAATCAATCTCAAGCTGTTTGTAGGATATAAAAAACCCCAGCTGTGTGGCACAGAGTTTTTATGCTCACTTTCTTTTCCAGAAAACAGCATCACTAACCAGTATGCTTTTCACTCGTGATAAACCGGAAGACTTAATTCTTTCATAAAAAGAGAAAGCTACTTAGTGTAATTTGTTACAAGGATGGAGTGGAAACATCATCCTACAATAATTTTTGGCTAGTAGTGGTAAAGAACTCACTTTGTTCAAGTGCTCAGTAGTTTATTTTGTACATCATATCAAGACTGTGGGCTTCAACCTTGGTGCTCTGTGTAAGGTGGTGGTCTGACCCTAAACTATTGCCAAGAAAGGTCAGCTTCTCACTAAAACCTAATCTCAGACAGCAGCATATAGGAAAGAAAAGTTTCTGTCCTGCACAAAAGGTCTTGCAACTTCATAATCAGGAGTGGAGAAGACAAAAATGTCAGCCATAAAATGATCTAATGAGAAAAGTACTCCATGATTTACATTCTCAAGTTATGCAAGCACATCAATATGAAGATGAACAATGCTGAAAATAAATTTTTCAACAGGTGATTCAGTAGCACTCATAATTCTCCTATCCACTAGCAGTTTTAATTATCTGTTGCAAATAGCTCATTTGCAGTAGACAGAAAATTACTGCTGATTAATTAATCTCTTGGTATCTTAGATTTAATCCCTAAAGACAAAATTTCTGTGAGTCTTCTTAGTGCAAGACCTACTCTATCATTAGAGTTGATTTCACAACTAGAATAGTAGATGGAAGCATATGCCAGAACTCAGCATCCAATTTTTCTTCATAAATACATATTTATAATAATTGTATATAAGAAATGGTATATTTGGCAAATTTTGCTATATTTCTAATAAACATCTCACTATCTTAATAAATTAGTGGTTTAATAAGTGAAAGCACAACTCCCTTCTGTGCCTCACTAATGAGTACAAGAGCTGCTTGAAATGCAATGCTTAAACTTGCATTAAAATGTCAAGGGCTATGCATGTCAAATTGTATCTCAACTAATTCATTCCCCCTAAGAATACAGGCAAATGTCAGTTTAACAAACTGTTTAGCAAATACTATTGTGTCATTGACAACTATACCCTACAGCTTAAGCTAAACAGGGCTTCATCTCTTCAGTTTTGATTAACTTGCTTTTGTCATTTTTCTCTTTCCAATTTTACTTGCCTATTCAAGCCACTGCTTTTTTATGGCTCCTGTAATTCTCATGCTTGTCATTTTTGGACAAGAAACAATTTGTCAAAGACAACATCTTGCATACTTGTAAACAGACTGCTCATTGTCAGAGCAATAGTTATTAGTAAATCAAAGAATAATAAGAAATTTGATTACCTTGAAATGTATTTGTATAATTTCAAGTTTTTATTTCCTTTTTGTAACTGTCTGACATAAGTGGAAACATGGTACCGGGCTGTAGCTTCAGCAGCAGTTATGCACACCACAGCCCATGAGGAACTCACACAAGATGCAAGGCCTGGAATACTGTACTTTAACACAACCATGATGGTTTGTGCTCTACTGGCTCTTCTAAGTGTACTTAGAAGTGAGACTCCATCTCTTAAAGCAGTGAAAAGGTATTTTGTGCTGATGCCAATGGCAACTTTAGCTGCAAAGCAGTTATGAAAATCATGTTAGTCTGAGTTCTGATCAAGCAGAGGTGAAATACCTAGGCATTACTGAGTTAAACATAATCACCCCTCTGCTTAAAGGATGAAATGTAGTGGTCTGTTATACACATTCTTCAAAATTACTCAAAAAGCACAACATTAAAATCCAAATTATGCTATTTTTTAAGAAAGCACAGAAGTGAGATGACAGTACCTGAACAGTATATTTTTTCTTTACTACTTTTCAAAGTAGTACCCCTCTTTTTGCACAATGATCATAAATGACACAAGTAATTTCAGATAAATAACAAAAAAGGGAAGTTATGTTTTCTTGGACGTTATAATAACAAGCATTCTGATCCTCAGGTTTAACTAAAAGGCTTCTAAGTATGCCAAACCAAACAATATTAAAAAATCTCACCCAAACAACACCCATCCCCACTTTCCTACCAAGATTTTATGATTTCCCTCATTCATTGTATGATTATCCTACAAATTCATGGCACTTCCCATCATATTTTTCGTCCTGAATGAGATGCACTGTGGAATTATGGACAAATTACTGCCAGTACAGAATTGTGACCAGTAGAAAGAAAATCCACAGAAACGTTTAACAGCTGTAAGCAGTTGCAAACGGCTGCCAAAACCAACTGCTGATGTAAAAGAGAGAGAATGTGAAGATTTAAGCTGTTCAAACAGTAAACAAGTACATCTGCTCCTGAATGTTATCATTAAATAAACTGTGGTAATATGCTTTACATTGATGCAACATTCTTGTTTTGAACCACAACTCTGAAGAATTTTGGACTGAAGCAATTTTAACAAAATTTTTTGGGGTTTTTTTTGTGATGGAAATCCATGTGCGGAAAAGTCCATTACAATTACTGTACAGTGTTGGAGTCTAAGTTCTAGCAAAACCTGTGTCATGTCATTTGGAACATAAACTGATGAACGCTTTTGAAAACCAGATGGGATCCCTGTGAATGGTAAGCATTCATTTTCTGTAAAAACCATTTATAATGATTTACAAAGAAAGAATAAATACGACATTCAGTTGTAGAATATGACAAACTTTGATACTTCTCCAGTTGTGAACCTGACCTGTTCAGACTTCGGAGATATTTTACAGCAGCTATTAGAAGAAAAGTCAGGGGAGGGAAAAAATCCATTTCTAAGTAGCACAGAATGAACAGTCCAGGCCAGGAATGTCATCAGAAATCTTCTGTAAAACACAGGAGATTAAAGAATTATGTGCATGAAATGTGCTTTTTGTTCTTTGCTCCCATGGTGATTAATTGTTGCAAAGTTACAAAAATAGTAGTGCTTACTTTAATTACAAAAACTACACTTGGCGGGTTTTGTCAAACTCTCAATTGTTTGAATTTTTCAGATTCCATTTATGATACATGATATAATATGACTTATGTAGTCAACTACATAATTTGATTTTGGCCGGACAGAGTTAATTTTCTTCACAGTGCTTTGGATCTGTGGTGAAAACAGTGTTGATAACAGTGAGATACTCCAGCTACTGCTGAGCAGCGCTTGCACAGCATCAAGGCCTTTTTAGCTTCTCACCCTGCCTCCCTCGGTGAGGAGCATGGGGGTCCTTGAGGGGTCAGGAGAGGACACAGCTGGGACAGCTGACCCCAAGTGACCACAGGGATATTCCCCAACATAAGACAACGTGATCAGCCATAAAAGCTGGGCAACAAATCTGCCAAGGCCTTTAAACTGTTATTTTAGATGTGTTCTTCCTTCAGAAGATCCCCCAACTTCCAAAACAAAGAAAAGCTCTACTGTAGCTACTTCTTTACATCCCTCTGTAGGCAGCTCAAGTCACAGAATTCATCTGCTATGGATTTCCTGTCCTTGGCACTCCTATTGCATCTCACTTGTCTATCAGCTTTATTATTCTGATCTGCTTGAAAACGCTTCTCTTAGGACTTTTTAGGCCTCCAGCACAGTCATCTTTTTGGAAGGAAAGGGCAGCAGTTTGGTTCTTGTCACTTCTTTTGCCTTTTCACAATTTTAAGTTAAATTGCAAAATTCCTATTTTCCTTGCTTTCATATGATGCCTTTCACTTTTTAATGCCTTTTAATACTCAGGCATTACATGCTGCTACCTTTTTGGATACTCTAAGAGGTATTCTTTTTTTTGTAAATGGCATGCATAAACTCCTACATATTTAAAAAGAAAACATATAAAAATATACTTCCACCCTCGGAGATTGCTTTATCTTTTTTACTAACTTTCAAAATTTTCTTGACATTAAATAATGAGAATACTACTGCCATTTTATAGAACGGTCTTTAAATAACAGTATTTTGAGCCATCCTGCCGTGCACTCTTCTCACAACATTTTGAGTTGCATCTCATATTCTTAGTCATACCATTAAACTGCTTCTTGAAAGAACATTTAGGGGGATTTAAAAATCAGCCTTTGTGACAGTTACCCAGCCTATAGGAAGCTAACAACAGCTTACTTTTTCGCTATAGTAGTTTTTTTGACTTCATTTTTTGCTTCACAGCCTCCTTACTTAGTCTCACCACCTTGATTAAGCAGTACTGCAGCCCTAACTTTTCCTACTCTTCCTCAGGCATGATATACCAATTTTCTCTGACAGAGAGTTGTTTGCTGAGACAATATGTGTTCTTACCCAGCTTGTCTCTGTGCTTTCTTCATTCAAATGTTCTTGACTCCAGACTTCAATCAAATAATTTGAATTTTGAGCAATTTGTCCATTGGTCCACAGTGTTTAATTGACTAACTTTCCTTCCATTGAATTTCTGTGACATTTACCATTTAAACTGAAAATTCCAGGTAAACTATGCTGTTTGGTTTTTATTTTCTTTTATATACAATTCCTTTGCACTGACATAAAAGCATACCCATATTTGGCCTCAGGCTGATATATTCATACCTCCGTGCTTCAATGAGATTTTAGTGATTAAAGTTACTCCTTCATGTAGTCCACCCGAATTTTAACAAATTCTTCCTTTAAAAAAAATATCGTTTTTTGACAATTAAGCTATTCTTTCTCCCAGTAATTTTCCACAGTAACAATGAACCAAAAAAAGAAAAAAAAGAAAAAAAAAAAAAAAAGAAAGAAAGAAAAAACAGGTCTAACAAAACCCACCCACAATAGATCTTTAGTTCCTCTAATTAAACAGAAGACCAAAAAAACGCACAAAATACTCACTGCTCTTGTTTTGCTGTCAGAATGAAATCTATTACTGTCCAGAAATCTACTGCCAAACCCAACAAGAGAAATTTGGGTCATTTCAAATAAATACCAACACTTAAGTGTACCATTTCCCTTTGGAATACTTAGAGAGTATGCTGAGTTATGAACTACATTTACAGGCATAAATCCTCCTTTTAAAATTTGGAAAATCCGTCATGGATCTATATAAAGACGTGTAACACATCTCTTTTCAGTAAGCATTGTGGCCAATAAATGATGAACGCTAATGAAAAATGTAAATAATCAATTTGACTTCAAACTGAAAGACTGCTCTGTATAGCATGTTTTTTGCATATTGCAACTTCATTACTTTTTAAGTATTATGATTCATATGATTACTCAGTTTTTTCTTTTTTTTCCAAGAAATGGTAGAAATTACAACATGAGTTTCTGCTCAGAGAGAGACACATGCCAAGATGGAAAAGTGGGCTGTCTAACTGCACAAAAGAAACTTTCATTCCAGCTTGGCCCACACAGATGTACCAGTTGATATCCTGTCCCTTGTTTTCACAATAATGGGAGACTGCAATACTACTTATACAGTTTTCCACAGTTATTTCATCTTTGCAGCATAATTTAGAAGTACATTACATATTTTATATCCATTTTTTTTTCTGTGGTATTAAATACCAGAAACTCGAGTTCAGTACAAACTATCAACTTGAAAATATTACTTAAGTTTCCCTTTTCTTAGGCAAAAATTAGCAGTGAATACTGCTATAATGTAATTATGAAAACATCGACTTGCAAAATTGGTTGTAGAAGTTCTGAATAAATTATTGAAAAGACAATTTTCACCATGCATAATAAAATAATTTGAAACTGTCTTAAAATAAATTCTATGTTTTCAATACTTTCCTATGATACTGAGCACATATGTAGAATGTTTACTTTGTCTTTTCCTTTCACATATCTTTCACTGTCTACCAGAAAAACAGGAAATGTTAACTTTATATTAGTGAGGCGATATACCATTGTTTAAACAGAATATGTAAAACGTATCCATTTATTTGGCAGTCATTTCTTAAAGGTCTTTTTTTTTCTCAGATTAGATTCTCAAGTTTAGTTGTACTAAGCCAAATAACCAAATTTTAAAAAAAAAAAGAAAATACAAAACCCCAAAAGCAACAAAATGAACTAGACCCGAATCTTTGTCCAAACCTCTAATCTGTTTTATTTCTTTTTGTAAACCATTTCTTTCAAAGTTATTCTAAGTGGAAATTTTGGAGCAGCTGAAAGCTTATGTGTCAAAATTCTTGAAGAAAATCAGTACTCCATCCCTTCTTGGTAGACACAAGTAACCTTCTAGGTTGCTACATCCTTTCAAAGCAGTTGAAAATGAAGACTCACAAGTGCAAGTTATTACAATCATTTCACTGAGACCAATCATATACAAAAAAATGGTATCCAAAATCATGGCTTGAGCATGAGTCTTCCTGAAGCTGCTGCAGCTGGAAGGTGGGGGTGGCAGGGAAAGCAAAGAAAATATAAAGCAAAACCAATAGGGAGAACAAAGTATGAGTAATCCAAGAGTGTTAAGCAGGGACTGTTCAACCTCTGAAGTGGTGCAACACTGAATAAAATGAGATTAACAGTCTTCACAGAAGACCTGATCCAAAGGTTATTGTTGACTTCAGTGGAAAGGTCTTTAATAATAAGCACCATTTATCTATGGATCTGACTCTACTACTAATCACTACAGAAAATTAACTGTTTATTGTAAGATGGAAAAGCAGGATGAGAAAGATCCTAAACTGATGGGACACTTGGATTTCAGGCCAGAGAAAACCTAACTCATTATTTCTTAGAAAATGAAGATGTGCCACCTGGCTAGACAGCCTGACTCAAAGTACGCTAAAAACGTGGGAAGCAGAACATTTTGGAAGCAAGGATTGCATCTGATAGGATCTCTACTTGCTGAAGTTTTCTTTAGCATCCTAGGCAAAAGACTGTCATGTGTCCTCCACTCACAGTTTTGTGAAATTTGTTTTCATTGTCTTTGTGTTGAAAAAAAAAATTAAATGACCAAAGAAAATGTTTTCATTTTGCCATGACATGGAACAATTCATGTCAATCAAAATAAAAATTCCCCTTTCACTGTTTGGAAAAAAAAATCTGAATTACTTAAAATTATTGTTATTCTCCCTCTTCAGACGTCAAGCTGAAAAAAGCTCTTCACAAATCCCTATTTTGGAATTTCTGAGTCAGACTGCATTCATTAGTCTCTGCCTAATGTCTTTGTCTAAACTGTGATGCTGGAAGTAGAATCCACTTAAATTTCTGAACAGTTTCATCCATTAATAATAGATTGTTACCTATTTTTTTTGTATTGTGGTTTGGGTTTTTTTGCAATGAAAACATAGCAACGAAATACTGATACAAGACAACATATGCCGTAATCACAAGTACTCTACTAAAGTATACAGAAATGCAAGTCAAATATATGGAAATTTAGCATACTCATGAGAAACGCCTAGGATGATTGCAGCTGAGGCCATGGACAAAAAAATTATTGGCATTACTTTTTACTGTTGATACCTTTTTTATGTCTTATGCATTTGAAAAGAAACTTATCACTGTTACTCAAGGAGAAATGAGAGTTCAGACTTTAGAAAATTATTTTGCAATAAAGACAAGATACTGAATACATGTTAGGAGCTGACAGGATCAATCTAAAAATAGGAATCATAAAGGCAGCATCAATACTGTAATCCACAAACTCTCACGCAATTTTTTTTTGGAAAATGTGAAGCATCTGTATCATTAATAAATAAGAAAAAAAGGTCAACATAAAATTTTCAGTCTGCAACTTAATACATTTCAGTTTTGAGTACTTACAAAATTTGAGCTCTCTGTCCTCTTAGCACTGCCATTCTCAAGTTCTAAATCCAGCTATGAGAAGAACAGACTTCAGAGTCCATTTCTAAGCCTCTTTTTTTACCTTCCTTCTCTGTAAACCACCGAGACTGCACCAAACAGGACAGCACTGTGGTACGAAGAGGAGAAAACTAGCATGCAAACACTGGGAAATAATACAGTTCAGTGTTCATGGCATCACTGGCCTGAGGCAAGCTCAGCAAAGTATTGGGACACTGGAGGATGTTTCAAGGGACTTGAGGCATGCATTTTAAAAGGGACATAATACAAGCATTCAAGTGCTATGGCAACAAGTGAACAAAATAAAAAAAACATTACTGTCAAGGCACTGGTTTCTGTTTATTTTTCTTCTTTACATGGTTAGTACACACTTTGAACTTCCACTTGACTGAAGAAAATAAAGACTAATGAACATCATACAAGGCTAGTCTCTACTACCACAGAAAGAGTATTTTATTTTTTTTGACCTCACACTTACATTGCTACCATAACAAGAAAGGAACGAGATTAAGCATTTAAGGGAGCAGAACTGAAGCATCACCTTCATTGCAATATAATTCTCACCACTATAACAGCAGCGATAGAAAGACTCACTGTGGAATAGGAAGGAGACAGGTTACTTAATTCCACCATAACT
This sequence comes from Ifrita kowaldi, assembly GCA_013398055.1. Classification (NCBI taxonomy): domain Eukaryota; kingdom Metazoa; phylum Chordata; class Aves; order Passeriformes; family Cinclosomatidae; genus Ifrita; species Ifrita kowaldi. The sequence continues at coordinate 397,781 of VZRS01011584.1, read as the reverse complement.
CCCCTCCCTGTCAGTCCTCTGCTTCAGCCTTAGCCATAGAGGAGACAGAAAGAATTTTCTTTTTAAAGAACAGCAGGACTGAGAGAACCTCAACTCCATCGTTCACACAGACAGCTCTTGCCTTCAGTCTCCAATTTTCACTTTTGAACATGGAAATACCATGCAGTTTGCAATGGAACATAGCAGATGTGCAACTGTATTACCTCCTTAATAACAAACGAATAGTCATTATCAGTATAGTTATAGCAACCACCTGGTCACACCGATTGCCTCACGGATGCTGAAAAGAATCAAGCAACACCAAGTGCTGAATTTGATTTGAGGCATCTAGATAAACATTTTGGAAATTTGGTCTGCTTGGTATACTGCAGTTAGGTGTCATTCTCATTTCTACAATCAGATTACTTTCCTTCAAATATAGGACTAATATCCTTCAATGTTTTTATAGTTAAGTGTCAAGGTAGAGCATTCTCAGCAGCTGAAAATAATGTATGAAAGGCATCTCACACAGAATGATCAGAGATTATTTCTTTTACTCAGTACATGAAAGTATTAGGAATACAAGGAATCCTGAGATTTCACCTTTCCACTGCCACTGTATAACCCAAACTCTAACCAGCTGCAGAAATATCCTTTGAGACAGCATCTTCTGACAACAGATTCTGCCCACAGAGAAGGATTTCTTTTTCTTGAAAGTTTACATACCTTCCACATCACCAGCAGTAACTATTTTTTTATTACTTTTTTTAAACCAACTTTGACAGAACACCTCTATATGATGAAAGACTAGGGAGTCAACTGGGTACACCAATTATGCTTTTAAAAGATGTGAATTAAACTCACCACCTTCCTCCCCATTTTTAGACTTTCAGAAAGACTCATTTTAGAGAAAGTCAAGGTTTCCCAGAATATGGGGGGGAGGATTCTTTTTGCCTTCTTAGTGAAAGGAAGTGCTTTCCTATCGGATTAATTAAGCTTTTCTTCCACTGTCTTCATTGCATGTGATTTTCAACATCTGCTTGCACAAAGAATTACTTGATGCTGAAGAAAAAACAAAACAATTTCTTTTTAACCTAAATATTTATTTTCTCCTAGCCTATACAAAACACTCTAAATCCACGAATGTTTGAAGAAAGCTTTTTCCAAGTGTAACTTCCAATTTTACTTCCTACAAAACTATGTGTCCTTTCTCTATGAAAAGATACACATTTTCCTAACCTGTTACAATGATCATCTGTTGCACCTGAAGTTTTCAGAGGGTCCAGCTTTGAAACAACTGCAAGCAAGAGGGAAGATTCCCATGTATCACAATACAAATACTGTATGTGCTAATTCAAACAAGCATTTGCTAAGAAAAATCTTTCAGCATCTCACAGCAGATAAAATCACAACATTGAAAGCTAATGTTCAGAGCCTTATATTCACCTAGTCGTCAAGGTAAAGAGGCTGTGAAACAAATTACAGTCTAGCAGAAGAAGAAACATTTCAATAAAAAAGGTACAAACTGGATGTAAACATTAGAGGCTCCGGTGTCAGGGAAGTGAAGCAAAAGTCACTATGGTAACCCACTAACTTTTAGCTCTCAAACTAATGATCATCTGAGGAAAAAAAGAAACAAAGAAATGCCATTCATACACAGTGTTTAAGTAAAGAAGAAAATGAAATTAGCATTCTTATTTACCTGAAAATACCAGACGCATCCCACCACCTATTAATCCTTACATAAACAGGTCTTTCTTAGTCAGTGTAAAAAAAAAAATACTATTAAAGCAAGAAACATCAGTTCAGTAAAAGGTAATGAGTAACTCATTAAGTGAACTAATCTCTTTCCCTTATTTTTCTGGCATGGGGATACTGAGACAGAGGAACATTAGTTTTTGCTTCGAAATACTGTTTTGGGAAGTTTTAGCATTTATATTTGGGGGATGGAAGCATTTCTCTTATAAGGATAAGCTGAAGGAGCTGTGCCTGTTCAGCCTCCAGAAGAGATGACTGAGAGGGGACCTCATTGATGTATCTAAGTATCTGAAGGGGAGGTACCAACAGGATGAACCAGGCTCTTCCCAGAGACAACAGGCAGAAACTGATGCACAGGAGGTTCTACCTAAACATGAGGAAGAATTTCTTTACTGTGCAGTGACTGTGCACTGGAACAAATTGCCCAGAGAGGTTGCGGAGCCTCCCCCACTTCGACATATTCAAAAACTCTCTGGTCACAATCCTGTGCCATGTGCTCTGGGATGACCCTGCTTAAGCAAGGAGTTTGGACAAGATGATCCACTGTGGTCCCTTTCACTCTTACTCATTCCATGATTCTGTGAAACAGCTATGCTAGAAGTCTTTCTTAGCCAGTATGATACTAAGACACACTGTTTTTCGAGCTATCACTGATCTCAGTATGGAAACCAGAATGCTAGGAATCTTTCTGCATTCAAGTCTTCACTTTTAGAGAAATTTCATTGAGAGTTTCTTACTTTTGTTCATTCAGAAGCTGCTGTTAAGCAATTTTCCTTTAATTCATGATGATACTCAATAAAATTACATTTTGCAAATAATTCCTGGTCTACAGATTGCTTGCTCCCATCTGACTGTGCAAACTTAAACTTGTGCTACTTACATAGATCTGAAGAGAAATCAAAAGGGGGGGTTGTTTATTTGTTGTTGTTTTTGTTAGTTTTGTTGTTCTAACTGTTACTGGTTCTACTTCTGTAGAACCTTCTTCTATCGTTTGCCAAGATAATATTACTGGTGCAAATAGGAATAGTATTAAATGACAAAAAATATTTGGCTTAGAATGAACATTTCTGGAAATACGTTAATGAATCAAGCCACTGACTAAAATGCTCATGGAAAGTATACATGAAGAGAACACAATCTGATTTTTCTAAGATGACAGGTTTTAACTTCAGAGAGTACTGTAGATGTACATTTGACACTGGCACTGGCCTGCCAACCATGTTCCTTGTGCACTTCATCAGGTTTCCTGGGTGTGCATCGGAATGGTGTGCCTAAGCAACTCATGGAGTTTGAATCAAAGGCACTTTATTTACATTTCATAACTCATTCAGTCTTACAAGATGGCTGCAATATCTGACTCATAGAGCAAAACTGCTATCCTGGAACAAAGATAAATTACATGCAGATGTAGTTCCACTGGCAGACCAGGAGCCAAATACTACCAACAACACAACTGCAAGTAAATATGATATTGGTAGAAATGTTAATTTTCATGTTACATGTTTGATGAAATATTAAAATGAACTAACCTGGGTTAATTCTCTGTAAATGCTACATACTTCATAATGCAGCCTTTAGCTACTCAAACAGCTGAAACTAGTAGTTTACTTATGAAAAGAGTATTGTTAAAAATGTAAGATAATTAGCTCACGTGGAATGATACCCTTCCAACCACTATAAAGGTTAATCTTTAGGCTTTTAATTTCAAGCTGTTCTCTCTCTATTACAGCCACATCTCAGATTAATAACTACCTGTGGGAGGTAAGATTACCTTAGGGTTTATCATGCCTTTCACGGACTATGCCTGTACCTAACAACTCACCTTTGCCAAGTGGAATGGAACAGATGCATTCCTCCCTTCAAAGTCATCTTTGTGTTCAAAGAAACCACATATCAGTTGCTAGTCATTTATTAGGTTAAGGATACAGCACCAATTACAGCATATCAGGCCCAGTTAAAAATTATTAATTGCACACTTAAGCTCAGAAGTTCCTCTCAACTCAGTAGGCTTTAAGCCAATGTTTCAGTCATATATAGCATATATAGCAGCATGCAGAATAAAGTTCTTTGCTGTTTAGCTCAGTCCATGAAGAACACGGAGACTCACTGGTTTAACCAAGAGGACAGCAGACTACTGGAATCAATATCTGTCTGTGAGAGAATTGGATAACCAAATAAATGGAACAATCTAAATTAAATTAATTATTGGAATAATGACTTTTGCATGGTATTTTCAGTGCAGATATGTTCTCCCAAAGAAACTGTATAAAATTTCTTTTCAAGAGATGAATTGCTAACACATGCTCTGTTCACCCCTCAAAAAGCACCCAGTTGAAACCAGTTAAAAATATAGCACATGTATAAGCACTATTTCTTTTAATACCACTTTATCTGCACCTGCTAGATTTTACTAGACAAAATAGCCATGCAAATGATACAAGCACTAATGATACAACTACAAACACAAAATATTTGCAATTATTTTTCCTAGAACTGAAAATTATTTCCCACCTGATAACTCTTGATAATCTGAGACTCTCTTAGATTCAAGATTGTATCTTTTTAAAGTGTATCAACAGGATATTTTCACTGAAAGCTGAATTTTTCGATTTTTGCAACTGGCATTGGAAATTTTCTGTGAAAATAAACAAACTGTTCATATCTATATCCAGGACTCAAAAATAACTGCATTAACAATTTTGCATGTGAACATTACTTTGCATGTAGGGGAACAGAAGAGAGTAATTTTGTACCTCTGTATATGGAAATAAACCATTAAAAAGTGGACCAGAAAAAAATAACAGAAGGATAAATATTGAGGCTAAAATTTCATTTGCAGAGCAAGTATTGGAAAAAATTTGTGAAAAAACAAACGCAGTTGCAATGTGGTACATATGGCTTTCCCTCTCATCAATTTAAGCGACTGAAAATGCTGCATTTTCAGCTACAGGTGTTACATTGACCTTGCTCTTTCAACCACAGATTCTCATTCTCAAGTCCATGACATCTTTTCCACACCTTCAGTTAGAACAAATGACTGGTCCATGATTCATGTGCCTGGACTTGGGCTAAAACAGTAGAGGCCTCTGAAAGCAGAAGGAATAGGCATAAACAGGGGCAGAGAGTCAGCTCTTAAGGCAATAAATTAAATTCTGACTAAAATCATTACTATTTGACATCATGGCTAATACACAGGGACTGAAAATGCATCTAAAAGAAAAGTGTTTTAATGACTTCACTGTGTCTGTGATTTTTCCAAGTGTTCTCATCACCTTTGTTCACAAGTGAAATGGGAACATATTTCAAGCACATAGAGTTGTCTGAAAGTACTAGTGCCTACTTAATAAACTCTTTCATCTCTTGGTTTACTTGCTAGAATATTCTTATTAGAATGAACCTTGTATGCATTTATATAGGACCATGTAAGATGAGCTTTTTAAATTTGCAAATAGAGTCTCTCCCCATTTTTCAATTGTACCAAAACACTCTGTCTACTGAAGGCAGATTTGCCAATTAACCAAAGGGTGGCTTTTTTGCCAGTTTACATATGGAACACCATCCGATCTTACCTCCCCATTTTCCAGAGGATGGATTTTGGAATAATAAGAAGTGCATATGACTTCATCATCTTTTATGTAGGAGGGGGTTCCAGGCCGGGGATGAATGTTGTAGCGTGTCAGGCACTCGCTGTCTGTGATAGCATAGTACTGCCATGGTTGATAGTCTACACCATCCAGTGAACGCTCTAATATCCAGTTCCCAGGCCGAGGGGAGTTAGCTGCTTTCACGATAACATACGCAATCTGGAAAATCTGAAAAATAGAAGAATTGTTAAAATAAATGTAAATACACGATTACAAATTCATTCCAATTTCTTCATAGCTACCAAAATAAGAACAGTATATACAATAATGCTTGACTGGGTTTTTTCCCCTAGAAATGCAATATGGCCTTGGATTACACTGAAACTCTAAAACTACAGAAACAAATTCTCCATTAACATTTCTGAAAAGAAAAAATTAGTTGTATTAGGCCAATAGAGACTTTGCAAATAGAATTACAAAGCACTTTCACATAGCTTAGTAGGTAATTGCTAAGTTGCCATTTCAGCCAAATGTTTGCAAAGTTTGTTTTCAAGTATTTTCAACTTGTAGGAGTGGGATTTTTTCTTTATGTGTATTTATAGACATACGCTTTCCACAAAGTTTAAGACTTGCCAAACTCTTACAACTCCATCTCTGTTAAAGAAAAACATAGTTTTAAGCTATTGAAAGGTAATCACATCATGCTGAAATCATCCTATAAAACATTCTTGTTTCAATCACACAACTCAGCACTGTGACCATGAATAAGCTTTATAGGACAGAGACACATCAAATATCACTACAAACAGAATGCAAGCATATAATCAATGCTCATTATAGTCCATTTTACCTGCCTATTCAATTGATTTATCAGGGTTTATTTCTGTGTAGATGCTTGCTAGAATGCAAACCACAAATACATTTGCCATTGCAGAATGACACACATTAGTGACGCGGGCCTGATTTGGTTTGGTTTTTAATCTACCAACAGCTATATGCTACAGAGGTAGAACTGAAACCAAGGATAACAAGGAGCTATTTCCATTATAAAAGCAGAACATATATCAAGTTAATATTTTTAAGACGCAGTGCTGTGAGTCTGCACATGAGGATGCCAGAGGATATCATGGCAGTGTTGATTTAATGCTTTCTATACGGGATAGTCACTGTAAAGAAGCTGCAAGATTCAGACTTCATCCACACAAATTTCTTGTGAATGCTTAGACAATCAGTAAAGCTACTGAAAGAATATCCAACAGTAACCAATGAAAGAAACAGTGAAAAGATTTGAATTTGTTTTTATTGCCTACCAGTATTACTGTAAAATAGAAAAAGTGTTAAGTGGCAGAGTACCGCAAGTATTCCCAAACACTTGATGATGGAGACAAAGAAAATGTTTATCTCCAATTATCATTCCTGCCTTCTGTGCAGGTGCTGAGGATGTGGTAAGATTCACAATCGCTTCAGTCAGGAAAATAAATCACTAGCAGCCAAAGTTTTTCAGTGGATTAAGAAGTGGGTGAGGCTGTATTTGTTTCAACCTGAAGAACATGTCTGTAATTGTACATTCATGGAGGATTATCTCAGTATTTTTCTTCAATAGCATAAAATAAACACTCCAGAGAATGAAAAAACCTGTGTTTCATTCCATTGTTTCAACAGGAATCATACAATCATTTGTCCCCTTTCACAAATCCCCTTTCCTCTCTCAAACTCATTTACAGCTATATTCCACTGTGGCCACAAACAATTATAGTTTTAACTACCCTGGATCAGTGTCACATGCCACATTACTAATATTCTTTACAATAAACAGATACAAACAAAACATTAACAAACCTCTCCAAACTTCCGCCCCCCCAGTTAAGCTCTTTGAAATACAAGAAATACAGAATAGAGATTTCATCCCAGAGTACTTATAAAAACTTTTTTTTAAATTTTACATAAGCAATTTACCTCAAGTTCTCATGATAAGACTGTTCCTTATATGCTGAATGGATAACAGCTGAGGCTAAACACATTGTTAGGGCTTCTACTGTGGAAAATCTGTGGTTTAGGATATATCTAACAATAAATTCATAATTACAGGTGCGTGTATATATAGGTTCCTTTTTGGAAGTCCCACAATTTGCAAAACTTCATGAAAAATTCATTGCTAAATACTGCTAAAAAACCATTTAGCTCTGCAAACATCTTGGATGCATTGGCTCCGTGGGGCCAAGAGGTGTAATCAACAGGAAGTCTTTTTCTGTTTGCTTGCTTTGAAACATTAGGCTGTGTGGGAGAGTGAAACTTTCTACAGTGACTTTTCAAATTGAAACCCTCTTCCAATAACATTTCCAGCACATTTTGCTGAGGGTTTGTTCGAAGTCTTGTTTCTTGCCGTCAGATAGTGCACTGCTTGACTGCAATTTATTATATACCTTTGGCTTTCATTATTTTTAGCATGCTCTGTAAATGAAACTGCAACCAAAAAAAAGAAAAAAAAGGCAGTGGAGAGTAAACAGCACATTGCAGTGGAGCGGATATAATTTCTCTTAATCAAAATCTGACAAGAAAAAAGCTTCTTAATGTAAATAAAAGAATACACATGAAGAGCTGGTTTTAACTACTATTCAGCTACAGTTTTCAACCTGATCCAGGCTACTACTGTTCCAGCCTCTAAGAGCTCCTCCTACAACAGCACCGAGCTATCTGCAACCCACTAACAGAATTATTTCCTGGATAGAGAAACAGAGCTGGAACTAAGGACCAGTATTTTTACATACTGGTAGACTGTTAATGCTAACAGCAGACAAAGGAAGATGCATCAAAAGCATCATGCCTCAAAAACATGGCCTGGTTTATATTATTCCTGATCTTTCTAAGGCTGGGCTGAAGACAGCACAGGATGCTAATCTATGCTTCTTAAAAATACCTTTCCTTTGGGGAAAGGCTAGACATGGAGAGCTTTAGCATGGATCGAGAAGACAGTTGCCCTAGCTCAATCAGCTACACCAGGCACTACCAGCTCACCACAGTTCTACGAGGCAGACGGCAAACATGGAGCATGCCATGTTTTACTGTGTTTTCTCAGCAAGTTGGCAATGACAACAAACACTCTAAAATTAATGGCAGCTGTATGATTATTCTCAAAACAAATCGATGTAATGGAAGCAACGTTGACTTTCCAGCCAGCTGGAAAACTATCCTTCTCCAGGTAAAAGAGTAACTCTTCTTTTATTGTGGAGTTGATTAGCAAATACAAAACCAGCAAGCACTTAGTGGCATGAGAAAACTAACGAAGTCTAATGTATCATTGAGTTTTGCTGCATTTGTTTCCACAATCAAAAAAAGTGACATGGTTCAGTATTCTGAAGCCAACCTTCCCAGTACATCGTAACACTGAGCTTCTACTCCCACGGGGATGGAGAATGCCTGGTTCACATTTCAGATAGCATCAATAAACCGACACATGTCAACTGATAGAGTAACTGCACGATCTTAGAGCATATATGGATTTGTGCAAGTTCAGTAGAATGTAACCTAGAGACACAAGTTTGCTTACACAAATGTGAAAATGGAGCAATACCAAGCTGCCTGGTAACATACAAAAGACCATTAACACAGCTGCCAAAGCACAGCTGGTGCTTTTTTCTAGTTGTTCTGCTCATGTGACCATAGCAGTATAATTATGGGAGTGGGAGGGAAATAGTCTAAATAGTCCTTTAAACCTTTCCCAAATTATAGGCAACATAATCCTCAAGATGAGAAACAAAATGAGTCTTGGGTCTCATTTTCACTGGTAATTGTCTCAGCAGAGAGAACTATGAAGCACATATGGTAGGAACACTTCCATAAGTTATAGCACTGTACCTTCTTGTGAATGCCTCATAAGACATAGGAAAGTGCATCCTACTATACAGGATAATTTGCTACACTAATATTATTCAGATAGAGCTGAAGTGAATCATTAATCTACATAGGGTTAGCTACTGAAGCAGGAAATCTCATTGTGTCCGACTCCTACTTGTGCTTCTATTTAAAAAATAAATCCTTCAGTTAGAAAGCGCTCATGTAAATCAGAATATCAGCAGAGAAAAAAAATGGTACCACACAATTCTACAGAAGTATTGTCATTTCATTTTCTCAGCAGAAAAATTATTAGCTCTAATGGAGGCTTCCATCAACAATCTGGTGTAAACTCTGTATCTACATATTTACTGTATTTATATTATGTTGCTGATTATTACCGCAGTTCAGCGGCTAAGTAAACATGGTATTCTTTCATCGAGAAGAGTGCAGAACTTAGGCAAGGACTTGTTTCCTTACAGGCTGGCATAAATTCTGTCACACCACATGACCTTTACCATGACACAGATTTATCTAAGCAGTTATTTAAAAGTGCTGTTGGGAGTAGAAAAAGCACTGCAGACAACCCTTGTGTCGGTGTGACGCAGATGAGTCGAGGCTATCTCAGAACTCCCTGAGGCTAAAGGGGGTTATTGGTTACAGCAGGGTACCCCCTCATTAAGAGAAGCAGGGGAAAGTCTATGCAGAATTCATTATGGGATGTGTTAAGCGGATTGTATAAGTGGATGAGACTTATAATGGAACATTTAGGGGAAGGAATATAGGTAGAGAAAGGGAGGGATCAAGGTGGATCAGGAAGGAACATGTAAGACAGAGGGAAAAGGAGATGAAAGGAACCAGTTGGCTACAACTAGCTGGCTGATCAGCATGTTAGCCCTGACCTCAATCGCTGAAGTCTATCCTATTTTCCCACTAAATCCTGTTTCTAAATATCTTCTTTAGGTGTGCTCTCTCTTTTTAGTGGGTATATGCGAATAAGAGTTAACTTCAAGCTCAGCAAGTAGAAGAGATCTAAATACCAGTCTGAATGTGAAGACAGACATAGGAGCCTGAAATTCTAATACCACAGGTGACCAAGAATCAGAAATCACAGCTATAAACAGATTCTCAATGCAAAAGTGTTCCTCAATCATTAAATTCTATCTTGATACTCACATATGAAAACAACTTCTACATATGCAGGACATCACGCACCTTGAATACATTTGCACTGTTTTTTGGATCAGCCTCTTCTAAAGGTTTAAGACATGAAACAGACCAAATCCAACTACTCATGAATTGAAGCAGAGATTGTGTGAGTTATGAGAAACAGCTCCTTGTGTTCTCAGAGGCCAGTTTATGAGGTCAGTAATACTTCAATTCACAGATACTATCATGGATTATTGTTTGGGCCTATTATGTATGAAAGAGAGTAGGCAGTTTTGACGCAAGAATTTTTATACAATTGGCTATTTAAGAACAACCAATCTTCTCATTTTAGTCTCACATCCAACTCAGACAGAGAAAAAGTCTTATTTAGAAATGGCATGGCTTTCCAGAATCCTCAATGGCCATCTAGTCTGTATCTTTTCTATCACTGTCCTGAGAGACGGTGGCCATGGTTTCAAATGTTCTGCTCACAGTTAGAAATTCTGTAATTGAAAATGTTGGCATGGGAGGAAAGAAAAATGTGCTTAGCAGGATTCCACTAATATCAGCTTAGAGAGCTGAACACCTCCCCACCATGCTGCAGTTTGCCTTTAATGAATGCTGCTCCTGTTCATCTGAGCTGCTTCCAACTGAAATGCTGCTACCAGATGGGGAATTTGGTCTGAAAGAAACACACACTTGATTCCAACATCGATTTTCTTTTTTTCTCGAGTGTTGCAAGCAATTCTAGCAGGGCATCATCTGTCCAGAAAAGTTGTAACTACAAAAAGTTGCAGCTAGAAATGTCATGTAAATTAAGATGTCCACAGTGCTTCACAGGAAAAACTGAGAAAGATTTTATCATAGCAAACCTTGAAAAGCTCTAAGGTGGATGTCTCCAAACCAAGCCATTTCAGTTAGAAATTAATCTTTTCTAATTAGGCAAAAATTCACTTTTGTTCAATGCTCAGTCCCATTCAGTTAATGCAGAACATGCATTTTAAAAAAATTATAAAAATACCTGAACTTAGAATGAGCCCAGCTTTCTCCCTTCCCTGTATGTAACTGCTGGAGAGGCACATGCTCTTTTAAGAACACCTTCTTTTCCATGACAAAAAATACATTATACTAATACTTCTCAACTTTTGCTCATGTTATAAGTAAAAAATACCATTAAATAAAAAAAACAAAAGGAAAGTCTATTAAAAGACTGCACTTTATACAATGTCAAACTGTAAAGTACTCAAGTTGTCCAGCTGTTGAATATCTGAGACACATTAAGCCAAATGGAAGGAGTCAGAACCTGTAAAGTTTCTGTCAATGTCAACTTTTTTCTTTGTAATTTTCTCTGTTGGTTTTCTCCATTACCAACTGATCAGCTGTTTGTGAAGGCCTCAAAAAGAATAGCTGCTTTCTATTGAGTACTTTTGCTGCTCATCACTAGCCTAGTGTATACCAGAACCGAGGACTGAAGTTAATAATCTCTTTTCACAGTACTTTCAAATAATAGCAGAAGGCAATTTCTCTTTATTTCCTAAAGCTAATCACTTCTTTCAATGGATAAAGACTACTTTGAGAAAAAGAAAATTGATGAAAATGCCAATACTCAAACCCTTCTTCTTAAAACCAAGACAAGAGGGGAGGACAGAAATGGTTGTTCCTCTGTTTTGGTGCTTAAAACACACAAAAAAAAACCCCACAACTTTTTTTTTTGTTTGTTTTCTAGATCCAAGAACTGATGCTCAGCCTGGGTCCGGTAGCATTGAGAGTACTGAGAGTGAAGCATTCTTATTTCCTTCAGCGATGTTTCCACGCAGTGTCCTCTCACCAGCTCTCACATACTCACACCAAGTCTGTACATTTTAATGTGCCTATCACAACAGAAGCACTATTTCACAATCATCATCAGCTGCAAAACTTAATTTTTCAAGTAAGTTTCTTAATAATCATAAACTATTTAAAGACAACAAATTTCTTCAATATCAATAACAAAATCTGCTCAAGACTGAGAACCCTGTGAACCCCTTTCTTGTCACATCACCATTCTCCCAGGCTCCACAATTTTCTTTAGAACCAAAACTTCTAACAGTACAAAATCAGAAGACAAGCTCATATTCTTGTCAGAACGCACGTGTCGCTGGATTCAAAGGTGAATAGCCCTCTTGCTTAAAGTCAAAATTAGAAAAGTGGCATGTATATGTATTACAGTCATCCAGGGAAAATATAAGGCAACTAACCTCAGAAAGAAAATTTATAAATTCTCAACACTGTGCAAAATCATTGTTAGTGTGTATTATTAACTGAAGCTGAAAGGATTTGCTCGCTTAGAAATCTTTCTGACTAACCACAGAGCAGTAAAATTTATGGTCTGATTTACCGGGGAGCATAAAAAATTTGGGCAAAAATAATCCTGTGGATATTTATTTTTAATACAACCCTCGACCTAGCTTACAGCACTTCGTATGGTGGGTATTACAACTCGTCTTTCAGTACAATAATGGCTTCTTCACATTTCAAAATGCATTGGAGACTACTCCCTTCATGTACTATTGAATCACTCACAAAAACCTTTCTTATTTTTTAATGCTGTGGTGAAGTCAGCTTGAGCATCTTCACTAACATTTGTTTGTTAGAACACTTAGAAGTTTAATGCAGCAGCCTCTTCTGGAATTATGGCTGGCATAGACATGCACTCTTGACCCTTAACTGAGCAAAAATATAATTTGATTTTCCTTAGGCTTTTTTCTGAGTGATATCAATGGGGAAAACTTTATTCTGAGACAAGAAGGGAGCCCTGGGTAACATCTGTTACTTATTAGTGGGCACATATTCTCTCTTTCCCACAAATGGAAATCCAGGTGGAAAGCTACATAATCTAAAGTAAATTTTCTAATAGTATGTAAAAGAGGTAGTTCTTAAAATGTTTATTGTAATGTCAAAATATTTACTAACATTCTGGTTTTTTTCATGACAACAAATTATTGCTTTTTACGTATGCTTGCTATAAATCCATACCGATATATTTATATGCAATTTCTTTTCTTGTTTTTCTGAGTTTTTCAAATGCTTTCATTATAAGCTAACTTCAAATCCAATAGTTTTGCTTTAAAAAGATTTAAAAATGAAATACTAATTAATCATGTAAAATAATTAAAAAGTAAATAATAATAATTTAAAAGAATATCAGAAAGATAAATTACATTCTTTTTCATCCTACAGATATCTAGTTAGATCATTACCAGCAAATTGTAAAATTAAAGAACTTAAGAGAATCACTAAAATGCTAAGATTCAAGCCTTTGAAGGTAATGAATAAAACAAATAAAAAAATAATGAGCATTACAACTGACATACTTGTCCAAAAGTTGGCTGTAGACTTTATTAAAACAGAACATCTGATTCCTTTTTCTTTTTTTAATTGATTCAACAGTCATGTTCATGGTTTTAGTTGCATCTCTTTTGGGTTGTCACTTCAGCAGTTCCTTACCACTTAGGGGTAGCTGAGCCAGAAAACTGGACTTACAACTTTTTTTTTTTTTTTTTTCAGATAATTTGTTTTCTGAATTCTCAAATGTTTACATAACTTCAAAACAGGATGATTCTTGTGCAAGAAATAGTAAAAACAAATATTGAGGATGACAGCTCTATCTTGCAGGCTTGGACTGTAGTTCACAGACCAGTACTGTACACTTTGAGGTTTTACAATGTTGAAACCAACATAGAGTGCCAGCTATTCTGGAGAGAGGTGGAACTATTTCCCCACTGCCTCTAGAATTACATTCCAGCCCCTTCCCCCATGTTGGCATTAAAACCTCACACAGGCAAGCCAAATCAGAAAATTGATCCGGCAGAAACAGAAGCCCAAAAAACAAGGCAAGACATAGTTTGCAGTATCAAAGTACATCTGGTTTCCTGCATGGCAACACAAGTGCCAGTGCCAGAACAAGAAGTATAGAAACATCTTCCTTTCACCAGAGAAGGGAGGAGTGGCAATCAGGGAATTGCAGTGTGATAATCTCAACAGACTTCAGGTTTGTTCACTTTTTTCTCTGTAGACAAACATTTCTGAAGATGGACAAAACTGACTGTCATCTGTTGGAGAAAAGTCCAAGTTTGGACTAAACTTCATTTCTGCTAAACTACTTTCTGGTTTGGGGATGAAGAGAAGCTTTAAGCCTTACCTTCATAAAAGCAGTTTAGAAAACATTTTAAGCCCATAATTATTGGTAAAAGAGAGAAGGGAAGTATTAATTGAACACTTAAACAAAATGTTTGCACATGTATACAAATTTGAAGCATGAAGACCAAGTGGCACTTCATTTTATTAAACTGGTTCTTATAACCCAAGATTAAACAGTATTGTTAACTTCCTCTTCATTCCTTTAGCTCTTCTGATATTTGACATCAGAACTTATTCAACAGAAAGCCAGCTGTATTTTTTTTTTCCTGATGGAAAATGTATTTGATATTCCAGAGAAGAGAAAACACAACATTAAAACCAAGTATCTCCTAGTGATATGCATATCCCTATATGACTATGCAGCTAAAGGCTATTTAAAATGGCTTTGTTGCTCAACACATTCTCATTCCTTAGCCACTGTCTGGTCAACCGTCCTAAATTAAAATAAAAAACTAGAATTATGTATTAAAAGAAGCAATGTTGTGCAATACCTTATCATCCAATTTACCTCCTATTTCATTACGGCTGTAAGATTACCTTCAGTCAATCCTTAAAGGATTAGCTGAACCAGACCTCATTCTGGGATTCAGCTGTATAGACAAACATCCAAAAAATGGGTTCCACTAGTTATCTGAAACCAGACAACAGGGAGATTGTTCCAGAATCCAAAAATCATGCAACAATTTTGAAATGGTCAAGACTCAAAAGCCTGGTTACTTCATCTTTAAGAAAAAAAAATTAATCAGACAGGGATGCAGACTTAGTTAATTCATGGGTCTCTGCCACCAATTTGCTGTATGACATCATTCCTGTAATAGGTGTTTCTAGACTGCCTTTGGAAGGGATGGTGACTGCAGTGACTTTTACATGGAGTCAGAACACAATCTTTTAAACTCCTTCCTCCCTTCCTACAGGAGAAGAGTAGGGGACAGAATGAAAAGATAAGGTGGAAGAGCAGGATGCTATTAGAGCTTAGGGAACTGATGAAGTGCAAGTGTTTTAGGGAGAAATAGCTACTTAGCTTATTCAGTTCTTCTTGCTCTTGCAGCTTACAAGGCTCTGTGGAGTGTCCATTACTTTCTTTTTCTTCAGATATGTATGCCTGGAAGGCATCACCTGGACACTGAACTGATCCTCCACAGTCTCAGGCAATTAAGACATAGTCATTAAATCCAGAAATTTCTGCCAGAACATTAACTCTGGGTCCACCTGAGTTACACACATCTACAATTCACATAAAATATTCCAGCATCATTTAAAAAATATGAAGTGCATAGCAAACAAGTCTAAATCCACATAAATATGCTCCTGGCACAAGTATCTGAGCAGTATCAAGGATATTGCCAGTGTCCTTGTTCCCTAGAGCAGCCGGGAATTTGTTAATAAAAGTGTCCTGATGTGTGCAGAAATCAGAAACAGATGGGCTGACCACTTCACCTCAAACTGCCAACTGGTTTTCCTGTGAATTTGCCAATTTTCTTTAAAGATACTCTACCAATCTTCCACATCACTGTGAAATTAGACCAACTGAGGATATGGGAACAGCATGAGTACAGGGAATATTTTCTCCCGGCAAGTCTAAGCATTTCTGTTTTACCAGCTCCCTGCTCTGAAATCCTTGAAGAGAAGGCCTATTTTTCGTCCTGCTAAATGTCGTACTCACTGGACCTGAATTACCTCTGTTGCACTCGAACTGCCCAACACTCTTAAGGCAGAGCAGACAGACCCTCCCCAACCAGCAGGACTAAGAACTGCAGAACAGCAGACAGCTTCTCTTGGTACCTCGCACCTCTGTGAACCACCCCCCTTCCAAACTCCTACCAAGGCAGCTCAACCTGTCACTCTAAACTCCATTTAAATTTGTGTGAGAAGCTCCCAGATAAATCCATACTTTTGACCTCCTATGTACTTGCTGGATGAAAAGCACTGTAAAAAATAATCTCACATTTACAGGTACGAACGGAGTTCCATAATTTTTTTGTGATAAGGATTGTAATAATGGCTAAAAAGTGGGAAAAAGTGAAGGGTTAAGAGGAAATTATCCAAGATGCTCACAACCAAATAGTTCCAGTTTTCAACTCATATTTTAATAATAGACGGGGTACAAATTTCAAGTGTACTTCAGTGAATTAGAAACCTAGCCTCCACGATAGATAAAAGCTCTTTATAAGTATTAAAACAAACCTCAACTGTTGAGAGAAAACAAGAAAAAATACTACATTTTTCCCAACAGGACTGATAATATTTTGGCTTGTTCTAACAAACTTAAGTATAATTACAAACATTAAGTCTATTTTACTTCTTCTAGTTTATTAGCCATTGCCAAATAGTATACATCATTTTTATATGGCTTCCCTGTACAACAAAGTAAAGAAAAAAAAAGTTGCTGCCCCAAAAGGTCAAGCATTATATAAATGAGGAAATTGTAATTATTTCCCTGATTTTTTCATGAAATTAGGATTGCTAAAAGCATTCCATGTACTATCATAATTACCAGTAATAACATAAAAACTAATGCATTGCTGCAATTTTCAGTCCATTACTTGTGGATTTGCCATTTGTTATTTCTATCTCACAAAAGGAAGTCAAGCATTTTTATACTTAAAGCAAGAATTCATCAACACAGACATAGCAATTACTGAATCTCCTAAAAGGCAAAGGTAAAGAATGGAATTTCTTTTAAGTGAGGTTGCAGAGATATCTGGTGACCTTCACCATTCATAGTGACTACTACACAAAACAGCTGAAAGAGAAATTTCATATTCTGCTGGTTACTTTGATAGTCTGTAATGCTCTGACTACAAAATTCCTGGATAAGCAAACAAAAGCTCCTAATACTCCTCAAGACCCAAACAACTCTTATTGCTTACCGAGCAGTCTAAAAGCCATGCAAATCGCAGCAGACCTTTTACTACATTTTGGGGAACAATACTTGTTCTGTTCATGTACAGTGGTGAGTAAAATTGCATGCATTCCTAACTACATGGGTTACTCAGATCATAAAGGGTGTGCCAGATAGCATTAGTGACACAGGGTCTTAGCCCACCTCTCTGACATCCACAGAAACCTCAACACTGCTTCTATTCCAGCCAGTAAGAAATGAATGGGCTTAAGAGAAGGTATCAGCTTTAGAGCTGCAGAAGGACTGCCAAGTTTCCTTTGAACAATTAGTAATAGAACATGGGAAAGAAACAGGGTCAGACTTGATCCTTGTCTCATTTTAAAAAAGTACTAACAAAACCCCCTCAAACCCACACCACACACAGTGCAGCATTCTCAGACTGCTGTCAGTTGGCTCATGCAGAGGCCTTTTAAATATATTAGAGCAACCCATACTTTTTCTCCAGGATCCTCACTGACCCTTTAGTTGCTAGCTTTCAGCACATAAGAAAACTTAAAACTTCCAGAACTTGACAAATCTGTTTATTTCTTATGATAATCTAGATAATGAAATAGCAGGGGAAAAAACAGGAGTTGTAAAGCCCTAGTTTAGAAGACATGACCTAAACAACCACACAACTAAAACCACTAGGGTGGTGAAACACAAGGATGGGAATTTAGTTCTAATGCCCAAGAGTTACTTGCATATTAACAGACCATGACCAACAAGAGGCACAACTCCTTGCTGTAAAAGTAAACCAGTTAATAACTCTGAAAATTTAAAAGACATGTTAAAAGAAACCCCAAACCTCTTTAATGCACAGGATCCTACTCTCAAATTTCTATAAAAAGTTTTAGCTCTCCTGTTTGAAAGAGAAATGCACATTGAATACTTTTGCATATATAGGGCCAAAAACATAGATGTAGGATTGTTTCTGCCATTAACAATGAGGGCTCCAAAGCCAGAATGCTAACAACACGTCCTGGATCCCAAGGCTCTTCCGGGTATAAAAATCACTGCCCTCCAAGCACTTCAGCTTCACAAATAACAGGTACTTACAACTGCACGACTTCATAAAAATATATATGAAATAACAATTTCTTATTTGGCACGTTATGTCACAATGAGTAGGTCAGTCATATCCATTCAAACAACAGAAAATTACAGGAGAAACGGGGCATGTCTTCATATAGGAAAGCAACACAAGGCAAAAATTAAGATAATCCAGGTGGATCTATCAAGCAAGCCCAGAAACAAAGAACCAGTAGCGTACCTGTTGGAGGTCCAACGTAATGGTCACATAATGATACTCAATTCCATTCTGGATACTAGGGCTTTGCCACCAAGTGTTCTTGCCATCAATTGCATTTGTTATGGGGTGTCGTTCTGTTAGAACAGCAGAAACAGATAAATTTCAAAACTGTTACAAGATTTAATTATTTTTAGATCTGAAATCTAGATTTTAAGACAATTACAGAACTAATGAGGCAGGACTTCTAAAAGAAGAAAGAATAAATTAATTTTTCTTGTACTCTAGGGGCATCAGTCATGTTTATTATTACTGGAATACTGATCTAATGTTAATTGTTTAACTTTGGTTAGGATCACAAGAAGATCATTCACAACATCTAACTGCAGAAGGCTTTCCCAATGCTACAGAAAATGTGGGCATTTAAATCAAGAAAACTCTTCCTGCACTCTTCCAAAGTTTCAAGTACTGCAAAGTCATCGAATGTTGCAACAGAAACAACAAATCAGAAACCTGAGATAGGGTGTGCAAGGAAAGCAGAGATTAAAGTAATACTGGTACTGGCATTTCTAAGACATTTCTAAGCACACATGGAAATAATTCAGGAAATAATTCACAAATCATTACAGAGGAAATGATTCAGAAATCATTACAGAATATATTCCTCAACTGGAAAATTTTCTGACTCACATACATGCATATAAAGGAGGTTCATTTGGTTATAATCCATATCAAAGTCCAAGATGCACTATTTTTCATGTCTATATTTACTCTGCATCAGTGTCCCAAATGAATCCTAAATAAGAGGGATATTAATTTATTTACAGAATGGAATTTTTCCTTAATTTAAAGATCTTCTACATTATCAAATTTTGCTTACTTAGTACTTTAATGTTATTTAGACTGAGAAAAATCACTCTCAACATTTCCAGGTTATTTTTTGTGGTCAATTTGTGTTTCTCTCCTGTACGAAACGGAGAATAACAAAACCACAATTTTAAAAGGTGCAAGGATCTATATTTTGAAGTTCCTAATTGTCTACAGCAAGCCTGTACATTATGAGGAAAACAACCCAAAGAAAATCCAAATACAGTAAGTTTCTTCTATGCAAGTTCTGTTTGCAAGAACATGAATTAGGAGAAAACCTTATCCCTTTTATTAAGAATGACTTTCTAAACTGTCAGGTTTCCTTGGTATAAAACTGGAATATGATTCATTACTTGCTGGGCCTAGAATTGCAAATAATTAATTTATGAACTGATTAGTTTACTTATTATTTTAATTATTACTTTAATCAACTAGCCAGATTGATAGTCTTTGTATGTCTGATTTTTTGATATATCAACCACCTGTGGAGGACAGGAGTCCCAGCTCATTAAGGGAAGTCAGAATGCCTGAACATATTTAAAGATACATTTAAAGTGCTTTGTGGGAGTGAGTGAAGGCATAAACCCTCAATATTGAAAATGCCAAAAATTTCATTTAAATATTAGACTACTCAATGGCATTAGTGGGCAGCAACATTTGCAAGTTAGAATTCTGGTACTACAACTGATAAAGCTATTAGTAGCTTTATGTTGAAGAGAAAAGCAAAGCGCACCCTATGCTTTACATGCTGTCAGTTCCCACAGCTCCAATCATTTTCTCAAATTTTGGCTTTAACTGAATGGTAGCAAAAATCAGCTGTAAATCAAATCCAGGGCTCCTCGGTGATTGTGACAGAAGCTGTCTAATTGGAAATTTTGATCTAAGTCTCTTCAGATGAAATTGATATAAAGGTAATTTATCGGAAGGAGGATTGGGAGATGAGTCAACAATTAACTGTAATCACCATTATGAAAGTTTAATCATAATTAATTTGAAAATTCATTAATTGCTGGCACGTTTTGCTTATTTAAAAGGTATGGGGGGAAAATACAATATTTGTAAAAAGGACTGGATTGCAAATGCAGTTCAAGGACCAATCTCCCTGATGGATGGCAAGAGGGAGAACTTAGAAAGTGAGCCCATCAAACTGCGTACTTTAATTTGGACTCATATGTGATTAGCCAGGGAATCTGTGTTCATTTCCTACTACAGTAATTAAGGGGAGGCACTCCAGACTGACACATTCGAGGAGGATCATTTAAAGTCTGGTTATATTACATGGTTCTCCTATTAACAAGTCATCTCTGTTTAAACAAGGCACTTCCCTTTGCCAAAGGAACATTTGAGTACCTTAAAATGAGGTATGATTGCCAACAAAAGACCAGATATTATGAAGCTGGGAAGATTCAAGTTTAGAAGAGTGTAGAAACAAGGGGAAACAGATATAAATCATTCTGATGGGTTTTTTATATACACACATATATTTGCCTGTGTGTATACCCGTATATTACTGTGCATTGTCTGACATCATAGACAAAGCAGTATCTCTGGTTTAGGTTTGATTTTTGAATTAAGCAAACTTCACATTGGAAAAAAAAATTGTGTAATGTGCATATGTCTCTAAATTCCCATCTACAAAATAGAAGAGTCTTTTGCACGGTTTCTCTGCCAGTCAGAATGCTTCCAAAAACTGAATTCTTCTTTGAGTGAAACACACTGCTATAATGTAATTGGATGTGTCTATTGCTAAAGAATCACATGACCTTCCCTCAGAAGGTGGCATTTTCTGCAGTTAAAAAAGACATTGAAACTTGGAAAAACATCTGGAAAAAAAATCGGTTGTAACTGTCTTCAGACAAATTAAGTAGTCTACACTGGGACAATTATAAATAGCTTTGCAAATGTAACATGAGGAGAAATTCAGCAGGAAAAGAAAGCATCTGAGGTTTGCAAATGACAACTAACTGTCCTCTCAGTGGTGTTTCACCATTAGAAAGGGGAAATATCAAAGTAAAACGTGAACAGGAATATATGGGTATTCTGAAGCACACTTGGGTCTCTGTGTAGTGCTAGTAAGATCTCAGGTGAATTTTTATAAATATAAAAGCCTCTAGAGAGAATTCAGAGAAATGCAACTCATGTAGGTAGAGTTCTAGAAGATAAAACCTATGTGGAGAATGAAAGAAAAGAGCTTAGTGTAGAAACTAGATAGAGCAATACCATCGACACTCAATTAATTAAGCAAAATACTTTTTTTAAGAAAAAGAGAATAATGCATTCCTCGTATTGACCGAACTTAGGAAATAGGTAACATGAATTTCTGCAAGGAGATGCAGATTAGCTATTAGAAAAACACTTTGTTTTGAGTGATGTAATGAGTGAGCCACACAAGAAAGTGTGGCCATGGGAGGAAGTTTCTAAGAAGAATACAAACAGGCTTCTGTCTGGAAAGCTACAGCCACAGATAGCTCATCCTGTCCAGAACTATCAGACAGACTAAATGCCATCCTTTTTTTTTTCTTCTATCCTGTGGTTTTAAGCACATGCTTAAATGTCATGAGGTATAAATGTATCTGAGCTAAGTTTTATAGGGATACAATTGGAAAAAATATAATTGTCTTCATGCTTCTGTGTCTGTGCTTCTTCCAACATTTTATCTATTCCATTAAAAGCTGTCTTAAGTGTCCCCACACCCTCTACCATCTACAGTGCCAATATACCCACGAAAATCTAATAATGTTAAAACTGATCATGTCTTTCACTGCAAAGTTACATGAAATTAAACTTGTACAACTTGACTAAGAAATTTTCTTAGTTCTCATCTTCCCAACTACCAGAAATAGGCATGTCTGAAGTAGATGATAACAAATTCATACTTCAAAACTGATTTTGCTTCCAGGTAATCTTTAAGAAAGCAGTGTTAGCAAAAATCAATTTTAATATGAAAAACGAAGTGTTAAACCAAGCAGTACTCCATTATTTTATTTTTTCTGGCCTTGTGAAACTGAATTTACTGGAATTTCAGATATTGCTTAGATTGGCCAGAATGTTCAAATTCCCCATGTAGGTATGCAGGTAAAAGTCGGTTATCTGTTCTTTATTCACAGTTAGTGTATATCAAAGTAATTCAGCAACAGCTGTAGATACTTAATATTTCAAAATCTGAATTCAGGTGCTCTGCTTTTCAGTACCTGAATCAGAAAGTTCTGTGGGAGGAGTATCCATATCAGATACAGATTTTGAAATACCTTTGGAAGAGACAGTCAACCTGATTTAAAAAGAGACACACATTTCACAGGAATCGGGCTGGTGAGCTACTGTTTTGTACCCTGAGTACCTACACCCTTCGGAAAAAATTCTTTTTAAAGGAACAAAATGAAAATGGCACACGTACGATGTTGGAGCCTGCTCGTTTGATCACAAATGCGGCACTGAGGGTTCCTTGCAGGCTGTCCAGGTACATGTTCAACGAGTTTGCAGTACATTTCCCGCCCCTTTTCTCCACAGGTAGCATTGGTTGTGATGAGAGCATTACTGGCCAGGTTCAGCACTGCAGGAAACAGTCCTGCAAACAAAATAAAACAAAATCATAAACAAAAGCAACAGAGGCAAAAGCAAGGCGAATTTAGCAGAATAGTCATGAATGAATGTAACACCTGTTACAACACTAAAACAAAAGCCTTCGTTTACAACAGCTATGGAAGTAATACAGAAAAACTTTGGACGTGCATCCAGAATTTAGACATCAGAATAAAGCCATTATATACTGATGGCTTTCTCCCCATTCTTCTAAAATTCAAATTGGTACCTTCTGGTTATATCATGAACAACAGCAGGACGCCAAAGGAGAAAGAACAGAAACATACAAAGCATCATAAAATTTTATTTTTCACAATCAAACCCTGTGTTCCTACCCAGTTGGCCACATTGTACACAAAGCATCCATGAAAACTGTCTATCATTCTTCTTTTCTGCTTACGTCTCCATGAAAAAGCTTTTCCTTCACAGACTGCAGCACTTGCATTACACTGTATTACTGTTCTGCTTAGGACCTCACAGACACCTTTGTCATCAGAGCAGCTGGGTAATTCATCCAGACACATGAATAGCATATGTCATGTTTCCCTTTCCTCAAGAAGAAAATCATATATACGACATCATATCTTTTATGGTAGTACTGTTGCTATTTTTCCAGGTGCACATGCTGAGTGATGTATTAAAATTCTCATTCAGCACAGCATTTAAGCATGTCTGAGCGCTCTGCTGAGCCAAGTTATATGTAGCAGTAAGCTATAAAGATTATAAACCATATGAAGAACATTCATTAAGGTGGGTTACTCTCCTTCCCACTAAGCACTGATCAAAACCTTTGAGCTGTAATAAAATTGATCCATGGAGACAAACTGATAGAATGCGTTGAATGCACACATTACTACCCCTCGCATTAAATCAATCAGTTTTGCATCTTCAAAAGCAAATTTGCCATGGCTACAGGTTAAACCAAAAAAAACCAACCTAAACCAACCAACTAAACAAAAAAAAGGCTGATGTATGGATGCCTGGGATCATTTTTAGATTCATTTTATGACAATTTCAACTGGCCCAAAACTCACTCTTGCAATTCATTCAACTTTCAACCCTATTATAACCTTAAAAAAAGGCTTTAAAAAAACCTGAATTGGTCATTATTGCACTCTGATAAAGCTCCCTTTATAATAACATTTCTTTTTGTCCCCCACAAATGGACAACACTCTTCAACTGACTCCTTTCAGTCCTTAAATAGCAGTCTCCTGCTTGTCTCTGCAATTAACCTGCGTGCCATTTAATTACCAAGCTTGGCTGGTCATGGTACAGCTGTCCTTTGACATTGTGAGTTAGTGACTCTCACGCTCACTTTAAAACCATGTGTAAAATATACTGTTTGAGCAAGAGAGCCAATTAGTTACTAGCCCATCCAATTTGTATAGTCAATCAATACTTGAGACTTTATTGATCATGTAGATTGCTCCTTCTGTATAGATTAAAGCTCATTTTCATCACATTTTAAAATCTATACAGTTGTTAATGTATTTTTATTCACTGCACTCAGTGATATTTTCTGCCTTCTGTGATGGGACTGCATGGTAAAAATCTGTATAAGCATTTGCAGAGCAGATGAATTAATAGCTGTGGAACTTCCTATGTTGACTGACAGCCTCATTATTCTCTTTTTAGGCTGTACAAAGTTAATAGTGTAGAAGCCACTAATCATTTAGTGTTAACAAAGAGTCTGGCATTTGGTTTGGAGCTAAGTATTTTAAGCCCTCAAAAGTGAACCTTGTACAAAGGACAGAATGATCCTACATGAAAAGAATTGCAGTACATGGCATCAGAAGAATAAATCCTTCAAAAACGAGCTGAAAGAGAGCAACCAAGAAGCCTCCAGATTCATACAGCTATAAAAATATTACCTGCTCTATGTCTATCACAAATCACACCTTGTTCTAAGCTTTAACACAAACCTTAAATATAAGATACGTAAATAAATTAAGAGTACTTAAGAAACTCATTTATTAGAATATAACTTCACCCTTGGGTCACCTCTTTAATGTGCAGAGCAGCTTAGGGCAAAGCTAGCAAAAGAGCCTTGCCTATAATCAGTACAAACAGGCAATAAAAACAAGTATTGGGTGTTTCACTGAAAAGCCCACGTCAAGATGCCAGTACTTCATGGAGGTGCTCCACACTGAATTCCCCACAGGCTCGGAATGACAGGCAGAGAGCAGAAGATGCACATTACAGCCAGTGCTTCACCTTTGCTATTGGTTAATTCCTCAGCCCCAGGGTTTTAACAAGTTATAATTAACTACATATTTGCACTTTTTTGAATAATCTTTATTTCCAAGGAGCAGGGGGTTGGGCTCAATAGGCCTCTTCCAACTCAAGATATTCTAGGATCCTATAACGTTCCTCTGTGCAGCCCAAAATAAGGTTTTGCTTTAAAAGAACATTTGATGTGAAAGCCTGATAGAAAGCAGAAAGCAATATTATTCATATTGATTTCTAGCAGTTACATATATATATATATATTTTCACAACAGAGGCATGGCATTCTAGCAATACAGAAGATGAAACCATTGTCTTGAAGCTTCTAGCTAGGCCTTTTGAATATGAAATAAAAATGTGTACGTTCATGATGCTAATATATGGTCACATTTTCTGAGATTCACATCTTAGAAATTCATCTTCATTCCTCTTCATCATAAATCCCCAGGAAAAAAAGGCAAGAGATCTCTAGCACAGGTGTTTTTTTTGCCTTGTTTTCATTAGAATAATCATACACAAGAAATATTTTAAAACTGGTGTAGTAGTTTTTCACATCATCAATTCAATTTCCCAGTTAATTTTAATGTTTGTTGTTATCAATCCCACCTTGAATTCTATGGGCATCCTCCTATCAAACACTTCCAAAAATATGATCTGCTAAAATGACAAAGAGTTGTTCTTCTTTATTGCCAAATACCTTTTGTAAACATGTGCTCCAGTGCAAAGACTGGATAAAATGCCGCTGAGTCACAAACACATTATCACTATTTAGTGTAGCTCAAGTGCAGGCAGAAAAATTCTACTCCCTTCAACTGCCAGCTACATCAATCTTTTCCCTCCTTTGTGTCACTGGCAAGAAACATATTAGCATTCATTTATATCTGTTAAAAAATAACAAAATTTTAACAATTACATGGAGGAAACAGGTAGAAAAGATTGGCTTTTCATTAGGTAGTGCTTTTAACAACTTGGGTTCAATTTCTGGTTTTCAAAGGACTGCTGCTGTGTGAAGAGAACAAGAGTATCAGATTCTCCCCTGTGAAATGGGCGTGGTTATCCTTCTGCTTTGCACTTCGGTTTTTAAGCATGGAACATATTCCATGAAGATTTTAGTGCATGGAAACCCAATAGTAAGTTTGTTTAGTGTTGACAGGTGATTAAACTATGAAAAGCAAATAACACAGAAATTAATCAAATTATTTAAAGTGGTGTACAATGCACAAGTAATCAAGCATGCTGCTCAAGTCACTAGAGTATTAGTGATGACAAGTTTAGCATGTACTTTCAACCGAAAAAAGGAAAAGCAGCAAATCAGCAGGGTTCTCTTGCCTACAGGCTCCTATGTACTGTAGTTTTACACAGCCACTATTCTAATTAAGTAGGTGTGGTATCAAGGTACTAACTACATTATCTTTTTTTCATAATGGGTCCTGGATCAAAGCACATCTATCTTAAAGATAAAAATAATGACTGCTTGAGGCCTGTGGTTTTTTTGCAGATGCCTCATGAGTCATCCCTTATCAATAGTAAAATTCTCTGGAGACACTGGCAAGCACATCAGTGATTCACTGAGTTCAACACATTCAGACTAGCAAACAGACTTTCACAAGATTCCACAAAGGCCATTAAAGGATGTAAGCCATTGTACCATATGAAGGAATGACCTCTCATGAGGTCAGAATGGGAAATGGAGAATAGCAGGGGAAAACCACAGCAATCTTTGCTGAATCCTATTTTGTTCCAACAGCTACATAAGTAACTCAGAAAAGAGGATAAAAAGTAAGATGACTGCTTATTGATGATAAAAATTATACAGGAAAATTAAAATAAGTATAGACCACAGAGTGGTAGAAAAATTTCACAGAATGGTTTGTCTAGGCAGTAAAATGGTATCTGAAATCAAGGAATGGAAATTAATACACAGGGGGAAAATATGATTGCCTCTGCACTAGCTATTATCAGTCCTGAAAGAGTTATTAATGATATCTCAATGAAAATATTAGCTCAAGGAATAGAAACAAAATGTCATTACATTATTGCATAAATCCATCTGTACTGATAACTCAAATACTGTATGGTTTTCCTTACCTCTCCTCTCTGAAAGGATATGGTGGAGCTAAAAAATTGAAGAAAAGTGTGACAAGATCACAGCTGTGGAAGATTCTGAATGTGGACATGAATAGGCTATGAGTTTTCTTCTGGAAAACAAACTGATGGGGAAATGTATAAAATTATGTAACTGCGTACAAAATCATAAATGGCCTTAGTGAGTAAATCTTTGGAGTGAAAATGATAAGTTTAGTTATCCTTCTACCACAAATTGAAGGTGCAGAGTCAGCTTATCAGACAGGAGTCTTCTTCACTGATTAGGACTTTTTTCCTGTTTATAAATGGAACTGCCTTTCAGTATGATAGCAATTAAATTCTAGAATAGATGAATAAATTATATAATAAAATATTTTTATTCCAAAGGCAAGAATGGATTAAAACCCAATTAGATTAATACACAGAACAAGGGTTCATCTGGAGCTGTTAAACATGAATGGCTCGTGTTCAGTTGTCAGCTCAGAACATCCCTGAATCACTAGCTTTTACAGGGCTTTACACAGGGAGACTTCACTGTACTCTTCCACTTTCATATTTTTCCTCAATATTGCCACTGATAGGTATCTTTAGTTTTTTTTTACTAAAGCTGGTAGCATATACATCCCAACACAAAGGTCATCCAAAATGAAACAGGAGCTATAACCTTAATTTTGTGTGGTACTGCTAATGAAACTGCAATATTTTTGCCAATATTCAATTCTTTCACCAGCCATTTTCCTCTATACTATTTCCCATTATTACCTTGCACCCATAGAGGTCTCCTCAATGGCTATTTATTCTATAGAATAGATCTTATTCTATAGAATCTCTACCAAACATTCTCTTGAGCCTGGCAATTTCCTTGCAGTTTTCTGCAAAGCTGTATTACCTAATTAATTTTCTTATGTTTTCCTTATTTCACTGCACAAAGGAAAAAAAAAACAGACCAGCTTCATGTGTTTTCTTTTATCTACTTTTCATGACTTCCCACCAACCTTCAGCTCATATAAGCTCCATGAGTATCAGCGGAATAAAACTTACCAATCTGATGCCTGGCACCCTGCCCTGTTTTGTCATGCCCTATTACCTACTTCCTGCCAAACTGACAGATTTTCCACATGCTTTACTGCAATAGTGGAGATCAGCAGAAGCAGATGAAGCTACACAAGTACCAGGTANACTTCCCTGCCAAACTGACAGATTTTCCACATGCTTTACTGCAATAGTGGAGATCAGCAGAAGCAGATGAGCTACACAAGTAGCAGGTACAAGACATTTTCATAAAGCCTGTCAGCTGCTGAATTCCGTCTCATTCTCATTCTCACTCCCCTCTGAAACAGCACTGTTTGATTGACCTTCAGAGCCCACTGAGTTGATTTCCCTAGCTGAGAGAGGATGGAGGAATTCTAGAGGGAAATCAAAGATATTAACTGCATCTCCAGCTGCTGAATGGTGATTACAGGTTCATTATGAAGTGGGGATAGTCACTGGGGTAACCTACTTTTAAAATGTGTCAAGAAGCAGCTACAGCAAAGGAGGGCTACAGGAGACAGATATGAATGTAAACAAAATAATTACCTTGCACATTAGTGTTCCTACCATTCACCAGTTCTGACACATTTTTCTTCCCTTCATATAACCCATGGACAACTGTAAATCCCGTTACAACCACATCACCATCCCACACCTACAGAGCAACTGGTGGGAAAATCTCACAAGAATTACACTCCAGCACTACAATGGAAACACAAGCAAGAAACCAAGACCAAGACTATAACCTCTGTTAGACTTCTGCTACGGCACCGAGGAAGCAGCAAACATCTTAAACGAGAAAGAAGGAACCACCATAGGTGGTTGATAGGAGATGGAAGACAGTAGCAGAGATCTTTGCATGGAGATGAAGGAAGGAACTCTGAGTAGGGGAGACTGGGAAGAGAGAAGAAAATTGGAAGAAAGACCACTGCATAGATACTCACAGAGCCTGTAACCCTTCTTTCTGACAGAAAATTATTGGCACGCTAAAATTTGCATTCAGTATTATTTAAAGTCTATATTGTGATTTGATTACACAGCGATAAGATCAGCATTTCATTTTACCGAGGGTAAAATTAATATAAATAATTGCAGTGCCTGCACATACAAACAAAATGTTAACTTTAAAAAATCAGTATTGATTTTTAATAGCTTTTTTAAAGTACTTCCAAGATAGAAGACAAACTTTGGTTTACCAGCTCCGGGATTTCTTTGTGTTTTATTAAAGCATTAGAACAGAGAAAATGTTTTTCTCCTTCAAAGAAAGCTCTGTTAAGACCTGCATATTCTTCTTCTCTCTTCTAAACAGACCAGTATTTGGCACTGCATACTTCCTTCAATCTTCTCAAAATATCCCTAGTCTCTTCAAAGAAGCAAATAAAACAGCCTGCCTAAATATGTCTAACTTTTCAAGCCAATCTTCCTAGTCTATAGAGCACTTTGAAATGTTCGTGCAGTCAAGCAGAGCTGTTTGCCACTGAATTTGTACTAAAAAGACAAAAGAGAATATGTCAATTTCCGATGTTCTAAGAAGTGTCACTGGAAAAAGAGAGACTTGTCTGCTGCAGCGCAGAGCTATGCTAGGCTGTGGGAACACAGTGGGGAGAAAAAACTGGGACAAAACAAAACAAAATGTTGCAGCACTGAATTGCTTCCAGCTGTGCACGACAGGGAGTAACTTAATGCACTCTATCCACAATGTAGATGAATACTTTTATACAACTAGAAAATAAATCCAATTTGAAGAAATAGCTGTCCAGACACAACAGAGCACATAGACAGAAAAAAAAATTTGACACCAGGACCATTTGTCCAGAGGAAAACAAAATGGAAAACAAATGTTTCAGTACCCATTTATGCCAGTTGCCCCAAATCACTGTGCACAGTACTGTTCAGTCGCCAGCCTTTTTTCCTTCCAAAGGAAGTAGAAAAGTAGTTTTTGATGTTTGGTGGTAGAGATGGCTTGCTTTTACTTAGAGGTGATTTCCTCTATGCATTATAAGCAACATTACATACAGCCCCCTGCATATTTATCTGTAACACAAAAGACAGAGTATGAAACACTGACCTGAAGAAGCTTGATAGCAAAGCTAACTATAATCCTTACAAAGTAACAGACACACCTGAAGGAGGGTATATCGATTATCTAAGTAATATTACTTTGCCTCTCCACAGGTCAAGAGCATTGAAAATCTGTAGGGACTTTGCTGATTTTAACAGCAAAACTTGGTCAGTTTTACAGACTGAAGACTGAGTGAAAAAATTGCTACTGGCATACCCCAATATTCTATTGCACGCAATATATAAGCATCCTCCTTGCTTTGTAATGAATTCCCTTGTTTTCCCACAGCTGTCACAAAGGTTGTTTTGCAAAGGAGAACAGGAAAAACACAGGTGAAGATGAAATCCCATCTCCTTGACATCCATGGCAGAACTCCCACTGAATCAAAAATTCAAAGCACAAAGACTTACTTAATGGGCATCTCATTTTCAAAGGAATTTACATGCCCAGCCTGAGTCAGACACCCACTGATTTTCAAATGTGTTCCATCTGTATTCTGGCAAAAATTCTGAAGGGCAAAATCCCAGTTGTACAAATACCTTATCTGTAGAAAGGGTACACTATGCATGAGGAAGCAAGCAGCAGTGAACTCTTTACAGTTATTTCCTTTTATTTTTTAACCACATGATCTTCATTAAAACCTTTGCAATGCAGTAGTATGGCCCTGGGCAGCCAAGCAGGCCTAACAAGAAAAAGTGAAACAACCTCTGAGAGACAACAGTGTTCTGCAAACAGGAATCCTCCTAAATCACATCTTCTGTTGTTAGATAGCACACATCCATTTACAATTTCCCCAAACTGCAGGTCATGGCTAAAAATGTCCCATTTTTATTCCGTTCCCATGACTGAATACCAGGGTCTCCATATTAAGAAGACACACACTCATGCACTTCCCTCATTTGCAAACAGAGGACAAGACACAGACCTGTATGATTTGTCTATCCCACCACTGAAGAAGAAAAGAAAAAAAACAAGCATGAAAAATGGAAAAAAAATTAAATCAGAATTTCTTAAAGGTAGGATAGAGCCTGGGAAAATCAGAGCCTCCAGATGTAATTTACTGATGACTTTTTTCTTGACAAATTTTTTGCTTTATGAAAAACGGCTGTGCTATGCATTGTCTCGGACACTAAAGAATATGAAGCATATTACTATTTTCGCAATAACTTCAAAATCAACGGCCATTGAAACCACACAGGAAAGTCAGAATTAGTTACTGTGCTCTTGAGTATACAACAGCGTCAACTTAAACAGAAAAGACTGAGATGTATGCTGTGTTCTTGTACAAGAGGCAACAAAAGGCAACTTATGGAGGCTAATAAAACTCATCCATCTATTCAATATCATCTAACTGACAAAAAAAAAATCCAAACTGAGTCTAACTTCATGAAACCAAAGAGCAAATGGAAAAACTGATCTTACCATATGTAAGAGATTCTGTGCACTCACATTTACCCTGAGGATTCAGATTAAAATAGTTTAAAGTGTTTCAACTGATGAGCTTGAATAAACATGAAGTTCAATTTTTATTCTTTGAACTGATTTACTTCTCACTATTCTGCTGTAATGCTTTACAAACACATACTGATAACGATTACAAATTTTCAACGTATTCTGGTAAAATGTGAGATCACCAATTAGCAATTTCTATACAGAGTTCTTAAGAACTGTCTTCAGAGGATTTGAGAACCACTGAGGCTGAAATGGACCTCATATCTAGCCCAAAACCTTGCTCAAGCAGGGTCATGTGAGCAGGTGGCCCAGGACTGTGGAGCTGATCTTTTAGTCTCCCTAAGGATGCAGGCTCCACAGCCCCTCTGGGCAATATATTCCACTGTTTGACTACACTTACAGTAAAATAAGTGTTTTCTTCTGTTTAAATGGTATTTCCTGTATACTGATTTGTGCTCCTTACCTTTTGTCCTGTCACTGAGTATCACTGAAAAAAAGTTTGAATATATCTTCTGTATCACCCCTCAACACATACTTACACACGTTGATAAAATCTCCTTGACACGTCTCAAAGCAACCCCAGCCCTCTCAGCCCCTACTTATACGACAGATACTTAATTCCTTAGTCATCTTTCCAGGCATTTCCTGGATTTGCTCCAACATGCCCATATCTCTCTTGTACTGAGGAGCTCAGAACAGGACTCTGTTCTGCAGGTGTGCTCTTACCACTGCTGAGCTGACAGGGGATGATCACCTCCCTCAATCTGCTGTGGACACTCTAAGTAATGCACCCCCATTTGCTTTTTTGCCACATTGCTGGCTCATGCTCAACTTCTCCACCAGGACACCCAGGTCCTCGTCTGCAAAGCTGTTTTCCAGGCATTTGGCCCCAGTTTGTACCTGCTGCATGGGCCTGTCCCTCCCCACATGCCAGACTTCACACTTCCTTTCGATGAACTTCGTAAGGTCAGCCCGTTTCTCCAGCCTGCCAATGCTCTTCTGGCACAGCCTTCTGGCACATCAACCACTCTGTCCAATCCTATATTGTCTGCAAACCTCCCAAGGTTTGCACTCTGCCCCATGACCCAGGTCATTAACAAAGATGTTACACAGTATTGGCCCCAGTAATGACCACTAGTGCCTGCCTAGTGAGCACTAATGACCTGCCTCCAGGTGGACTTTGTGCCACAACCATTTGGACCTACCCATTCAGTTTTTAATTTACCTTGCTGTCCACTTATCTGAACTGTATTTAATCAGCTTTTCTTTGAGGATGTTGTTAAGACACCATCAAAAGCCTTAATAAAGCAAAGATAAATAACATCTACTCTTCTCCTTTCATCCACCAAGTCTGTTACCTCATCATAGAAGGCTATCAGGTTGGCTAATCACAAACTGTCATCCAAAAATCCATGTGGTACTAAAAGCATCATTTTAGCTACATGTACCATTCAGATTTACTATTTTATGTGTATGTGTTACTTAATCCATGCCACACAATATCCTATTAAAAAGAGAACTAATTTGCCCTTCTCAGATTATACTGTAAGGCCACACAGCTTTGATCTGTTCAATTTTAATGCATGTAAAGCAAAATTAGCAAGATCAAGGCCGTCAGTGATTACAGTATCAAGGCAGAATGCAAAATATATTTTTAACGTCTTAGACTCCCAGCTTTCCATCGAACAGAACAGGTTACCTGTTTCATTTCCATACAGACAGTATTCTGAGCATGAATTAGCTGAATAACTGAGAAATACTGCAAATAACAAAAAAAGCCAATAAATTGAAAAATTAAATTGTATATTTGTGTAGTAATACTACTACTACTATGCATTGAATCAAGAAACTTTCCAGTTACATATGAGAATATGAAAGAATATCGTGAACATTCTTTGTCAGTTTTATGGTATTCTTTTGTTCTAGTACATTGAAATAGTTCTTGAGTGTCAACTAAATTTCTTCACCAGAGACTTTGCCACAAAAGGGCTCCTAAATACATGTAAGAGCTGCAGTACTGTATTCATATATTTGTAAATCATATATATGTAATATATACAGATATGCAAATACAACAGACAGTGTGTCTGTATCTGCAGTCACAGTAGTATGTTTAAAATTCTTCCCATTTCATGAAGAGAATAGAATACGTACATGATTCCACTATATTTTAATATATATTTTGTGAGAAAGAATATTCAAGAATAGTTATTTTCTCCATGAGAAAAATGGACAAATAATTTCCCTGCCTTCCATATATTTTGTCCCCTTACTTGAACTGTGACTGAATGGAAAGATCAAATGAGGTCTGACCAGATGGCTGTCAACAAACCAGTGACAACGTACCATGCTTTAGAATTAGACAGAAAATGTGCAACCTGGTATACAATTTTTGCTTATAACTGCCAAAGACATCTGGCTTAGAATGTAAGCCAGCTTGAACATCCCTACAAATACTTACTTTATCATTCACGAAAATTAAATTATATCAGTATCTCTTAATAAGTCTCTGTTAAAGCTGCGCCTATGTGTATTAGTGGAAACCCTCCTTTTCTTCTTTATAAAAGTAGACTCAGAGCCATCACAGATGTCACATCTTTACATTCCATTAAAATCAGTCAGAACTGCATGCAGATGAATCCCTGCACATTGCTTTAAAAATGCATGGGATGACACATCAAGGAAAGGAATTCTTCAGGTCTTCCAATAGGATTTTAACAAGCTTCAGTGGTACTACTGTCACTAATATGACATTTATTTGCATGATTAAAGGTTTTAGCAATGGACTCTCAGCTGGAAACAAACGGTTTGTTTTTTCAGAAATACAAATCAAATGCACATCTCTTGGGTCTTCCTTTTGGCTGCTCTCACTGTTCGGAAAGTTAGCAAAATGCCCCCCTCCCCTCACAGTTTTCGTGTCCCACACATTTATGCATAGCAACAGCTTTTTATGCAGCTTTTTCTGATTAACAGAAGTTGCTTTCAGTCATTCAGGGAACGGACTGCTCCATTCATGGAGACCTTCGACACTTTCTGATTCTGCAAGAACTGTCCCCTGAAACCCACAGTTCCACATTATATAATGAGACTTCTCACAGTACTATTGACAAGATATAGCGGATTGGCATCCTTACAAAAAAAATATATTTGAAATGTAAGGTCTTTGCAGACTTACCAAGTCGGTAACACTCACAAGCATAGCTGTAGTAATTGGCTGTAATATTTAAAGCTAATTCTAAAAGTTAAGTGTTCTCTGAATCAGTTGGCCTGGGAACCACACAGCCTATGTCCTAACTCCGTAAACTTCAAACACTGATCTGTGTATCTGCTTAGTGTCTCTCAAAAAAAATCACAGCTAGATAGGTTAGAAGAGTGACAGGTTTAACTGTTTGTAATTGTCTAAATCCAAAACCAACAGAGCTGGATGATAAAGGCACCTACTAATGCTTTCCAAGTAACAGTGATACACTTGATTATCCATTCTATTGAGTCTAGTTACTGAGACATAAAATTGAAGAGAATGATTTCTTGATCAGTGAAAATCTAGAAAAGGGGAGGAATTTAGAATAGGTACTGAGAGCTGAAATAGGCAGGAAATGTAATATTGCAGATAGGTAGCCATGAAATGCAGCACTCCTTTTATGTAAAATTGGGGGAATTTTGATACATGAGATGGAGCAGATGGTGGGGCAGGAGAAGTTCCTTTTATGGACAAAGAGAACAAGGAGATAGACACAGACATTGTCAAGAGAGAAAGGGTTAAAATCAGGAAGCTCCTGAAAGGAAGAAGAGAGAGACACTTTTATAAGGTAAAAGGATAAATGAACACTCAGCAGATGCATCTGAATCCTAAATACAGAGGAAAGGGAGATTAAGAGAACACGAGTTTTGGCAGCCCTTCTGCTTTTGAAACCCCCAACACCTGAAGAGGGAAAGCAGGAAGACAAGGAGCACTACATGTCCAAGGGCTGGGCAGTGACACATGGAGATGCACTGCATTCCTCCCATCAGGGCACAAACAAAGGCAATAGGTGAAGTGGGAGCAGTAGAACACACAGGGATATCGGGCTGAAAACAGAACAGCAATAAGCACATTTAGCAGTGAGACAAAAAGTTGTGTAACAGACAAAACTCCTACGAAACAAGTCAAAGGCTGCTCCCAAAGTGAGGAAAGATGATTGGAAACTTTCACACAATACATTTGGGTGGGAACACATAACTCTGGTTACTAAGAATACAAAGACTGTAATCTTCTCCTTACACCCTGGGGGGGAAAAAAGCGCCTCCTTTTATGAAGGACAACAAAAGCCATCACTCCAATGTCAAAAAACAAAATTGCAAGGTAGACCTGGTATCATTTCTACAGGCACAGTGGGATAGACTGAGAGTTTTCTTCAGAGTAATTTTCTGTGGAAAAGGCTTCCAACTGTGCAGTCGCCACTGTAGAATCAGCAAAGAACAAAATGCCTGAAGCCACATCTCTCCATTTGAAAGTTTTAATTCCAAAGTTTTGTTTGCATTTTCTACTAAAGAAAGAACATTGATTCTTATCTAATTCTTTAACTAGTGCAGAGTTGTATCTACAAACGTATCTCAGCTTTTGTTACGCACTATTAGTGTAACCTCTCCTTAAAATCCCATGCCTAATTTTGAATCTAAGAGAACTTCTTTTACATTTCTATCACAAATCCTCAGAGTGAAATTCCTAAAAAAGTTAGCAATCAAGTCTCTCCATTCTTCTAGGATAACCTAATAATAGAAGTACTGTCTTTGAACCTTCATGGAATCTAACACAACACATAATTATTAATTAGACTCTGCATTCTTTGAGTGTCACATAAAGGAGCTGAAAGAAGATTCTGAAAAGAATATACAAATTAATTCCCTCTGAAAGATTTATGTTTGAAATATTTTCAGTATGGGACCCTTATCACAAAGATAGGACTATTAGAAGGTAATTAAAGGGGAGAATTAATAAGTATACTCTTAGTTTAACCTACACTTTACATGTTTCCCATGTTTGTATTACATAGGGCATCTTAAAAGTTGGGTTGGGTGTGAAGTAGCCATTTTCACACAGTCTATGTCCTAACTCCGTAAACTTCAAACACTGATCCTTGTATCTGCTTAGTGTCTCTCCAAATAACTATTACTTTAAGGCAGCAGACAATTCCATTCAGCATTACCCTGCATAAAATATATCTTTTTCTACTGCAAATACATTAAAAGTAATCTTGGCATCTTTGCAGTGCATTCAGCTGTTCCTAGACTAGGACCAAGGCAAAGCCACTTGAAATTTACTACAGTTCTCAGGCAGCACACCAGCAGGAACCAGGAAGGCTTTGAATAACAGTAGGGAGAAGCACCATATTTTCTACCCTTTAAATCTTACAGCATGCCTAAATGTGTCCTTATTGATAAGTTTTTATCCATTTGCTGAAAAAATTAAATTTGTAAGACAGCGGAGATCAGTTTAATATCCTGTGACAGGAAATTTTCTTTCATTAGAAACAGAGAAGCTATCCAGTTATTGGAAAGATAACAGAAATACACATTTCAATTAATTCTTCATATTACAAAAGAACCCCTAGGGTCATCTTTAGCCAACTACTCAACTCAAATTAGAACTATTCACAAATATTCCTCACAGATTTCTACTGAACTGCATGCCCACCTCTCATATATTCAATATCTGAGAGACATAGTGCACACGGCTTGGTAGATGGGTTTTCTGTGGTAGTAGTTTCTCTCTGTAAAATGATATTGTGGGTCTTTATCCTTTCTTAAATAATGGCTCAATTGTACTGTCAATGCAGTTGAGACCAAATAAAAGTACCCCTGCTGTCATGCAGCACAATTCCATTTTCTGCTGATTCTTGTGGGATGCTCATACTTGATTCATCTTGCTCCAAGCCTTGACAAAAACTAATGTAAATGTAATATGTTACTATCATCATCTTAGAGTTTTCTGTTCTTTTAATTTACATGCATTCTAATCCTTCTTCCCTATTTTAATTGGATTCTACTGACTATTTTTATCACACAGTTGATCTTGAGCAAGCAATTGTACTGCACCATATGGGATTATAATCTCTACACACAGACTAGATTTGAGTTCTTGTGCTCTCATCTGAAAGAAACCTAGCAGAGTAATCTGAAGGAAAAACAGTGTAGCTCCTGCAGAGAGACCAAACTCCAAAGACAGTCCTACAAGAACCTGAACCTCCCATTTAAGGGAGACCTGGTATTAAAGAGCCAAGGTTATTTTTTATTAAAGTATGGCTCCATCTCCTCAGGCACCTCTACGAGATTTTATTTATAATATTCTCCTTGAAATACACAAGGAAGGGCACTGGAATTCCCAAGTTATACGCACATTCATGACACTGACTGTGTACAGTGAATACCCTTACAATTTATCTTAAATGCTCTAATTTTAGGTGATTGTTAAACTGTTGGGACTACGCATAACGTAACTTCCAAAGCAGTGTTACTAAAGAAGCTGACAACCGTACAACTTCCTAGCAGTATGTTTAGAAAATCTTAGAGTGAGGACTGTAATCTGTCCCTGACTACACCTACAACCTATTCTGTGCACATCAGGCTTAGGTCCTGACCACAGAAGCCATCTTCCCCACCACCCGCAGATGCCATTCCTACTGGGATTCCAACAGCTGAGGGCAGCTTCTCGCAGTAGAATCCCTCCGCAATTGGATGGGAAGTAAAACTGGAACAGTCTGTTTTAAAACAAATTCCTCTGGCTTTTAGGACTCAAGAACCACTTCCCTAAGCTTTTGCTCAGTTCTTACC